>VWYP01025189.1:142462-271616 GCA_013400435.1 Pycnonotus jocosus | reverse complement strand
AAATGCAAATAAAAGAGGATATTGTCAGAATTGAATATTGGCTCAATAAAATTTGGCCATATTAGTTGAAGAAAGAACAAGATATCATGCAAAGTATCCTAAAGTGACAGCACAAAGCTGAGAAATGAAGCATTGTGGAAGTGGAAGACAGAAGCCACTTCTTTTTTTGACATGTTTGCACTCAGCTCTTGGAAATGTAGGAATCTCACTCGTTGTCTCATAGGAAAATTCAGTGTGTCCAGTGTGTAAGTGCTGCTGAATCCCAAGATCAAGAATCCTGAGAAAGACCAGTGGTGCTCACCAGAGTGGAAAAGCCAAAATGTTTCCAGTGCTTTTATTGCAGCAAGGTTGCATAGCTTTATTCCAGAACATAAAGATCCGTGGTGAGGTAGCTCACCCCTAGTTTGGATTTTAGCATTTCAGTTCCATGCTTTGCTGTTAACACCGTGCAGGATTTTAAGATAAATGATTATGAAATTTCACGTGCTGAGAGGATCAAGAGGGGAACTGGGGGGGGCTGAAGGATGAACTGACATTTCTTCCAGAGCCAGATCTATGTCACACATTTCTGTGAAAAACAAGGCAGGATATAAGACACCAACAGATCCTGACTTTTCCACAGCCAACTGCCAGAAATTGTCACGTAACTCTGTAATCTTCAAAAGAATGGACTTTGGGTGGTGGCTGCTTCTTTTGACTCAAATTAGTGTCTTTAGCAAGCATAAAAGATCTCAACATCTGAAAACACTAAAACTTTGTTTTTGTTGTTTAGGGGAGGGGGGAAAAATGTATAAGCATGGCCAAATCAAATCTTCTCAAAGTTGGGAGAAATAATTAGCTCTAAGAAAAGAGCAAAAAGCTACAATTCAGCTTTTAACCCTGGTAGGGTTTTGGGTTGATATGTGTGAAGACAGAGGTCAAAATGGGAATTACATTTGATTTTTAACTGCAGCATCTACTGTGCATTGAGTCTTTGTAAGCAGCTTCCCAAATGCTTGATTGAGGTATTGAAGTGCATTTATTTGGCACAGTATACTGTAAAATTGCTGTTAGTGACCAGAGATGCGAAGGAAAAGAATAAATTGTTATGTGGTGCTTCACAATCTGGGTCTCATAAATTGCAATTGAAGAGGTTTTAAATAAATAATGTAATACAAAAAACCATCTTCCCCAGTTACTGTGCTGAGTGGGGAGATTGGAAGGTGCTTCAGAGTAGCTGGGAAAATAATGAAAGCACTGGGCAGTTCTTCAGTGCTGTAAACAAAAGCCAATCCTTGGCACATGGAGCAGCCCATAGTGTTTACACAAGGTTTGCAGTTGGGCTATTTCTGCTGGAGCTGCATGCTCTGCACACTTCAGAGGCCACATGGATCTGGGAAGATGTCACACAGTTCAGATGGAACCTTGCAGAAAAAAAAGCCTTGTTTTCTGTCCCCATTTTCCTGTGACGTGGTGGGTAACGCATCCCACTGGAAATCTGTGCTCATAAAATGCTTATCTGGAAAGGCAGGAGAACAAAGACACTTTAAAATGGATTTAGAGCTGTGACTAGGTATTTAATCAGTTTTATCAATTGTGTATTTCCCTCTTGCTGCTCCAGCTACCACAGGTGAGTTGGTTTGGTACCAGGTTTACTGCCAGACTACCTAGGGAGCTGGAGCTGTCTGTCTGCACATTGGACTGATGGATTTCTCTGCTTTCACACCAAAGACAGCAGCATCTCCTGAGGAATTGGGTGTGGGATATATCAAAACCTGAGCTGCACTTTGCTGCTGGGCAGAATTACTGCTGGAGCAGCTACCTTCATGAGGGGAAAACAGTCCTGTGGTGCCTAATCCCCAGGTCAGTCTGGGTGTCAGTAGTGCCATCTTTTGTAAATGGGGGAAAACAGTTCCTGTCAGACACCTGTCTATCAATTCATTCAGTTTGTAAACTGAACCACTCTTTGTGGGGGCTGGCAAAGAATAAACAAAACTGAAATTCAGTTTGTGACACCTGGAGCTGTGTTCTGGTTTCCTGGTTAGGATGGATTAGTACTTCTTGTGCAGCTGTGAGCTAAGCAACATGAAGCTCCTTGTTGCATTGGCTGATGCCTGCAATGTTTAAGTAATATTTATTGATATTGGTTAATATTTAATTCATATTTTTCATAACTTTTCTCCCCATTCTCTGAGAAATTATTCCACTCATTAAAAAAAGGAGTCCTGTAACCAATGTCTGACAAAGCAGTCTCTCTTTCCTTGCATTTTCAAGCAAATTTAGCCTTGCTTTTCAAATTAGTGTGTGTGTGGCTGTTTACAGTATGAGAAGCCCAACATTATGAGCCAGAATGTTTTGGGTGGGAGTATCTGACAGAGTGTTATTGGTTTTATTCCTGGATGCTGATGGGACAATCATGGAGAATGGAGGACTTGGTGCTGCAGAGTTTTTCTAGTATTACTTAAGGCCCTTCCATTCATTTTTACTCTCAAGTCTGGGATTTGTTCAGGGCGTCCCTTTCAGATGTCTGAATTTACATGGTAAGTTAATAAATTTATTTGGAAGGACAAATTGTTTTAACTTGCATGAGTGTAGAGCCTGACTACTTTGGTCAAGAATTGTGTTGATTTGGAGTGTGGGTCTGCAGTTTCTAGGGGCTATAATGCAATTTTTGCTGCTTTAGAGTGGACCATGTCATCATCACTCCTTCATCTGCTTTTTTGTGACCCTGATAGCAATAGAGCAACAGCAACACCCACATGTAGCAGCTTTCCATGTTCACAAGTTCCTTCTTCATGTCCAGAGTTGCAGAGTTGGATCCTGCTGCTGGCTCAAGACCAGGAAGCTGGAGAGAGGCTGGATCTCCTCTCAGTGTACCCTGGAGAGGTGCTCACTTTCCCTTCCAGCAGAGTGCACAAATCAGACTCATCAAAGGCATCTCCACCCAGGGCTGTGGAATAAAACCCCCCAGCCAGCTGAGAAACCCAGGTGGAGAAGGTGGGAAGCTGGCAGAGGTATAGAGGAGAAGGATCCATCCTCCCTTGTGTACAGCTGCAAACTGGTACTGCTGGGAAGGGGGTGTGGAGCTGGCTGGGCTGGAAGTCACTCCCAGAAATGGAGATCTTCTGATTTTCACCTGTTGCAAGAAGCTGAACTGCCCCTCTTTTCCAAATCTAATTCTGCTCTTGCTGAGCTAGCTGACCACCTTTGCAGTATCAGGGCTATGCTGTCCTTCCCATGGAGAGGGCTGAGGTGTTTTGGCAAGCCCTGCTGTTTTATCATGCCTGAAGCAGAGGTATTTCATGGACTTCCAGCTGCCCTTCACCACTGCAGGGTGGATATCTGACTTTAAAGGAGACCTGTCAAGTCACCAGTAGGGAATTCCTGTTTCTCATAAGACTTGCTTAACAAAACCAGGCAAAATCAGTAGCTTCCCTGCAGAATGTGAATTACAACAAGAAGATAAAATTATAATAAATACATATTTTATAATACAATAAATACAAATGTTGTTCATGAGCTTTGATGGGAGCTGCTATGCAGGATACAAAAGGTGGCTTGCTGAGCTGTGTGGTCAGTGTTTTACCTTTAGAATCACACAGGACAAAACCAGTAATGAGGACAGGGTAGCTCTTGTGGATCTGTATGGGGGAGTGTCTGTGTCTACAAATAAAAGGATAAAATAGAAAAATAGATATTGACAGATTGAATGGGAGTGGTGCACTTCAGTCAGGCACTGGGGAGGAATGCAGGTACCACGTTGGAGCCAGTCTCACCTGGGCTGAAGCTGACAGCTCACCTTGGTTAATTCTTGGAAGCTCATTAATTGTGTATTGCCTTTGGTTCAGCATTATGTGCTGTTCTTGGCTCAAACAGCCAGAGTAAATGTTCCCAGGGTATGGCTCACATGCTTCACTTATCTGTCAATACTGTGCACTGGCTGCACTGGAAGATTTCACTGAGTTGTATTTTTCTTACACATTTAAGTGCCAGTAATTTAGAGAAATGTCAGTGCTTTGTGCAAGTGATGTATCAGATGTGGTCAGGAATGATTATTGTTCTTTCTTATTTAGTGGAGCTCTCTCATTGCTGTTCCCACACTTCAGAGATACAATCAACATCAAACTGGGAGAGGAGGGAGATTTGCAGCTATTAGTACAAAGAGTAATTTTTTCTGCAAGGGAATGTTGCAGGATATCTGATACATACATTTCCATATAGAGTCAAGATTCTCACAGCAGTTAAGGATGGGAAAAAATACTCAAGTATTGCCTAGTTCATGCAGATATACCCAGTTCACATGGTGAAAAAGTATTCTATAATTTCGACTAATTTTTCAGAAAAAATGTTCCCTTATTTGGCTTTAGTACAATGGTAATGACCAGGAATGATAAATTATTCTCCATATGTACTGTGAGCAGTAAATGCACATCCCAAAATAAAGACAGTCTTAAAGCTTTAAGTATGCTTCGCATTTTTATAGTCCAAAATATGTGAATTTCTTCGTAATTTTTGTTGATTTCATATCTGCAGCCACTAGTTTTATCAGGAATTATTCCTAGCAACTCATTGAATTTTCTTCAAAAGATCTGCCACAGGGCTGAGGTAACTGGAACCTTAAAACTGGAGAATTCATGTTATTTTTTAGAAATGCCAAGTAAAAATGGATTTTTGTTTTTTAACTAAAGCTCTAATAATATGAATTCTGCTTATGGTTAAAACTGAATAATGTGTAATACAAATGTGCCCCATAATAACCAAGTAGTCTATATTCACTCAGAGACACTTCTGTAGTGTCCATGCCTCAGTATCTCAAGATTAATTAGTGTTTACCTTCTCCTGCCAATAGGGGCTTGCAGGTAGAACTTGCTTATTTTTTGAGAGACACAGTGGTTCAAATGTAAATATAGATCACTAGTGGAGTAAGACAGTGGTGAAACAACAACAGAAAAAAAAGCTTGAGATGACTTCTGGAAGCAAAACCTGGGTGATTTTCAGATGCCCCCAGTCTGTGTTTTGCTTGTACCGAAAGTCACTGTCCTGTTTAGTGTCTTAATAAAGCTGTCTGTGGTTCTGTTCTGAGTATTTCAGTAGTTTAAACCACACTGTGAAAAGGTCAGTTGATTTTTTAGAAGCATCACTGGCAACAGGACTTACAGAAGCGTAAGGAAAAGCTGAAACAGGAAAAAAAAATCTGGGGCTTTTTTTGGAGGCAGACTTGTCATGATGTGGGTGCTGGGTACCTGAACAAGAGCAGTGCTCAGTTGTGTTCTGTACTCTGATCAAGGTTTTACCTCAAGTGAGAGGCATCTGTGGCCTGGATCTTGATATTGGGGTTTTTTTTCCTTACATTAAAGCTCATAACTTTAGTTTTTATTGAAATTATGCATTACTGCAAGCATTGAATTATGTGTCTTTGCTGCACAGGTGAGCTGGTGTGGTGTGACTATGGGTCATGTGATTGAAAATATTTTGTATTTCTTACCTAAAAAGCTAAAAGTTGCCTTTTTCTATAACCCTGTTGAAATGACGGCAAGCTGTCAGTTTGTTGGAAAAAAAATCTATATTTTCTGCACTTGGAGTTTCAATACTGAAAAAGAAGGTGCAGATGAATTGAGGAAATAAATCCCCCAGTCAGCCTGGCAAAACTTGCTCCCCATGCCAGCTGTAGGTGTGATAATGTGTGTTCCCACCCCAGACACTCCTATTGGAATTATACTTGTTGCGAGGGGCGCAAACATTCTGAAATGGTAAGAATTTCATCTTTCTACTGTTTATGAGTGTCTTGCAAGGGGTGGGGCTTGTACCTGCAATCTGGCGATAAAATGGAAAGAACAGGTGGAAAAGGAACCAGAGAACCTTGATCAGCTGATGCTTTGTGAGTCCCCTGCACTGCCTGCTGATTTGGGTTTCTGCTGGACCATCTTTATTTAGCAAAAAAAACCCAACCCAAAAAACTCCAAACCCAAGCAACCAACCAAGCAAAAAACCACATGAAAATATAAACCACCAAAAAATATATTAAGCCTGTATTAATTATAAGTGAGTTCAAAGATTAATCCCTCCCACTCCTCCTTTTCCATGAATTTTGTCCAAGAACCCAACTTCTGTGTTTATTTTCATGGGACTCTTGTTGAAATAAAATTTAAAATAGTGCAGTAGCTGTCACTTCCTTACCCTTTGGGGACTATGCAGTGAATGAAATAGTTTTAAGAAACCACTTCTTCTTTGAAGATGTGTAGAGGTGATAATTTTCTAATAGGATATGTGCAGTTGAAAAAATGCTAGTTCCTAGTTACTGTGTTTATGTCCTGTGGACTCCAAGAGGACACTAATACCATCACATTTCATGGCTTGCTCTGTCTGGAGCACATAATTGTATAGTTCTATACATATATAACTATAATTATATAGTTATACATTACTCAGCTATTGCTGGACAGCCAAACTCTTGGCTATGGCTGGTCCAAGAGCAAACATTTTATTTCTTTTGCAACCATTATAAAAAATTTTAAAAATTAAAAATTGGCCCTTCTTTTCCAGGGGAAGCCATTAGCAGCTCTGTCAATAGGCCAGCGCAGGAGGAGTCCAAACACAGGAAAAGTGCAGGAGAGGCTGAGGGCAGGAGGAAGGAGCAGGATGCAATGCTTCAGTGAGAGGGTTTGGTTTGCATTAGTACCTCTGACCAGGGCCACAAAACAATGAGGTTTATTTTAACAACATGAAAATAAACGGACCTGATTTCATCAAAAACATTTTTGCAGTAGGTCACTGACCCACAAGAACTCATGGAAAAACAAATTTGGGTCTCATTTATGCAGACAAGAGGTTCTCTAACCACAGGATTCTTGAGCTTCCGAAAGCAGTGGTTATGAAGCAAGTGGGATAAAGACATTGCCACTGCAGTGCAGCCATAATTCAGTGGAAAGAGCTGATCAGCACTGCCTGTTACATCAGAGCTTTTAAACATTATTCTTTTCTGTGGCTTGTTTGTTTGATTTTAGCAGGTTTGGTTTTTTTTATACTTGACGAAGATTTATGAGGATATTTGCTTAAGCAGAACACTTAAGGATTTAGCAGTCATTTCTTCCAGATCTGTAGGAAATGCTTAAGTGTCTGTGTTGCTGTTGGGTAAGAACTGCTGCATCAGTGGTCTGGAATTATTCGTGTGAACTTTATGTAGCTTAAATAATTGCATCAAAAGGGTTTTGCTTCGTTGAGCTTCCTCATGTTAGAAGGATTATGCTGCTTGCCATCCCAGAAATACCATAAATGTTGGCTGAATTTCGTGCTGTTGAGCACAGCAATCCTTAAATAATCCTGTTCCTGAGTGAAACTATGAATCCAAGCCCTTAACTTCCTTTTGTTCTTGGAGAATACATGGATATGTATGGATATGTGGGTCTTGAAGTCTCTCTGTCATGGATCATATCAGTCCAGTCTTGACTTTGCTTTTCCTGTGGCACAACTCCATTTCAGCTGTGTCGGTGGAACTGGAGCTCCCCTCAAGCTGCACCTTCCTTCCACATGGAATGAACAAACCAGTCCATGTTGGCTTATAGTTAACTTCATGTTAGTGTCATGTTCTCAGCTCCTCAGAGATAATCTCTTCTCTGGATTTTTCTGCTTGAGTCAGGGTGTTCTAGCATGAGGATCCCAGAGAAATGAGAGGATTTTAGGGTTCTTGTAGATGCTATGGAAATTCCATATACATTTTCATACTTGTATTTGGTAACTGAGTGGAATAGATATCCTGTAGTATATTAGGAATACAAGAGAGAAATGGAACTGCTGGGCACTGAAACATTTCAAAAGAGCTGCCCCCTGCATTTGAAAGCCACCTGGGAAAGGGAAGTGGATCAGAGGAATTATCACAGAAATTGGGCCCTCTCAGCTCTTAGACAAGGTGGATTTTGTGGCTGGTTACCCTTGTGGCTTCCTCAGGAGATGTCCTTTGGCTGAGTTGTGATAGGTAATTCCCACTACTGACAGAGGAATTGAGAGCTGTTCCTGTTTGATCTGCCTGAATAGGGCAGTACCTTGTTGGTATTGGAATTGTTGGTGTTGGCTTTTTGGTTGTCAAATTGGACTCAAGTGTGAGTATGTTGTTTGTGCACTTTGTAATTTCCTTATGGTCATTCCATTGGCTTGGGAGGATGGACTTTTTTTTAACCACCCAGTTTGATTTCAGCAGGAGATGATCCTGCAGGTTTTCCTTTTTTCCTGGCTCTGCTTGGCACAGATCCCTGGGAGAAGGAGCACCACAGTGCCCCAAGCATTCCTTACTATATATGGATGGTGTGAGGAGCAGGGCTGGTATTGCCTTACTCAAACAGGAACAGGGTTCTGTTTCTTCTGCTGAAAATTATAATAATGGTTGTACTTACAAGTTTTTCTACTAATTGTTCACAGCAATTTCTGACTTCTGGAAATAATAATAATATAAACTTTTGAGGCTTGTCAACATGAGCATCATTGGCTTGGAGATGTGAATGCTCAAATTTACTTTTTTCCTTTCTTCATAGCCTTTCAGCTCTGACCTGGAAGGATTACTCACTGGTGTAAAAAATTGGTTTAGTCATGTCTATGTTACTGTCTTTACAAAAATTGATGAAATATTAAAAGTTATGCACATTTAGGGGTACTCCAGTAGATTATGTTCCTTGGATTATGTTTCTGTTCTTTTTACAATAATCAGTGGAGTAATGAAAAAGTAACCCTGCTTTTATCATTCTGTATGAGTGTTTTGAAGTTTCAAGGTGTGAGTTCCTAATTTTTTCAGACTTGAGCTAGGAGAACTTTCTAAAAGCTTTTCATAAACTGAGAAGCAGCTTCAGCAGAGACATTCTCTGCTTGAGGGTTTATGGCTTCTTTGGCTTCTTCGGATGATAGTTAAAAGAAATGGTTAATTTTTGTGCATTGAAATCTTCTGCAGGCAGGTGTAAGGTACTATACTGCATGTATGTAACTCAGTAGTTCTGTAAACTTGCTGCTGTGTTAAACTGGGCACACACCTCTGCTTACCTCTTCTGGATTTAAAGGATTTTCTTGCTGTTGTCATTAATAAACACTTTTGACACATAAGAGTCTCTCTTATCATCTTCTCTTAGGTTGGTACTAAGGTCTCTGTCCATTTATGTATCACTTTAGGGCATTGATTGCAGTTTTTGATGATCACAGGAATGTAATTAGGACGTTTGCTTTTTTTTTCCCCATGGCTTTGGGAAAAGTTGAAATTTAACCTGTTTCTCCTGCCTCTTTTGCCAGTGTTACAAGTTTGTTCCTAGCCAGGGACCATCTGTGTAGTCCTCTCCTCCATCCTGATGTCAGATTTTTTCATATGAGGAGATACTTAGGAAATAAAAAGAAGATGGATTCTAATATTGAAAGCTATGAAGTGTTACAGAGGCACGGTTCCTGTGCTGCTGAAATGCAGAGACATGTACTCTGCACTTCTGAGAGAGGGGAGATAATCTTTCTCAGTCTAATGACAAGTTGGTAATAAAGGTTATTACTTGTGACAGCTTTGAAAATGTGAACCAAGACCACCCAGCCTGCTAAATTTGAAATAAGAGATCTCAAAGTTATAACTATTATAAACAGCTTTCCTTCAAAATATGGTCCCTTAGCAACTTGCAGTGGTATCTCTCCCAGTTTTTTGTAAAAGCTTCTGAAATAACACATCACATGGATGAAGAAGTTCATTTGTCCCACACCATAATCCTGTAATATTGTTGTCCTGGGCTTCCTCCTAGTGCCCTTATTGAAATTCCATTATAGATGATCTGGCTGTATTTCCTAGGGCAGTAATATAAAGAGGTGATGACAGAAAGTAATGGATAAGGTTGACTTTTTTTTACTGGGTGCTGCATCTTGACTGTTTTTCCTTACCGAGAGGAAGTGATACAGAGCAAAGGAGAAGTTACATTAATGATCACAATGTATTTCTTGACTCCGATAGGATTTTCTGGTGAAGCCATTGCAGGCAATTGCCTGTGCTCCTGCTCTTGCTTCCCAAGCTGGTGCTTCCCCAGAACAACTTAGTTACTCCTTGGAGTTCAGTAACTCCTGTCTTTCTGTTTGGGTCTTTCAAGCATTAAGTAATTTTTACTGCTTATTGGTTCTGCCCAAGCTTGTGATGTAACCACTTCTTCATTAAAGTAACTTGTAGCAACTCTTTCAACCGCACCATTTTCCCTGAGCCACATCTCCAAGGAAGATGCCATAGAGCTCTTGACAACAAAGGAGAAAAAAAAGGGACCTTGCTTATTGCCAAGAGGGAGACCCAGGTGTTTCGATTGTGAAATAAAATAAATGGCCAAGCTGGGGAGTGAACCCCAAGTTACTTGGATAGTTTCTGGATATTAAAGGCTGAAGTAGCAGGACTGCTCCTTTAAAGCTGTCCTTTAAAAAATTTTAAAAGCACTGTAATTTTGATTTTACTGTTAGAGAATGAATTGTGTAATTGGCAGCAATGTGAATATGGATATTAAACTTGAAAGTTGTTCAACTTGTGTGGAAAGGAACTGAGTGAAACTTATTTAATAAAAAATATGAAGTGCCTTGATTTGGGTCAAAGCTGGCAATGCGCAGTAGAAAGGCAGAGAGGATTTGATGGCTGATCACACACATTTGATGGGTATCACACACATTTGTGGGGTTAAAACAAGGTAATTGCTTTATTTTGAGACAATAATGACACTGTCAGATTTAAGTCAGGATATGTGTATCAGCTTAAACTTCTGGGTGGAATGTGTTCAGTAATATTAGTTAATATAATACTGCAAGACATTTTAAATGAAAAACAAAAATGTGCAGGAGAGATTTTTGCTGTGAGATTATTTAGCAGAGCCAGGTCCTTTGCTTTTTCCCTCCATAGCCATGTAAATCTGGTGATTTTTGCTCAGGCCTTAAATTTTTGCAGTTTGCCTGAAGTAACTGATGTTATGGTATTCAAAATCTTCAAACCGAGCCAGTGGCATAATGAAAAATCAAATTACATTGGAAAACTGCACAGTTTGCCAAGTTTGAATAAATAATACTTGCATTACTTTTACATTGGGCTTTCTTATTGATTCCATAGTACATGAGAAGCAGGCAAGTGTCTCTCTGAAGGGACTTGGAAGGAGGAAACTTCTTGTGGAGTGAGTGGGCATCAGCTCACTGAAACTGCAGAAAAGGGGGTCTGGGTTTTCTCTGGTTTGTTTGTTACTCAGTGTAGAACTGTCTTGCAGGTGTGAGAACAAAGCATGAAGCTGAAAATGCTCTGTCTAAAAATACTGGCTACAATCATATTTGGTGTGATTTGTTGATGTTGCTCAGACCGTCTCATTGTACACCTTGTATATAAATGAGTGAGAAGTCAAGGATTGTGATTGCACTGAAGCTTTTTCATGCTACCCAAATTAATTGTATAAGAAATTCATAAGTCTGGTATTTTAATTGTTCTTTTTATCTGTTTATTGGATTTCTGAACCCTGAAATTCTTCTGAACCTTCTAAAGCCTTGCCCTGGTGATATTAGGCCTGGGAAGGAAGGGATGTTCTGCATGTGAAGGGTGGAACACTGCAGGATTGTTGGAATGTCTTCTCCTTCAATTTGCAATAGCAAAGAATCCGGTTTAGATTCCTCTTGCAAAAAGATTAAAATAGCTACAAGTTGAGCAATGTTCTAGTTCTGCTTCCATATGCATTTTGTTCTTTTCCCTCTATGCTGATCATGCCTTCAATAGAGATTAAATTTAGCTCCTCTTTGCTCTTATTGTGAGTGGAGCTCCCTGAGACAACAGAACCAGAATTGCACGTGACCCTTCCAATGGTGTGAGCATGAGGGATGCAGCTGAAATCAGAAAGCTTCTCCTCCAGCAAAAGATGACCTCTGCCTTAAGAGCAAATAGAAAATTTTCCTGCCAATATTGAGGGGTTTTTATTCACCCAGAAGTTATCCAGAAGAGAAGGAATAAAGCAAAATCATAATTAATATTAAAATAATCTTTGTAAAGTGTAGGTCTTTTTTTCAGAGAATGATCCTGATAAACATGTTCAATCTTCCTCTAGTCTGGTAGCATTGTTTCTTCTCAGGCTTCAATGGCTGTTTTTCACTCCATGTTTAAATAATCAGAGGAATCTTAATAGTTAAGTTTCTCTCCTATCCCAGCTTTAGACAGAGGAGGGAATATGATTAGCCTGGTTGGAGCCAGGAAGGCAGGAATTTCACAGTTAATAACTTCTCCATTGTTTTTGTAAGGGCCTTTGATATTCTGTGATTGACACAGAGGTTGTTCCCCTCTATCCCTTTGCCTTCAGGACACAGGAACCCCCAGCTGGGCTGAGGGAGCAAGGGGAGAAACTGGTGCTTGTTTATATATATGACCAAAATAATTTGGGAGGTGAGAGGAAGTGTTTGTCCTGTGTTGGAACAGTGTATTTGATGCTGTGTGGGGCTGCTCTAAAGAAAACATAATAAACCAGAGGGCAGCATTGTGTGTATGGACTTAGAAAGGTTGCCGATTCTTTAAGTCTGCATTTTAGGCCATTTGAGTTATAAAGAAATAAAATGCAGTTTGTAACATGATAAAGCTGTGAAGTACAGACATTTATATACTAATTTTATATGAGAACAGAAGTCTACAGCCAGTATTAAGAATCAGTAAGCAGCCATTACTAAGGATGTGCCAGTGATATATAATAATTTCAGAAGTAGCAATATTTGACGTTCACACCATATTCCTGCAGACAAAGTTTGGGCTTTTAGCTTTTATCCTGTGCAGCTCCCTAAACATCTTCCAGCAGAACCAGGGTGAGTCTGAGGCTCGTGAGAGAGCAATGTCGTGGTGGGGTGTCTCCATGTCAGCCTTGGAGGTGATGGGTGGACTCCTGGAGATCCTTGACTTGTACGTTGAGGACGCCTGGTCAGCTCTTTTGGGTCACTTCTGGGGACGTGAGGAACACATTAACAAAACAGAATATGCCAAGTTCTGTTTCCTGTGCATAGCAGTGGTCAAAGGAATCTGGAGGATGGAGGGAGCTGCAGTGCGTGGGGATTGCTGACTGCACAGCCAGCATGTGTCTAATCAGAGTTAATAAATTTGACTCAATGCAGGTATTGCCAGAGCTGATATGACTCCTGGAGAGCCTCTCTGCCCAGTTCTTCAGCTTCCAGGAGGCTTTATTAGTCTGGACTCCGTGCTGTGCACATCCAGAGCTGCCTCTGATCCAGCACTGGAGCTAATCTGTTCCGTGGCATTGGATGATGATGCATCATTCTGCCCAGCGCTCCAAATTCCTGGAATACTTTGCAGGTCTTATTAGCTGTAAAGCATCCATGTTGGAAATCACTGGAGACTGAGCAGCTGCATTCCCATTCAGCAGGCCCAGGTCAAATAATGTGCACCAGATCTTGCCTGGCTCTGTGCCCCAGGCTGCTCCCTGCCCCTGGGTGTAGCTGGCTGCTGGATGGTGCTGTGTGTGCACACATGTCCTGCCTGCAGGGCTGCTGTGCTCCCAGCCTCAGGGAACAGCCCAGTTCCAGGGTTCCTTTTTGTGCTGCATCCCAGGTGCCATTCCCAGTCTGAACAGTCCCAGGGGTTTGGTTTGATAATGGTGTTTTTTCTTTAAATTATAGTCTACTGTTCAGATTCACAGAGCTGACCTGTCATTCCTCCATGATGTAGCCACTTACAGCTGCAAAACTGGCTTGGATTTAAACTCATTTTCCAGGTATATCCTGGTGTTATTTCTATTTTAAGTCACTAACTTAAATTTCTCTATTTGTTAACAAAGTACAGTCCCAGGAACAGTGTCCACAGAATCATTTCACAAGATTCTGCCTTGTTTTTTTTTATTAACTTTTTGCAGCCTACTTTTTTTTCACTGTTAAATGGCTTCACCATTTCCAAGATACTTGTTATAAAAACTACTGCTGTAATTAAGATTGGACAGCTGACGGGATTAAGATTTATGCAGTAATGGGATGGTAACAGGTCTAGGCAAGCAGGGGGCATTTCTATTCCTAAGAGGGATCATTTGGTGTGGGAAGGGGTTGCAGCCCAGAAGATCCTGTGGTGTGCCCAGCCTGTACTTGGCGCCTCTCCTGAGCACTGCTCCATCCCTGTGATGGCGTTCCTGATGTTTGCTTCACCCTGCACTGGAAGTTCCTGTCTCTGTGCTAGAGCTGATACTGATAGGTGAGGATAAACTTCAATTCTTGTTAAATGATGTGTCAGGAGCTCTTCCAGTGGATTTCATCCATGCTTGGCACTTCTTTGTCAAACCAGAGGAAACAGTGCTTATAAATGACCATTCAGAACGTTTGGTCTTTTCATTAAATAGTCTTTAAACACATCTCTGTCTCTTTTTTTTTTTGGAGTTTAAAAACATCCCGTCTGGTACTTTGATACTTCTGTATTTAGAGCTTTCTTAATGGCCTTTCTCTCAAGCCCAGGAAGAGAAATAAGAGGTGTAATTGGATTTTTTTTCCTGGGCTATTGATAGCTTTCTGGCACATAATAAATGCGAGCATGTTAAATGTATCCTACATCAAGTAAGTTTAAGTTTCTACGAGGTGATCTAGTCTTATATTTCAGTAAGTATTGCAGTAGAAGTTATAATACAGTAGGTGATGTTCAACAGAAACACCCCCATGTTCATTCCCTCAGTTCTCCTGAGAATCAAACTATGAATAAAATGACTTTTAGCGGAAGTTTAAACTTGAAATAAATCTTAGAAAGTGGTGCAAGGTTTGGAGAGTCCCATAGCTTGAAACAAGATATGGACAGACATTTGTCTTCAGGTGTTTGATGTTACATTAATTTGCTTTGTTATCGATTGGTAACATAACCTGGCATTAGAGAGCTGCAAGCTATGATTTATGGCAGAAATAAAGCTCACTTGAAGCTTCTAGAGGATGGAATCTGTGCAGGAGCACTTACCAGTAGTGCTGGGGAAGTTTGGAAATCAAGTTTACATAAGTCAAAGCAGTGGCAAAATTTCATTGAGCTCTTGGCCTTGATACACAAATTCAGTTTGCTTTCTGCTGCAGTGTAAAAAGAATTTCATTTAGAACAATATCATATTAAAATTATTGAGTACATTTAGACCCATACAAAATGTTTACTGCTAGTGAAGAGCAGCTCACTGTGTGAGCTTTGCAAGGGTCCTTATGTGCATGTTACTTCATATAATGCTTGAAAGAAAATCAATGTGGAGGGAACTTCAGGTTGAGATACTAAAAGGCTTAGGAAAGTTAAAAAGGGCAGCTGAGAATTTGGCCCTTTTGCTACCACAGGTAGGAGAGTGTTGGCCCATACAAATAATGGGAAATAATTTAATATGTTCAAGATTCTGGAGTAATTTGATAGTAAAATAGAGGAAAAAAACATCGATGTTAGGGGTTTTTTCTGCCCTCTGGGTTTGTGTCAATGCAAGCTGTAAAAGTTTGACTTCTCAGGTTGAAGCATGCTAACCTGGAAATGCAATTTCTTGTTACTACATATATTTTCTTGTCTGCTTGTTGGTGTGAAATCTCTTGTTCTAGAAATTTAATCTGATTTTGATTACTTTCTTTGGCTTAAAACAAAAAGCACGAGTTCAGCATTTGTGAAATTCCTTGCAAGTAGAGAGAAGCATATTCTTAAAAAATACTCCTGGGATGTTGCTTCGAGATGAGTCAGATGGCTTTAGGTTGACAGTGCATAATTATGTGTACATTGTGAGATCTGAGATGATAATCAGGAATAAACATTTGACACTGTGTGTCATAGATGCATTTCACTGGCACTCTTGCATTTTGGATGATAAATCAGTTGATTTTGTTCAGTGTTTCTCAATGACTAGTGGTGGCCTTGGTGAAGGAGGATGGATGAGGAGTGCTAAGCCTTGAATAAGGCTTTTTGTTGTTGTTGTTGTATTTCATTCTGTTATTCTAAAAGATAAACATGATTAACCGAAGTAATGACTTTGATGAGGGCTAAGTAGCACATTGCCATCAACCTTGAATTTAAATAAGATGGTTTACTTAGGTATAAAATTGTGAAATGTCATGTGGGTCTAAGGGAATCCAGTTTCAAATCTTCCCATGTATTTTCTCAAATGCAAAACTAGCATCTCTCATATTCTTTAAAGGTTCATTTGCTGTTTTGTTCATTTATCTCAAAAACGTCATTGAGTAGTTGGTAAAAGCTGCAGGAAATAACTTCAGCAGATACAAATACTGGTTCTCATGTGGTGTGTGTAATGCACAGTGCTCAGGCTCTGTGAGCTTGCAGACACAGCCTTTGATCTGTTCTAGGTGTCAGAGAGAGGAGTTAAAATTCCCCTCTCCTCCATCACCCCTTTATCTCACAGGATGTGTTCATATGGTGGCCATGTGAAAACTCTGCCATATGAAACCCCACAAAGTTAGTTTGATCTCAGGAGGGCCTCTCAATTCCAAAAATTCTTGAATTCTGATAGTAGAATGACTCGGCATGCAAGAAGACTAGAAAGCAGATATGGGGTGCTAAGTAGCAGTGGGTTTCTAAAAGTTCCAGGTGTCTTTGGAGATCAAAACTTCAGCAAAAACAGATCTGCCATCAAAGCTAACCTGGAGGCTGGATGGGGAATACAAAGACAGGATCATACGTGAACTTACAGAACAACTCGGCTTGCCCTTTACTCAGTGGGGCTGTTTGTAATTGGCTCAGTTCAGCTCATAATGCAAATAGCATTCATTAGCACGGTGAGAGCAGGTGAGTGTTTTCATTGAAAAAGAATTGAAGAACAAAATTATGTCTTACAAGTAGAACCGCTTTTAGATTTTGCAGGGCTGTCACACATGTTATGGAGAGGAGGCTCATGCCTTTTATAGTTACAGGGCTGCAATAGCTTGGAATGGTTGTTTTCCAAAAAGTGGCAAGTTGTCACCAGAGTAAAAATCATATAGTGAGTGAGTAAAAGGGACTAATGTATAAACACTAATCTGTTCTCTAAAATGTTCCTGGAAGAATCTTCAGGATTAATATTCTATTTCAAATCACCATGTAGTCATCTGGTTACCCATATGTTCATATTTTCTACAACAGTGCTCAGATTTTCCAAGTGAAGTTTCAAGAAAATTCATTTTAAAAACAAATTATGTATGCTACAGAAATAATTGCTAATCTGGGAATAATCTTGGTTGGTCGGGTTACTGAATTTACTGTACCTACATTTTTTGAAGGAGAATGAAAATGCAGATTCCTGCCAGTAGCTGTTCCTGAAGCAGACTGAGCTGAGCATATGATTCTCAGTAGGCATCCAGAGGAAAATTTAAAAGTTATGTTTGTGTACTCATCCATATTAGAACTTCTTGGTGCCTGTCCCTTGGCTCCCCATCTCCTGGATGTGGACAGGTGCTCTACAAATGACACAGTCTGTGGCTCCTGTATGAATAAAATACCCAAGGTGTCCAGTGGCAAGTTCACAGCATGAGGTTTAGTGCAGTGGGAGCTGCATGTGTTTATGCATAATAGAATAAACTTCTACAATTGGAAGATAATCTAATTTCTTGTTTTTTATCCTGATTGTAACTGTTTAGGCGCCTGAACAAGAATAAATTGCAAGTTCTTCCCGAGCTGCTTTTTCAGAACACACAGAAGTTAACTAGGCTGTAAGTATAATCTGATTTATTTTTCTGTGGTGTGTTTCTATTTTATGGTCCTTATTGTGCAGATTCACATGTTTGTATTTTGACTGTGGCAAGAGGTTTAATTTTTTGTTATATTAATCTGCCAGCTAAGTAAGGGTTTTTTGGGGGATGTGTTATGTTTGCTTGTGTGTAGTTGTAATTTGGTAGAGCATAAATATCAGAGGGAAGAGAAACCACAAAATTTTTCTGTGCCTCATATATTCACCAGGCTGACGTCAAGGTGACTTATTTTGAACTCTCTCTGTGGAACCACAGAAACCATGGAAAGTGTCAGGTTCACCTCTCTGGTTCAAGCTGGCTGTCCACAAAGAGAGAATGAGTAGACTGATTTGAAAATAATGGAGGTAGCTATAAATTCTTTAGTTTGGAAAATTATCTTTTCAAGTAAGTCAAGGCTTTGCCAGATAGACCAGCAAAGTTATGGCTGCTGCCTCGACAGGCAGGAAGAGGAGAAATTATGGAGAGATAAAGAGTTTTTTTCCTTGAAATATAAAAACTGTGTTGTAAAATGTTCAGATGGCATCAAGGCCCATTTCAACAGCAAGAGAAGGGTATCAGGAACTTGGGATTATTTGTTTTTTGTGGGAGGAGGGAGAGGGTGGTATTAGAGCAATAACTGGATGATTTACAAAATATATATATTTTTAAAAAGTGTATAAAAATAAAATGGATGAGCAGGTACCTGTTTAGTTACTATCAAAAAAAAGAGTCATCTGCCTTTTTAAAGGAGTGATCAAAAATTGTTTTAAATCATATTCTGGATCCTGCCAAAGTTAAGCTCATGATCCAGACTGGCATTTTGAAATTTAATTCAACTGTTCTTTTAATGATTGAGTTTGTTTATGGAAGATCACATACTAAGACGCGTGATTTGGTTAGTGAAATTGTGAAGTTATTACAGAGTGGCCGAAAAACTTCTCCATTCATGTGGAGTTTTATTGATTGTTTTAATACATCAATGTGCACCAAAACCAACCATTTAGACAGTGCAGTAAATTTTTCTTCCTGTGAAGATACAAACCACGTGGTAATAGTGCAGATTAATTCTGGAATCAAATTACTTTAAAGAAGTTGGATCTTAGTTTATGTTTAAAAGAGGCAAGCTGAACAGTGCTGTGCAACAAGTGATATTGATAGTTTGGAGAAATTCTCTAACTAACTTTTGGTGCTGTCCAAACTTGTTCATGAAAAACTGTACAAGTCAATGCCATTTTTTCTGCAGTTGTAAAAAAAAAATATTAAAAAAATTATAAGCTATAGCTGTCTTTTAGTCTTAAAATCTGCTTGGAAAAATCTTTGTTGGACTTGTTTTGCAAGCTTTGTCATGACTTGAATTCACTAGGATATATTTGCTGAATGGATTTGCTTGAGCTGAACAAATTGGTTGCACTTCCTCATGTTCTTTGCATGATTCTGAAATTTTGCATCTTGGAACTCCACTTGGGTATAAAGTGTGAGCTGGGACATAGTTGCAGATACCTTTATCTGGTCTCTGGAAGGTGCCAATTGTATTTATTTGTTTGAAGAGCTGCTTTACGTGGGTTGGTTGTCTAATGATTTGATGATGCTTTCAAGAGAAAAGCTTTTACAGAGTTTACCTGGATCTCTACAAATTCCAGCTTAATGTGTTGAAAATTGCTCAGTAAGTGGTCTCATTGTACCTGGATATCATGAGAGGAACTCTCAAGTAATTTGTGGTTTCAGTGGAATGCTGTGTGTGTTGATGACTTGTGTGCATCTGTCCTCAGGAACCTTGCACAAAGAACTGAAGTGAAAGTGGCTGAGGCTGCTTGGTACCACAGAGCGTATTTTTCAGTAGGTCCTGTAATCATGATACATTATAGCTCTTAACAGCAAGGGCAATAATTTTGCTTTTAGAATATAAAGATTGTAATAAAGTGGAATGATTAATCTGAATGCTGTGTTCTGTAATGCCTCCCAACGGATGCTGTCGGAGCATTTGTCTTTATTCACTGACATTTCAGTCTTGCTGTTGAGCAGTGCATTGGATAGATCACTTTAGCACTGTTTGTCAGAAGTAACCTGCTTTTTCTTTTGATGATGCTAGAATTATATAAATAGAGTGTGTATTATAAGCAAATAAATCTTAGCTCAAGTGAACTGTTACAGTTCCAAGTGTAGTTTGCTTGCATGTTTTTCTGTCATGGGATAAGAATAAAAAACTTGCTTCCTACTAGAATTTGTACAAATACACCACACATATATATGGTTGCTCTCTATTGTTTCATGTTACTGTCTTGGTCCCAGTGCTGGTGGATTCAGAGCTGTTCCTTCTTGCTTCTGTAGTGCCTTGTCTGAATGCAGCAGTGCCCCTCTGCTCTCAGCTGGCTCAGGTGCCTCAGTGCAGAGGCAGTGGTGCCTGCATTCCTCCTGCAGCTGCTCTGATCTAGCTTCTCCAGAAGAAAGCAGAGCTGAGAAAGTGATGAAAGGGCATAAAAGCAGTGAAACAAAAATTGGTAAGACAGGCTGATGCAGGGGTGAGGCACATTCTGTGGAATTTATGAGGAGTGAACTTAAATGAACATTAAAAAGTGTAGATAATGCTGGTCTTAATTTTTATTTTCCATGATATAGCTACAGTTCTTCTGCTGCCATATTTTCCAACTCTTGACTCTGAGTTACTCAGACATTACTCCATTATTTTTTTCTTAATAATTACAATCCTCATAAAGTAGAATGTCCAAAAGTCAAGTATTTTAATTGTGTAAGCTTGCTACAGCTCAAACAATGCAAAACTTTCAAGAACTAAATATTTTGGTGCAGTGTGGCCAACGGTAAGATTTGGGTTTGTTCATTGGAATGAAGAGCTCCTAGTCTTGGCCATGGAGGAAATAGAGATGAATTCTGTGATTCTGAAGCTGCCCTCTCCAGCAGGCAGTGAATGTACCAGTCCATAGCTTTGTTCATGAAGGTACAAGCTTGACTTATTTTTAAGATCAAGCTTAATAGAAAGATGACATTCTAAGTTTGGTAGCTTGATAAGACTGTGAAAATTGTCATGAATGAAATTTGGTGGAGATGGAGTGACAGAGCTGCTTAAACATGCAGGAATTTTGTGTGGGAGGGTTTGGGGGAAGACCTGTTAATATTTCAGGAGTAGTTAAAGGCTGAAAAAGCAACTGAGGGCTTTTCTCGGTGTTCTGTCAGCAAGGCTGAAACCTGGGACTTTACTGGGAGAGCTAACTTTGTTTATGCAGGTTAGTATCAGCAGAACCTCTTCAGCCCTGCTGCTGCTGCGAATCAGAATGTAGGACGTGGTTTCCTGTCGATGATGTGCATGAAAAGCTGCAGGGCAAGCCTGGGGGTTCTGGTGCTGTTCCATGTGCACACGTTTTGGTACAGCAGTGCTATTGTCCCTGATGGATTCTCTGTGTGTCACCACGTCATGCACAATGCATTTCCACTGAAATCCACTTTCTGAGAACTACTGAAATTGAATTTAGAACACTTTACAGATTACAACTGCATACTGAACCCTCACTTCAACTCCAGGTACCTTTGGATTTTTTCTCCAAGCCTCTCCTAAATTCTGAGCTTCAGGATATCCTTGCATCTTTTACAGGGCTGGTTAGGCAATGTTGTCACATCTGGTTGACATTAAAAGCAGGAATATATATAGTGAAATAAACCTTAAATGGAATGTGAGGCGTCCCACAAAACGAGTTTCTCATAAGGCTTTGAGCCTTTTGTTCTAGGAAGAGTAGCTTTGAGACTTGTGGATTTTGTTTGCTTTGGTTTAGATAAGGGTTTTAAGTTTAAGTTGGATGGTGAATGAGCCCCTGATTGGATTCTCCAGTGGAAATGTTTCTCATCGCTCTGTTGCCTTCACTGCCTAGGTTTCAAAGCTTCTGAACTGTTTTATTTGGGATAATTATCTAATAACTCAAAATACAGGCACTTTTAATGAGAAAACTGAATCAAGGAAAAGACACTTTTAATGAATTGAGAAATAAAAGCATGAAAGATTTGGTTTTTTAATAGTTTCAGATACTTACTAATATCTATCCATAAAGGAACAGGTATTTTTCATACAGGTGATGAAATGCACAGAAAAATATAATAAAATGAAACATGTAATTTAACAGCTATAAAACTAGGTTTTGATTCTAAGGCAATTATTTTCTTATATCCAAAGCAACTTGTAAAATTTATCTGCAAAGGTTGTAAGCAAAGATTTGTGCCTGCTGGAATCCTGTTTGCTTTGTGTGCAAAGCTGGTGTATAAAATTATTGTAGTGCATCTGCTTTTCACTAAAAAACAAGTCTACTAGAGGTCCATGAGATACTTATTTATCTTTGAAAACAGCAGGGGGAAACAAGCTCATTTTCCCACGAACACTCTGTCATATAAGAATATATTTGTTTCATTGTTGCAGCCTCCATACCTCAGGCTAGCTGCTAAGTAGTCGTGGTAAAGCTGCTTTGTGTGTGTGAAAAAAACCTCTTAGAAGGGCTCTAAACTCAAGTGTTGCAGTAAGAATTAGTGCCTCTACCAAATTTATAGCCATGGACCATTTGTTTGGGTCTATTTACTTTTAATGAACTGTCTTGGCTGTCACTTGACGGAGCAAACCAGGCTCTGGAAACATAGATACTGAAATCTGGTACCAAAATACCAGGATAGTGGAAGCACCCACTAGAATTGAAATGAATTTGTTTACTTTTTTGAGTAGTATCAGAAACTAGATTTTATTCCAAAATTGAGTGTCTTAGTGTGGGAGCTGAGCCCTGTGATTCTGAGCTGAGGCAATTTGGGTCCATGGCTGAGGATGACCAATATCTTTGTGTTTACATTTTATAGTCATGGTGTCCCAATGTTTCACCACATTCATTTATAGTTATTTCTAAATTAGGCTAAAGTAGCACAATCAGCAAAATGGAGACATTGTAGACAAGTGATTTAATAAAATTTTATTTCCTCCCAGTATCAGGAACAGCCATTCTGTGAGGAGCTGCTTGTTGTTAACATGGTGTAAGTATTTGTAGCGTGATGAGATTTGTTGGACCTGGATCACTGGGATGCTTATTTCTTGTCTAGTGGAATATTTTGAAAGTCGATTGATAGATGTGTAAAATAGTGAGTAAGTACTTGCAGCACATAAATTCTGTGAGTGTCCTTAAAAAGGGGCAATATTCAGTTTTAGCAGAATCACAGGACAGCTGAGGTTGTGTGCTGGGCAGACCCTGGCAGGATACTGGTGCCCAGAGCTGCTCTGTCACTGCTCTTCTCAGCTGGGCAAGGACAGAAGATGTAATGAAAGGCTTGTGGGGTGAGATGAGAGCAGGGAGAGATCCGTCACCAGTCACTGTCACAGGCAATACACACTTGGCTTGGGGATATTAACTACTGATAATGAAATCACAGTAGGGCAGTGTTATATTTTTAGAAATTGCTATTTGCCATCTCTTTCCTTGGCTTGCCCATTTCATTATGATATCAGTGTGTGTGTAGTGTGTGTATTTGACTTTGTGTAAGTAGTTTCCTTCGATAATTTCTGCTAGGAGCAGCTGAAACTATTTAGTTAGTGCTTTACTTAAGAAGCTACCCTGGTTGGATATAAATATGAAGGTGTTCTCTCCTTCCCTGTGGGACTCTGCTGTGCTTCAGGCAGGTGTTGGCCCAGGTGAGTCAGTCCCTCCTGCCTGGAACAGGACAAGTGCAGTGTGTGCCAGATTTTCCCAATGTCTGCTTTCCTCTGAGAGCCTGTGTAGCTTAGATATTTATTGTAGCCAGGGGTTGTTGCACATGGCTGGGATTTGCCCAGATTTGCTGCTGGAAGCCCTCTGAGAAGTGTCACTTGTAAACTCTCCCCTCCAGCCCCACTCTCAGCCAGCTCAGAGCATCAAACCATAACTCCTGGTCGAATTCAGCCTCTTTCATCTTGTAGATGTCATTAGAAGCTGTGCTTGGAAAAGCAACCAGATCATAAATTTTCTTAGTGTTCTCTTTATTTCTCTGTTTGTTCTCTTTCTAGAAAGAAAGCTTTCCCAGACTGCTGCCTCAGAGCTCCATTATCATTTCCCATTAAAGCAGGATCCTGACAATTCAACTGTTGCAGGAGTTTGAGTTACGGTGTTGCCATGACAAAAGAGCATGGGCTTGTAACAGGGTTTTTTTGTGGTTTTATCCACATCCAATAATTGTAGTTTTACTTTGTATAGATCACAGCAGGTCTTTTCAAAAGACAGTAAATAATTACAGTAAGTGTTTGCTGGTCTCTGGGGTGCATTTCTGGCTTGGGAAAGATGTACATTAGGTCAGGGGCTTGTGCTGCAGATAGCTGCATGACATTTACACCATTTGTCAAGCTGAAGTCATTCTGGATCTTCTTTTGGGCTCTGCTTGTAAATAATGTATCTAACTTATTTTAATTTTTTTTTTTAAGTACAAGTACACACCAATTTTACATGAAGCATCTAAGGATCTTCTTCTTTCTAAACTACCGAATAACAATAATTACAAATATAAAAGATTTTTAAACTTAATGTTTTGGGAGTAGTAAAGAAAGGAAAACATGTTGAAAATCCAGAAGGCTTCCTCCTCAGTGCTGCTTTCTCCACTTTGTGAAGTTGGTTGTTTGAAATGATAGTGTGCAGATGTCTTGTTTCCCCTCTTAATGAAAATCAGCATGACTGGGGAAGAAAGGGTGTTTTTTGTGAAAATTACTGCTGGGTTTTAGTGGCGTCTCCCTTCTAAGGAAAGTTCTATTGCCAGCTTCTGTGATCAGGTCATCTTATTACAAAGCTATTTAAGGAAGTTTGTGGCAAAGGATTATACATTTCCAGAAGAAATGCCACACATGCAGATTAAGCATAAGTCTGCTTTGGAAATAAGTTGTTTTACTCTGTTAGCTGAGCAACTACTGCTTTGCATTTCCAATGGTTTTTCCTTTGCTACTGGAAGAGTGACATCTTTTTGCTGATATTCAGCTCAAGAAATCAGGATGCTCCAAATTAGTGGGATTAATTTGCCATTTAATGATTTGATAATTATTTGGTTGCCTTAGCCATGCTGCTGGGTGCCAGTTTTCCTGAATGTTGGGGTTTTTAAAACACTCTGAGATATATCCTAGTTTCAAATCACTTAGCTTGGAGATAACACATTAAAAATACTGTTAATATACTGTAACTGGCTGCACAAAGCAATCCTGAACTGCAAAATGCTAACACCAATGACAGCCTTGGGAACTTACTAAGTCCAGTCCATGATTTTGCATCAACAGAGCCCTTTTAAGTAGTTTCTGATGCTTCTTAAAATTTGCCTTATTCTTATATCAGCCAAGGAATACTGACAAATTCAGTGTGTGCACCCAATTAGACAATAATTCCCATCAGAGTTCATTCTTTTTGAGAACACCCTGGAGATGCTTAGCAAAATGAAGTTTTTCTGAACATCTGCAGAATCTGCTGCTGCTTTGAGTGAGTCCCAGCAGGGGCAGCTGGATGGGGGCTGCATGGTCACTTGGCACCTGGAGAGCTGCACACCTGGGCTCCGAGGGTGGCTGTGTGTGCTCTGCCAGCACTCACATGTGACCGTATTAATAACTGCCTTCAACTTCTGTCTTCAGAGTGATGAGTTGAAACGGGGGGAAAGCAGTGACTGAGCTTCTGGTTCCAAGGGCTTTCACATGACTGAGCTGTTCTGTCTCAAAACACAGCAGCTATGGGTGGACATTATTGGCTTGCTGCTTTCTTAGATTAGTCTTCAGAATTTGGGCTTTTTTTTGCTTCTGTGGGCAGCTTTCCAAGTTCTGTAGTTCCCTGCAGTGCTGGGTTCTGATTCCTAGGGTTTGATTTGTGGTGGTGGCAGGGCCTGCTGCTGCCTCTGCAGGGTGGATTTGTCTGTGGCACTCACAGGCTGCTTTCAGGCTCGGCAGAGGATTGAGTGGCTGTGGAGGTTGCAGCTGGAGATGAATTAGGTTATATCACAGGTATATTATTACTGGGGGATCCTTACCTGATGGTTTAGAGGCAGTTTCTTTTCCAGAAACTGGGTAACCCTGATAGTCTGTGCAGCTCTGAGTTTGTCAGGGTCAGATTTACTGCATTTGCTTTGTTAATGTGGCCTTTTTTGCCATTAGACCCAGTCAGCAAATATCAGCACTTCACAGTGTACTTACACCATGGACAGATGGATATTGCTTTTCTCATTTGAAAACTTCCTTTTAATCTGTTCATATGTGAATGTTTTTTGCCTTTCCCCTTTCCCATTGCTCTGAAAGGATGCTCAGAAAAATGTTTTCCTGAGTGTCCAGAGCTTCTGAGCTTCTGGAGTCTTGTCCATAGTTAGAATGGGAAATTCACTTGTAAATTGTCATTACTGCAACTGGGATACAATGCATAGTGAATATAACTCTCTTCTCTTTTTGGTGAACAGGAGATTAGAATACATTTGGCATTGTTTTCACACTGAGGCAGTTTCCTCACACAAAGCGAACGTAGGAACAAATTGAACTGATGACCTGAAGTGCAGACATCTCATCTACACAACAGGAAAAATATCATAATGATAATGTAAATATTTCTGCTGCTTTCCATAATAGACAGTCATCCTGAGGCCAAAGATGAGTTTACATTCATTGTCTTGTGAAAGTCCTTTCAAATACTTTGGAAATACGTTGCAGATAATGAGAATTTCTTTCAGTGTATGTGGATAATAGAAGTAGAGGTCATGATCATTGGTGTAGAGATACTAATGAGGGTTAAATTACAAGTGCTGCACATGAAGCCTTGATTTTCATCAATGTCTTTAAAAAGAAAAGGCCATTTCCCACCAGCAGTTTTCTGGCTTCAGCCCTCCTGATTGTTTCATGGCAACAGAACCCTGATTTACCTACAGAGATTTATTGCCCCATGAATTCAGGGTTTGGTGGGTAAAACAATGCAAGGCCAAATACTTCCTTGTTTTAATTATCATTTGGTTTTCTTCTTGAAATCTGCAATGTGTACAACGGGAAGCTTAAGTCAGGCTTTCTGGAGCTTTTCCATGTGTTTCACAGGGGTAACAGGCCATGCCTGTTTAAAGTATTTCAGGCACTTAAAGGTCTCGAAAATGAAAGCTGCTATTACTTTAAAATGCACTAGGTTTGCTTTTGAAATCCAGTCATAAATGATCCAGGATTTCATTTTGATTCCAGTCCCTACAGTTGGGGAAGCCATGGGATTGTAGCCTGGGGCATGTGTGTGCCTGTCAGAAGGGTCAGAAGCTGAAGCACGGAATTTGATTTGGAGCCTGACACAGCTCCATGTCCCCAGTGCAGACTGTGCTATAAAACTTACAAGGGTAGAAAATATTCATGAAACAAAATTAAAATAACCCGCGCAAGTCATTAAATGTTGCAGGGCTACAAGAATAGATTGGCAAGGGTGGTTTATCATCATCCAGCTCTCATGACTAAGGCAAGGATGTTGTACAAGGTGTGCCTTTGAACTGCTTTTATTTCTTCACTCAGTGTAGCACACTGAAAACAAAAGGTTATGGCACCATGTGTTATACAAAGTCCATGAGCTGATTTTTAATGTTTCCCCTATATAATACTTTGGAACTTAGTGAGATTATTCAAATATAAAGTGATTGTCACTGTTGAATATTGCGATTTTCTACAATGAAAATGCAAATACTGTTGAGAAAATTGACTGAAACATATTTGAAATTAAGTACCTGCCTTTTGCTTTGCTCTGTTAAACTCCCTGATGGGCTCTTGCTAAAGACATCTATGAAATGTTTTCTTCAGGAAACATCTGATATGAATTTATTCTTATTGATCTATGAAGGAATGTTAAGTTTAATATTTTGAATGGTTTTTGTGCATGGTGCAGCATCAGTGCTCAGTGAACTGTGAGGAAAAAAATGCTGACAAGAAAAGTATCCTGTATGAAACCAAATATTATGCTTATAGAGTTAGTTCCTTTTGTCGAGAGAATAATCTTGTATGCTACCCCACAGGCACAGGAACAGAACTCCGTGTAAATTCTGATAATCATCCCTGGGTCAGCCCTACCTGGCTGTCCTTTCTGGGAGTGAAGAGGGTTTCTGAGTGCACTGGGACATTCAGGCTCTGAGCCCCGAACTGATTTCTTCACAAGCATATGCACAAAGTGCTTTATCTTCAAAAGCACTGTATGGAATTTCTGCTTTTCTCACCTTGAGTTTGTACTGCCCTGCTCTGCTTTTTCCCAATAATTGCTTGATTAACCCTGTACCTTAGACTTCCTTACTGGGAACAGAGCTGGTGGTATACTGTGCTAGGTTTTTTATTATGACTTTTTCTGCAGAAGTGGGAGCCTTTGCAATGCTTTGGTGCTAACTTGATCCAGAACCTGTTGGTCTGTAGGAGGTATTTCACTGAAACACCTTCCCTTCTCTTCCTTGGCTGCAGAGGCCTCACATTGCTCCTGCTGTATGAAGGGCTTGCCAAGGCCTGTGCTGGAAACACCATCCTGGGGTGGTTTGGGACAGTGCAGTGCCACTGAGCTGGCTACAATAATGCTCCTGAACCTATCCTTTGCTGGATTTGTTGGGAGGACATGCTGGCACATCCCTGTGGGAGCCAGGGGAATCTCCATGAGGTTGTGTTGCAGTGCACTCCCACACCCCAGCAGGTGTTCCCATATTAAGAAAAGAGTTTAGGCCTCACCCCTGAACTTTTGAGGAAGAAGAGCCAGAAACTTCTGTGCTCTTCTCACTGTAATTGGCCCAGTGCCAGGAAAAAAGCACCTGTTGGATCCTTTAGGTGTTCCTCAAGTAATGTGGCTATTTTCTATTGGGCAGCAGGCCAAAAAATCTCTCCTAGATCGTTGAATACTTAAGAGAGAGCTCAGAGATTCTTGGGGCTTTTTGGGGTGTCTTAGAAGGTGCTAGGGACTTCCCTGCACTGTGAATGGCTTTTATTCTTTTGTTCTGTATAGTTTGTTATTTTCCCTTTAATTAAAACCTTTCTGCTTTTTCAAAACACCTTGGATCAAGCCGTCTCGCTAATTATTTTTAAGCCATTTCTGGGAGGTTGCTGGACACTCTCAGAGTGTAGCCCCTGTGGGGCTAAAATCACTCTGGCCTCATGCAGAAATCCATCAAGGTTGTTTTGGTGTTTGCCATGAGATCGGAAATGCACACTCAGAGTGGCCCTTCCCAGCAGCTCTGACAGCGGCAGATCAGGCTGACATTGCTCAGGTGGGCTGCTCAGTCTTGACTTTCAAGGCAACATTAGCAGAGTATTTTGATAAAGTGTAATTTACATGCATCAGTAGTTACAGGCTCCAGAGAGACCATGGTGTTTTTTTCCTGACAGGAGAGAAAACAAATTTTCCATAAGCCTGGGGAATGCAACATGCCACTTGCCCCAGTTGGTGGTGAACTTCAAAAGAAAATGGTGTTTCTTTTACTGGCTTCCAGTTGTGCACTATTTTATCTTCAAAACTGGCATTTCAATTGCTTGAAGGGAATTATTTTTCTTTGCTGATTGTTACTCATTTTTTTTCCCAAATGGCATTGCTGGTTTTTAAAAATGAGGACCACCTCACTCTGTTGCAGCTGAAGCTTATTCCAACTCCTCATTAATGAGGTAAAGCCATTTCATTGTGTTTAAATAAGCACATGAAGAAAGGGCCAGTTGCTGGATTTGCCTGTGGATGACTGTGGCTTACAACAGGCCATGTGTCGAGTGTCAAACTTGGCAAGAATATCATCTAGATTGTTTTTCACTTTGTAGTTAAGGTTTGTAAATAAATACAATTTTATGGAAAGTGTAAATGATATACCTTTAAAAGTTGAGACTTACTTATTACCAGTCTGGTTTTTTTCACCTCTCGTAATTCACTTGAGAGAGTTCTTCTTTTCTAAACAATGAAATGAAAGTGGAAAAGGATTCCCCTCTTCCTTTAGAGCACATTGAGCATACCATAAAATATGGAAAAGTGAGGAGTTTTCACTCTGGCTTGACTCTGTAGCCTTGCCCTGAAAATGAGGAAGGAGTTCAGTTTGAAGAGACTTTCCAAGGCATTTTTTGTGTGAGTGTCCCAGTGTTTAAGTGTCAGATTGGCAAGCAGAATGTCAGTGAGCTGCGCTTTGGGCTTTCAGCCTGGCGTCTCCCTTTTGTACAGTGACCTGAAAGATTACCACAAATAAAAACGGGGGACAAGCAACTTTTATGTATGAAAATTTCCAATATTCATAAAGAAACGAGCCCTAGCAGTTCCCAGTGAATATTCAGGAGCTGGAGGGCTGCTGGGGATGCTACTGTGTTGAGCAGCCTAACAATGCTTCTGTGTAACTTTAAACTGCACCTTTTAAATTATGCAATGCTTAGATATTTCATTGAGGTTTATTCTTAAGTAAATTTCCACAGTTGACTTCATCTGTGAAGGTTGGGGAGGTTTCATAGAAATAGTCAATGGCTTGTCTTGGATCAGCAGTCACTGGGTTGTTTGGAGATTTTCCCCATTAATGTGGCTGCTTTTTAAGGTTTTCATATTTAGTATTGTCGCAGTCAACCCATTTGTTTCTTTCTCCTGTAGATGGAGATTTTTCTGGTTTTCTTGCCAGAAATATAAGAGTATGTATACAATACAATATAAGAAAGAATGGGGCATATTAACCTCATCAGCATTTAACTGGCTGTGTTTTGAGTGGGAAGTTGAACCATATGACCATAGAGGTCCCCTACAACCTGAAGTAATCTGTGGTTAAATATGTTATTTACAGTATTTAATTCTAGAGCTTGGAAGCTTTTAGCTGCCTCAAGGTTTGGCAGATACTGTGGATGGAATACCAGATGGAGAGTTTTTTGGGTTGTTGTTTGTTTTTTTTTTTTTTACTTCTTCCATTCAGAATGAAAGATTAAATGTAGTAGACAGGATTTTTGTGGGTGCTGGAAGATCCTGTGCCTAAGAGATGAAAGATTGTGCTCATCATCAGGATGTTAGAATATGAGATGTTGGTTTTCAACTCTCACAACCCTGGAAAGTCATCAGGAGCCAGAATTGATTGACTGCTGCTGAGGAAAGTAAATTTTAGTAAATTTAATCCCACCCTAAGTTGTGCTGTTTGAATCCACTTGTAACGTTGACTTTGGTGTCCTTTTCAGAGGTAGGATATGCCTTGATGTTCAGTGTTTTTGCATTTTATCACCTTGCCTCTTATTGTGGGAAGATATTACTTGCTTTATCCTTTTTGTGAACATGTCTTGTTTCTGCTATGCTTAAACCCAGCCTGTAAAACCAGAGTGGCTGTGGTGGGATCATTGTGTAACATAGGCAAAGAGGTGCTGCCCAGATTTTGTTTGAAAACAATATGGAAAAGGAAAAAGGGAGTATAGTAGAAATGGTTCCTGTTCTCGGGGTTTTCCTTCCCAAGGTCCTGCTTAAAGTGGACTTGGCATGGATGGAGGATCCGGGTTTTCCTTCAGGAGGAGGTTTCAGGACAGGCCTGCTCTGTACTCACATCCAGTGGTAAAATCTGAAAGAAGGGCACATTGGGCTCAACCTCCCATTATCTAAGAATGCCGCTTTTGAATTTAAATGTAATTAACTTAGTTTCAGGTTGCAGCTACAGAAAAAGGTTTGTTCTCTTTCTCATCTTAATCTGATGATCTTGATTTAATTGTCGAATTTATTTTCAAACAGTCTCTAAGGTAATGTTACCACAATGTCAGCAATCTATTTAAACTACAGAAAAATCCCAACTATTTAAAAGAAAAGTGCTTAAAAGGAAATGTTGTCTTAATGTCCACTGAGTTATGCTGAATTTCAGGCATGTTTTGAGCTGCTGCAGCACTATGCCCATGTCACAAATGGGGTTTGTTTGTGAAGATTTATATAGGCCCAATCAATCATTTCATATTTTGAAATTTGTGGTAAAGCTCCAGCTAAGGAAAACAAAACACTGTTTCTTGCATGATGATACTGGTGATACTTCCCTCTGACAATGAAGAGAAGGACTTCTTAAAAGTGTCTTCAGGAAGGCTCAACTTGACTCATTGAATTAAATTACTGAGTTATAAACTTTTACTTAAATGTGTAAATCAAAATGTTTTTCTCAAGTAGTGGAGTTTTTTTTTTTTCTAAAAAAAAATGTTTTTGTGACTTTTTCTGGCAGCCATCTGTATACAAAGTAGTAAAAACCCCAAAATCTAACATTTGAGTTATGCAGATTAATTAGTTTAAAGTTCTTGGCTAGTTGGCTGAAGAAATTATTTATGCTGTGGGGACTGCCATGCCAGAGACAGGTAATGTGTGAAGTAACTGTTAACTATGTGGATGAGACAAGTACTTCAATTTTAGGAAGGTTTATTTTTGAAGGAAAAAATGAGATATTTAAAATGTTTCTCTGTTTTAATTTTATTTTTGTAATAAAAGACAAATTCAGTTCTTGAGTTGATTAGAACCATATAATACTGTTCAGTGGTTCCTCATTTTGTTTTCTCAGACTGAAGACAGACATCACCTCATAGCCCTGCATCTTAAACAATTCCAGATAACATAATTATCTTTAATTACTTAATTATTACATTATTCCCTACTCTGTTACTCTGAAGGGATTGCAAACAACTGAGTACACACTTTACACAGTAACTTCTCATGAGTCCATACATCCCACTTGTTACCATGCAGTGATGATGCTTTTTGAAACTGGTACATTAAAGTAATAATTAACATTTTATAGGGTTATACATTTTATAATTCCGAAGAGAAAATGTAGAAATTCCAGTTGATGTGCAGTGCTCTTACTCCTTTGCATTACCCCAATGCACCTGAGCATTTGAATGAAGAGATGGATAATGTGGGGTTTTTTGTTTATTGTCAACTATCATCCCTGGATAAAACACATTTAGAGACTTTTTATGGGACTTATGGCACTTTTTTGCAAAATTTTGTGTAGATGTGAAAAAATTGGTAGCATTTATTTCACTTGTAAAAAATATTAGAGGACAAGAGAGTCATCCATATACTGAGAAGAGGAGCCAGAACTGCCATCTGCCAGCCTAGAAGAAGATTTTGAGGCAGTTGTTTTATTCTGCTGTGGCACTTTGGGTTTTTCCAGGCTAAGCCATGGCCAGAGGAGCTGGATGAGGCTTCCTGCTCCAGGTTCCTGGTCCTGCAGTGCCAGGGTGGGTTATCCCTGGGCTGGGACAGGCCTGCCCATCTGCAGCAGCTCCATGGTGCTGGAAACTCTGCAGGCACACATAGCTTAACTGCCTGAAATCTAAACTGGCAGCAGAGGCCATCATTATCAACCCCTGGGAAGAAATGCAGTCCTTTTGAACTTCTGCTTACTGTAGGAACAAACCCCACCCAACCAAAAAAACCTAAAGTCGGAAAATTGGAAAAAAAAAATACAGCACTGTGTTATGTTGTTGCCTTTGCACAGCAGAATCCGTGTTCTAAATATATCAAGTTACAGAGAGTCAGGAGAGCAGCTAGGGCTTAAATTCTGCATTACTGGTCGTTCTGACTGTGTCTCTTTGCACTGAACTCTCTCAGGTGTGTGCAGAGTCCCTCTCCTGAAAATCTGACATTGTTCTGCTCAGCATTTCGAACTCTTTTAGGGAATACCTTGGGAGAACAAAAATCCCACGTGGATTTTTGCATGGGAAAACATTTCTTCAGTGACTATAAGTTGAGTATGTGGACTGATTTTTTGAAGTCATGTTGAAAATATTAATTATTTGGTGATAAGGCAAAAAAGATTACCTGATAAGGGCAAGGAATCTTGGAATGCGATGAGCAAGGCTCAGGGTCCTGATTGGAATTTTCAGTTGTTGAATTAAGTGTATTATTTAAACAGCTTGGATTCTAGAGGATTGGATGGCATTTTGAATTAAGGAACTTTGTGTGGGTTAGTTTACTGTTAGACAGCACTGGTGTTAAGTGCTGCTGATTTATTTTATTGTAGGTAGCCAAACATCTTTGTGTGCTGGTTGTTCCACACATACATACATTTTACTCACCCTCCTGGTAGGTACTTTTTTCCATCACTGCTCTTGCATATGTTGTGCTGCTGCTGAGTTACTCTTGGAAACCATTTCTTACTACGGATGTGAGGACTGTTTCTTGAGACAATGCAGTGCTTAATAAAAACAGAATATAATGCAACAGCCCAAATAATTACCAATGTGCATATTAATATATATTCTATAAAAGTGTTACTGTAATGCTACTCTTTGCCTTCAGCTTGTTGCATTATTGGCTTATTATATAAACAGCCAGCTATTGAGATACTTGGGAATTTTAGTTTTGTAGAACTAAAAATTGCTGAACTTGGGTTTTAATGGGAATATTGGAAAAATCAAACACTACTTGAATTGTCTAAAGGTATTACAGAAGAAGTAAATTCTAAAAAGACTGCATTGTGATCGTTCTTGTTCGTGAAGTACTGGTGTTTTTTCAGCAGTTGTAAATCAGTGCTTAAAAAGCCTCTTGGTATAGAGACAGGACACAAAGGGTTTAGCTGTGCCTTGCCTCGAAAAGTCATGGAATTTCTTTGGTTAAACACAATGAACTTGAAAAGGTGAAATCTGAGTGAGTGATCTAAGTAATTTTTGTTGCAATTTTCTTCAATGCCTACATTGCCCAATTTTTGTGGCATAATAGAAGGACACAGATCAGAGACTGAGTTATGGTTCCTGACAAAATGGTTCATGATATTAATAGAAAGGAATAAAATAAATTGGAGCCATTTTTATGCACCACTGAAGAGAATGTGTGATGGCGAGCCTGGAACAGCAGCCAGGCTGGAGCAGAAACAGGTCTTGAGTTTATGAGCTTGAGATAAATATTTAAAAATGCCATTTCACTACGTGCATAGTGTATTTTTCACATTTAGGTTTGGTTTCCTTTTAAAGTGTGTGTCAGATAAGAGCACATGCCACTGCTGCTGGTGGCACATCTGGAAGCTCAGAGGTGGCCAGAACCTGTCCAGGGAATGGCAGTGAGGAGGCAGAAAATGCTTTCAGTGGTTTCAGGAAATGGCTGGGCAGTGAAGGCGAGAGGGCCAATTTTGGAGAATTTCAGCTATGTCATGGGAAATGGCCCCAGCCAGGCTTGTGATTAGCAGCAGAGAGCAAATCCTCTGGGTCATTGACAGGGTTCAGGAGGGCAAAACACTGCTGGGCTATCAAATCGATGCCATACTTTGTTTAGAGAAGAAGAGGGAAAGTGTAAGTGGGGAAAAAACCGCCAAAAAACTAGAAAATAAGCAGATAATTATTTTGTGTGTCGAATGTGCCATCATTTTAATGTTGCTGACGTGTACATACTGAGCAATGCATGAGGACAGAGAAGGGCTGGAACAAGTGCATTCAAATATTGAAGGTATTGAGGAAATCTGAACGGTTAGTAACTACTCAGTTGTTAGGGGGGTTTTTTTCCTTTGGATTAAAAGAATCTTCTTGTAAATTGTACTGATTTTTTTTTCTTCTTATGAAATTTATCTGCATCAAAGGTATTTATGTATTACTGATCCTCAAATGACTTAAAGCTGATTTTTTTGTATCCTAAATGCAAAGATATCATGTGCCATATTGAGGGAGTTTGAAAAAGTTGGGATTTTTTTTTTAACAAATAACAAAAGTGTATTCTGAAAGGACACTAAGCCAAAAGCAAAGTAGACAATTGAAAGTACTCTCAGTGCATTAAAATCCATTGAACTTTTCTTGTGTGAGGTGAGCTGTTGTAAATACCTGCTGTATTGGTCAGACCTGCTGAGTGTGATTTGTGAGAGCACTCAAGCTGGAGTTTCCTGGTTCTGGGAAGTTGCAGCTTTCCAAGTCAAACCTCTTTATTCATTCACCTCAGATAAGTAAACAGAGGTGTTTTGTTTTGCCCTTGTGTGGCTGCTTCCCAAACCACAGGGCCACAGCTCTTGGAACAGCTCTTGGGCCAGAGAGTGCAGGGAGGTTGTGCCAGTCTCCCTGGGACAGGTGGTGGCTGACCGTAGGCAAACCCATCCATTTTGTCCTCACCCCAATTCTCCAGTGCTGGAACAGGCTGTAGGGTGGAGTGTGCCGCCCTGGTTCAGTGGGAACAAACAGCCTTTGCGGCGAGGCTGGATCTCCCTGGATCCCTGCCCTAAATCTCAGTGGGGTGTGTGGCTGCTCGCTGCAGAACACCCCAGAGGGGTGCCAGGGCTCCAGACTGGCTGGATTCCTCCTCTCAGGAGCCTGTGTCCCCATGACACTGGTGCTGCCCTGACCCTCTCCTGGTGCCTGTGCTCATGGACTCTCAGGGTGCCCGGGGCTGGCTGGGAAACTTGCTCCTCTGTTGTTTAGCAGAGGGAGGAGAAATCCACTGGGGTGGTGTTGCCCTAAGTTTCAGCTTTCATGTTTTTCAGATTCTGTGCTGCCCAGGGATACAGTTCTGAGCTCACATTCAGTGTCACTCATCTCTGCACACAGCAGGGACACAAATCCTTTTCCTGCTGAAGACCAAGGACAACTTTCAGGCCCAAAAGCACAGCCAAAGGTGGCTGAAGGGAGGAACAAGAAGGATGGGACCTCACAACCTGAAGATGCAATTGGACAATTAGATCCCAGTATGCAAATGGACCAAAACTTATAAAAGTGTAAGATCTCATGACCAGTTGTCCATTTGTGTGACCATTTTGGGTCCACCTGGGGTGTAGCCCTGGTCAGGCTCTTGTCCTGCCCAAGGTGTACCCTAAAGGCCTTTCAATAAGTACCTAGTTTATTCTCCAGCTCTGTCCAGTCTCTGTTTCAGGTCAGCCTTCCTAAGGCATCAGTGGCAGAAGAAAACCCCAAGTCCTTTTACCTGGGTTAACACTGAAATTCATCAGCCTTGTTTCCTGATCACAGGCATGGGTACTGCCAGCTGCCAGCCAGGGCAGGGACAGTTTAACAGCTCAAAGCTGATTATGCCAGACCTGGAAGTGGCAGAAATGCTGCTGATGAGACTCTTTCCAAAGGGCCTGTGTGTCAGGCCTTACATAGTGCTCCAATTTATTTTCTGATCACTGGGCTGTTCTTTATTTCTTTTTCCCTCACAATACTGATGACATTTCCAGTTGATCTTTCTGATTTTTCATTTCTTCACACATTTCAACTTTCAGTAAATACAACTCCACTATCTTTATTCATGTGTAAGTTACAGAAAATTTACTCTAAAAGCAATTTACATGCCAGTAATTATATTTTGCTGTATTAATCTGATTGTTTGAATTAATCCATCCAACCCATTTCTTTAGTAAATGCAGAACACTTACAGATTAGTGTTTCAAGAATAATACTATAAATGAACGGAGCTTTGCAGACTTCTATGCCAAATGCTGTCTAGATGTATAGTCCTTTCCCACACAGGGCTGTCCTTCCCCCACTCCTCTGCAGCAGTGGGAATCAAAAGCATCACCCATGACTCATGCAGAGACTTTAATGTCTGCTGTGGAATCTTGGAATGGTGTCTGCCTTGGCCCCAGATGTCAATGTGGGACTATTTGCTGACCAGTTGATAGTTCACTAGGAACGTTTGGCTGGAGGACAACATTCTAAGTCTTCATGGTGAAACACGTGGTGATTTGGGTTGCCTAAAAATCCAAACCTAGGAAGGTGTAAGTGGTATCTGTAAAGTATTCAGAGCATCAGTGTTGACCTTGATTATTTCTTTGCAAGATTAGCTTGAATGTCAACAGTCAAGTAGGCTCTTGTTAGTGCTTGAGATTGATGGGTTGTCTCTTAAAAACCATCCATTTTGTAAATGAGAATCCATTCATTAAGAAGTAGCTAAAGCAGATGTGGAAGTAATAGCCAGGTTTTTTCCCAGAAATAGAGCTGTTTACTTGAGGGAACATGTAAGTCTCTGGTTTGGCCTGAGACTTTGGGTTTAGGTGAGTTTCATTCCTAAAGGATAAATGGGATGGATAAGCACAAAGTGCACGTCTGGTTTGTGTTGGGGCTCCACTGAGGACTCTGCACAGATTGACATGCAGGGTCTGAAAGGCAGTTCTGAGGAAATCTCAGCCTCTTAGCTGAGGAATTAAGAGGTCACCACAAGAGCTTCTGAGCGCATAATCCTGGAGTCAGAGGCTGAGGCAATGCTCTGCTGTAGTGCTGGGTGTGCTCCAGTGCAACCAGTGATGAAATACTACTGGTGCTCTTGGCAAATTTGGGGATGAAGTGGAGGGAGGAACAAGTATGAATTGTGGGACCGTCTTCAAAGGATAGGGAGCTAACAGGGCTACCTGGAAACTTAAAGGAATTTCTTGAAGTTTTCAGCATTCTTAAAACCAGATGAAAGCCTAAAAATGCCCAGATGTGTTGAAGAGATTTGCGGTGCAAATGCATGAATACCAGAATGATTGACACACTCAGTCACTTTGCAGAATGTTTTTAATTACGTTGTTTTCATGAAGTGCTGCGTGTGAAATGTTTTGATCTCACATAGGAAGCAGAGCTAGGTCTGTAACAACCTTATGCATGGTGTGAGAGTGCTTTGCAATGTGTTCCTGTGCCTGGAAAAACTGGCATCTTGTTCCCTGTCATCAGCTCAAGATGCAAAAAGGAAATGTACAACTGCTGAAAGTTGTGCATAGAATCTGGTGAGGAATCTCCTGTCTTTGAAGATCTCTGTATGTGACGTATTCATGCATGTTTTGAGGATGACTTGGTTCTTGGGATTCCTGAAGGTATTAGGGAGGATGAGTGTAGCAGGCTTGTGTCTGGCAGCAGTTTAACAGCGCAAACCAAATCACAAATGTGTAAATATGGTAAGTTATTGTCTTTGTCAAAAGGAGCACAGCTAGATAGCTCTGTCCAACTGTGATCTGTGATCTGTGTGGTCTGGCTCCTGGCATTCAGCATACTGCAAGTGTAGAAGTTAATGTTCCAGAAATTTATCTGCAAGGAGCTGTCTGAGCTCCTGATGGGCAAGGCTTGTGTTGTCAGAGATCAGCTCGTGTTGTTCTGATAGCAAACCATCCATCTTGTGCTTATTGGCTGCATTATTCAAGTGAGGATAGATTTCCAGACTAATGTGCCTTCCAAGCACTGAGAGTGCTGAGGTTGTTGCTGGAGGGGAAGGTGTGCTCAAGGAATTATTTGATGTGAGTACATGGCTGGGAAATCATGAAAAGTTTCTAAAGGGAGAATGGAAAAGAGTAACTGGAGTTCAGAGAGAGACTATAAATTGCACCTTTAATGGCACTTGATGCTGGGCTCAGAACTAGACCTATAGAAAACAGATAGTGTACCCCTTAAAAATAAGAAAAATCTGCTTCTGTTTCAATACAGTCTTTCTTCCCTCTATGCACCTTGCTGTACTCGTAGTTGCATCTCCTCATTGCTCAGCTGTGAATGTCACTGTCCTGCAGACTCCTCCTGCAAACTCTGCTGGTTTATGGCAAACTGATTCCAAATCGTCACAGTTTTTAATCAATCCTGGAAACATATAGAGCTGCATGGTGTGGTTCATGACCTCCCTCCATATCAAACTTGATAAAAGTAATTAATTTTCAATAGCAGTTGCTGCAAATCCAGGGAAATGTTTTGTTTGTGTGGCTTTGAGGATATTCCCTGAGAACAGAAGCAGTGCATGGCAAAATGACACATGTTCATTTTGCAGGGTAACAATGTTAAAGGGAAAAAAAGAACCTTAAAAGGAGAGGCCAGAGTCAGCTTCCATTCTGAGCATGGTGGAGCAGGGCTGTTGAGTGACCATAGGAAAAAAAGCTCCACAACTGTGATTTTCACAGGGCAAATCAACCCCTTAGTCAGGGAATTGTGTTTTTGTAGACAGGATGCACTAGATTTACTTTTTAGACACTTACTTATTTTAATACTTGTCTCCCAACCTTGCCTTGATTTCCTTGGGGCTGATTTGTTACTGCATTTTGCTTTGCACCTCACATCCTTATTTGGATTGCTGTGTAGGTTTTCTGTATTTCTTCTGAAATCAAGTCCCTGAGGGTGCCAGGTCAGAGCTGCTCTCCAAGCAACAGCCAGCAGAAAGGGGGAGAGATGGTGATAATGGACAAACTGGGCTTTGTGTGTGAGTGGTATCTAAAAGCATTTGCCCACACTTCAAGTCAGTAGTGTGCATTTCCAGTGACTTTATTCTGAATTAAGGTGAGCTGGTAGACATGCAGATTTAGAACCTAAATACTTCTTAGCTGCAGTGCTTCTGGTGAACTTCTGCTGTTTTGCCACAAAACAGATGGAGCTTTACTAAGGTGTTTCATAAAAATTCTGGGGATGGCTTTGACAGACAAATCAGGAGGAGAATTTAGCACTCAGATGGCTCTAAGCTGTCCCAGGAAATTCTCAGCAGAATTCTCTCTCTCTGGTGATTAAAAAAAAGTCTCCTGAGAGTAGGGACTGTGAATGTTGGATTCAGAGAAAAGTCTGCTGCTTCTATAGTAATGAGACATAATTGAACATAATTGAACATTGAATAGTGTTTAATTCACAAGAATGTTTTCTGAATGATATTTGGGCCACAGGGAGAGAAACAGACTGCACTAATCCAGGTAGGCATTTTTTGAGGAGCAAATTTGAATTTTTCTTTGGTGTTGAGCATTAACATCAACTAGGCTGGGCCTAGTGGTGGAGTGTACTTATGATTTTAGTGGTCAGCCAAGCAGAAAATGTACTCACAGCTTGGCCATCTCTGCTTTTCCTGAGCAAAGCCAAGGTTAGTCAAAATTCTCATTTCGGCTGTGGACACCTTTTGGCCACCCTTGCATACTTTGTTTGGTTTATTTGTTCCTTTTCTCATTTGACTTCTTGCTAGCAGAGATTGTCTCACACGCCTTTGTCCTGTGTCTCAGTAAATGTTGTGTGAAATTAGAGTTTTGTAAGCTCCTGGTTTTCTTTGTCCATTCCAGTGTGCTTGAGTAATGAGAATGATCCATGTGATGATGTTCTGCACTGGGAAATCCTGTATGCAGAACTGCTGTAGCAGATGAGAAAATGTTTGTCAGTAGGTGTAAAATCAGAGATAAGTTAACTTGAAATACTGGTTAAAGTGTGGGGAAAATCTTTGGGAGCACAAGAGGTGTTTGGAGGTGAGTGAGAGGGAGAAGAGAGGTGGATTTTGTGTGGAACCTGCCTTGCCTGGGTTGGGCTGTGGGGCTGACTCCAGGCGGGAGTTCCTGTGGGGCATTTCCATTGAGTTACGGTTCCTGTGGGTGCTTGCAAGGTTTAGGGCTGGGAATTTACTTTGAAATGGTACATGATGTCCCTTCAGCTCCACAGCCTGAGTAGGGACTGAGGTGGTGACCTGGCAGTGCAGACTGACTGGAGCTGTCAGCATTCCTGGAGGTGAAAGTATCCCTGGAGCCTTGCAAGAACATTAAACGTGGATCTTTTCAAAATCATAAATAGATACGCATTTGTTTTAACAGACTGATCAAAGCATTAACCTCTATGGCTTTAGGAAGTTAAATTAACTTCAGTGTTTTTTTAAAACTGCAACACTAAAATGAATAATTACTTCTATAGTGTTAGAGGTGTTATAATATTGATTAATGGCTTAAATCTAACCTGCTTTGGAAATGTTCTCCAATACAGATCTGAAAATGGGAAAATATTTAGGTGATAAAAAAGTGCTATTCTCCCATGGAGCCTGTTCTGCCTGTTAAGATGTAAGCCATAAGAGTTTATGTCTTTCAGAAATAAGAAATATATCTGTTCTCTCAGCTGGGTGTATAAGTGTTACCTCTGCTATTTCTATTGTGAGTGTTGTTTAGCTTAAATTTGACTTGGTTGTAATATTTATTTACTGTTTGTTTTCTGATGTCAGTTTGGACACTTGATATGAAGTGTACATTGACTGTTCCATAGAAATGCAAACTCATGGTGTATTTACCATGGCATCTCTCTTCTGGGTTAGAGAGCATACAAATGTTATTTTGCTGCTTAATTTGTATGGAATCAAAGGCCAGATAAACTTAACATTTTCCATTGTATACTTTAACGTAAATTGATTTTCCCTTGTCTATTTTATAAATTTTACAGACTATTTATAGATCTGTATCAAACAGATTCTATATACAAGTGTTGCTAGATTTGTCTGTTCTTTTCTCCATTTGTTTTTTAAATTGTAATTTCATGTGATGGAAGGTAATCAGTGCATTTTTAGATACAGTCTCTATGTTAAAAATAACCCTCTCAGCTTGCTGCAAAATGAGATTATGCAGAGAAATAGAAAAGTAAATACAAACTTAAAATGGAGATGACATTACATCTCTGACTTATGCTTAGGCATTTTTGGAGGAGGCCTGCTCATCAGCTTCACTTCAGAGTGGGTTTTTGCTATTAGTGAACTTGTGATGCGGAAAGCTTCAGTCAGTCTTTAAATAGAAAAGAGTGTACAGCTGTTTGAGGCTTTTTCTCATCCTAAAAAGGCAGACAGACTTTAAAGCCCAGTTCTGCAGCTTCTCCCTTGTTTGTGGAATTATTAAAGGGAGAGATAAGAAAGAATTTTGTTCGTGCCCCTTATCAGTAACCCTCCCTCAACTGATCTGCCCCCGTAAGAGCTGTCAGACGATTTTCCTGCTGCAATTAAAATGGGAAGCACTGAGACAAACGGTGCAGGTTGAGTACAGCCACAAAACACTTTTGCAGGTGCCTGGGGCAGGGAATTCCTGCCTGTGCTGCTCCTGCCAGCAGCAGAGGGGCTGAATGAGCTTGTCCTGTTCAATGATGAACAAACTCAGTTGTACAGAAAAGCAGCTGCTGTTCAAAGGTGGTGTAAAACAGTGGAACCAGAGTGGTTCAGGTGGGGAAGGGTGGAAAGTTAATGACCATTCCTCAGAGGTGAGCAGGGATGCAGAGCCTTGTAATGTAAATATTCTCAATAGTTGCTTTTGGAAACCTGTGTGTGTTTTTATACTGTGCTTTTAAAAATCCAGTTAGCCAAATAACCCAAACAATTTTCTTGTATTTATTTAGGCAGGAAGCCAGCTGCTCAATTTGTCCATATTAACTATCTGAGAACTTAGAAGAATAATTATTCTATGTAGTTTTCATTCTCTTGGAGTATAAAGTACATTAAAAACCTTCCCTGTAAATGTCCACCTTACTTTTTTTCTACAGATCAACTATTTCTATTGAAAAACTGCCTCATTTCAGGACAATTAATTTAGCAGCTCACAGCAAATTAATGGTAATTGTAGCCTTTGGACAAAAGGGTCTGATTAATCATAAGTATTTTGTGTGCAAAGATTCACAAACTTCTGCTGATTATAAAGTAGGAAAAAAAAAAAGTCAGTTTATTTTGCCAAATTATTTTGAAAAGCTCTTCCTTTAGTGCATCTCCCTTTCCTGTAAAAAAGCTGCTACTTCTGTCACCTTTTGACTTCATAAAAGTTTCCCAAATAAAGCAGCAGTGTTTATTCGGAAGGTAAATGTTTATTTTTGTGCCTGAGGACAGGATGTGTTTGTGCCTCCTCTTGGTGCTTAGGAGGGGAGGAGGGAAAGAACTCCTGAAGGCTGTTTGAGAAATCATCACAAAGTTTCAGCTTTAGCAGAATTGATAAAAAGGGAATGGCTGCACCCATGAAGTCAGAGTTGATGGTTTTGGCTGCCCAAGCACAGGTAATAAATAACTGCAGTGACCTGTTTGATCCCACGGGCAGAAAATCCAGGGGGATGAGTAGAGCTCTAGAGCACAGGCACCCCAGAAATCCTGCTGCAAACAGAGGGAATAACAGAATATAGACTGGAGAGACTGGGGATGCAACAGATCCTAGTTCTCACAGATTTATTAAGTGAACAGAAAAGCAGTTGAAAGAAGTTAGTGAAATAATCCTTTTTAAGTGAAATTAGGCTTTTTGGCTTCGGTCTAGGTAACTAGTGCAAACAAACAGCAATTTGGCTTGGCGGGAGCTGCTGTTATTTGCACAGTTCCATCTCTCTGTGTGCCATGGGAGGCTGCATTTTTGATACCCAGGGGATGGCCAGGAGTGAGGGCATTGCCCAGGTCTCACTCCCTGGGCAGGAGCTCTGTGCCTGCTGCTGCCAGGGGCACCCAGCAGCACTGGAGGCGTGGGGAGATTCCAGATCCTTGCACAATCCATGACTGCCTGGAGAGGAGGAAGAAGAAATGGTGCTTTACTTGTTTGTTTCCCAGCAGCAGAGTTAGAAACTCGTGTGGGTGTATTTTGATGGCTGTGAGTGTGAAGGTTCTTTGGGATCTTAAAACTTGCAATTGCTGGTGGTGTTCAGGCAAGCAGAGTTTTATCAGTGAACTTTGCAGTATAAGCAGTATTTGGGAGTCACTATTCATTTTTGCTGTAATAAAGCAGCTGGTTCCTTTGGGCTTTTATTTCTTCCTGTTTCTATTATTTGGTGTTTTTGGTGAGCGAAATTCCCTTTTCTGTTTGCTGTCCTGATGTGACTCCCAGAGCTATGCAAGCCCCATTAAGAAGATTGGGGCCTTTCTGTATAACCTTACAGGAGCTGAAATGGAAACCAGCCACTTGAGTTGATTGCATTCAATTTACATTTGTTGATGGGTGATGTGACACCTGCAGCATACGTATATAAAACCTCCTTGGGTAAAGCACAAAGATCAATAATATCTGACTGCTTCAGCAAATTTTATTTACTGTTATCAGGCAACTCGTCTATGTGGTTTTTGAGGCTGCATTTTATTGACATTTTTTTGCTTGGTTAGGTGTTTGTGTTGTTTCCAAAGCCATTTATGTGATATTTAACAGGTCTGAATTGTAAAGCCAGATATGTGTCACAAATAGCACAGAACAAATCTTTTCATTTGTAAATATTTATTGACATTTATATGAAGCTGCCTGTCTTTTTATCTGTAGTCACAATTGTTATAGGGTTTAGTTAAAACAGTAATAATATCAGCTCTCAGATATACCAAAAGATTTTGCAGAGTCAGTTCAAGCATAATGAAAAATCTTCCTTTTGTATAAGTTACTAGTGAAATTCAAAATCTGGCAGTAACACCAAGAGGAAGTGATGTGTAGGGTTGAGGGAAAGTTGCCTTAAGAAATATGCTAATAAGCCTCTGGCTCTAAATGGACTCTTGCATTTAGGAAATAGGTTAGGCTGGTTCACAGGCGATTATCTTAATTCAGCCCTTGTTTGTAAATATATTTGTAATTCCATTGAAGACTAATTGTTTGTTTTGGCTTTTTTTTTCTTTTCACACATAGAACCATTTGATAACACTTTGATCCTACTTTGGTCTTCTGTAGAACCTTTATTTAAACTTTTCTGAAAATGAAGAATTTGGTCTTAGTTCCTATTGTGAGCAAACCACAATTTTTCTTTCTGTTAATGGCCATTTAATTCAATATTTCAGTCTTTAGGTGAAGACCAACTTTTTTCAAGCAGTGAGAACTAGAAATCCATCCCAGGGTTTTGTAAGTTCAGATACACAGAGGCTGATCCTTCCTTCCAACAGCAGATTGGATAATGGCACTTTTCCCCCTGTAGTGGAGGTTCTGGCACCTGATGTGCAGGACAGGAATTTAAGAAATCGCTGTGTTTTTAGCTATTGCTTGGCTGCTTGCTGTGAGAAGTGATATTCTGTATGCCCTATACGAGTGGCTTCAGTAACTGCATTTTCTTTCGTCAGAGTAGTGCTGTCATTTGCTATCTTTGAAATTTAAATTCTAACTGAATGAACAAAAACACACTTTGAGGTTTTTTCTCTTCTGGTTACATGTGGAAAAGTAAAAAGCAATAAAAGAGATGGGAAAAAGAGATGCATGGAGGAGATGTTTTGTTTCATTCCTGTCCTTTTTGAAATTATAGTAATTTGCAAAAGGCTGCTCTTAGTCATCAGAAATAGGAGGAGAAGTGGCTGGTGACTTGTGTCATACAATTGTTTTTGCAACCTTTGATTCACATAAATAAAAAAATAAAAAATAGAAAAACAAATCAAAACAACCTCCCTCAAAACCCAAATCCCAGAACAGAAAATCCTCTCTACATCAGTCTCTTTTAATGATGTCACTTTCTGCATGGATCTTCTTGATGGTTTGTGACTTTTTAATCTTCCCTATTATAGTTTTGGATGCTGCAATTGAAGAACACTTCTAAAAATCTGTGCATTGGTTGGTCCTTTAAATAGCCAATGCAAAATTTGGGAAATGACCTATGAGCTATGATAAGAATATATGTGGATTACAAAGTTTTGTCTTTATTCTCCTCCCTCCTGAGAGAGTCATATAATTCTCCATGAGGATTCTGAGTGTTGATGGAGTTTTAAAATGAATGGAAATTCAGTGTTTGCGACTATTTGCAAGTAAATCTTGAGAACACTGTGACCTTTCTGCACGTGGGCATTGGCAACTGCAAGTCCCCTTCAGCAATTAACTTAAACTCAGCTTCCTAAAGCTGTGCAAACCTGTTCAATCACAGTGACAGTGAACTGCTGACAGAGGGGAAGTCTCTCTAAAACTCTGCATTTGTTGTACATGACTTATTTTCTTGCTAGGTATCACCTACTTACAGAAAGGCACTGTCCAGAGGAGAAAATACAAACATTGAGTGATTAAAATGAGCAGTGTTGCCTGTGTGTCTTAGGGGCGTGGCAGATTCGGAAGAGGAGCTTATCTCCCATGCAAAATGAATGTCTGCCCTTCAAGACTTGGTTCATCTGTAGTGGCTTTCCTGGGAACTGCTTCTGATATCTGGCAACCAGTTTTTAATAATAAAAACATACTAAAGGAATTTTTGAAACGTGGTATTACAAATTGTCTTTAAAGAAATAACAGTTGACTCCTTAACTTCTATCTACTGAAAAAAATTAGGAAGGGGGTATTTTGTGCTGTTTCTGAAGGAAACATGGTTATCCACTTGTAGGCTTTTTAATGTCACTGTGTAATAACAGCTACTGCAGACAAATGGTCCTGTGGGGTTTTACTGACAGCTGTGACGATGGGTTTGGCATCACCATGACTCGCTTTAGCCACCATCTCTGACTGTCCTTGCTGATGCATTGTTAGGATGTCACCTCAGAGGAACAGTGATTGTTTCTGCATGTTTCCTTAGACTGAGTTATTGGGGATTAAATAATTGCATTGGCATCACAGTTTGCATCCAGTTAGCAAAGCTGAGAGACTTCTGTTAATGGAAAAATAGCTTTAGTTAAATAAAAATACCCCAGCAACAAAACAAAAACAACCCTCACCAACAGATAGTGAATCTTTAGATTATACTTATATTAAAGTTAAGCTAATCAGGTGTTATTTGTAGTAATTTTTAAGAGAAATGCTCAAGTTTAGAAGCAAGAGGCTGAAGGAATCCTAGGGACTGTTCATGAAGGCAGCACAGAGCTGTACTCAGCGTTGATATATAGTTCCATAACGTGCAGGAAACGTGTCGTTTCACTTGGTGCTGCAGGATCAGGGGCGTAATCCATCTCACCCACAGTAGTGTGACGAATCAAATCACTGTCTGACAAGATCTGCTGCTTGAGAGCTCTGCAGAGATGAAGTGAGGTCTAAATTCAAGGGCATGTGAGAATAATACTTCAAAAAATACTGGGAGATGAGAATTAAATGTTCCAAGAGAAGCTAAAATGTTTAATTTTTAAAGGCATATTTGCTGTGTATAGTTCAATAAGTCAATGCTTTCCATATTCTGTGCTCACAAAAAGAAAAAGCAGAATATGTGTTCTTAAGCAGTTCCTTGAAAAGGGCTAGTCCCATTTCTGTCATTAACGAAGGATAATGTCTGGAGTGGCAAATGTCCAGAAAAAGCAATCCACTATAAAGGCATATTTACTTCAGTCAGAGAATTTGAGCTGTGGTTAAAGCATCAATATTAGCTTAAGAAAGTATTTGGCAGAGAGAGGGTCCAAAACACAACTGGTTACCTTACCCTGTGTTTTGCTGCAGTGCCTTGCCCTGATTGTCACAAAGCCACTTTGGAGCAAAAGGATACATCTTAATCCCTTCACTCTGCTCAGCTCTGAGGGACAGGGTGGTTAAGAATAATTTATTCCTGCCAAGCCCTGCTGTTTGGTGGCCGTGTGGAATGCAGGTGGAGCTCTGTGCTGCCCTGGAAGTGGTGGCTGGGCTAGGAGGAAGCCGGCTGGCAGGAATTAAACAGCATGCACTTTGCCATTTCCTTCCTCAAATGCCAAACGCCTGAGTGAGTGCGTCACTCATGGTGCACTGTCTCACGTTCTGGCTCTCACAGAATCACAGAATCACCAGGCTGGAAGAGACCTTGAAGACCATCAAGTCCAACCCAACCCTAACACCTCAACTAAGCCATGGCACCGAGTGCCACATCCAGTCTTTGTTTGAACCCATCCAGGGGTGGTGACTCCACCACCTCCCCAGGCAGATCATTCCAGTACTTTATCACTCTTTCCATGAAAATCTTTTTCCTGATATCCAGCCTATATTTCCATTGGCGCAGCTTCCTGTCCTCTCATTCTGTCAGTTGCTGACTGGAGAAAGAGACCAACCCCATCTCATCACAGCCACCTTTCAGGAGGTTGTAGAGAATGATAAGGTCACCTCTGAGTCTCCTTTTCTCCAGGCTAAACAACCCCAGCTCCCTCAGTTTTTCCTCATGCAGCTTGTAACCTTCCTCTTTGATGGTGGTGGCTTTCCTGTAAATTCAAGGCTACAGCCTCTGTGCATGAACTGCTCTCTGGAAGAATTCCTTCCCTTTCAATGGAATGCTTGTGGAACCAGTTTCAAGCTATCAACACTCCTGCACACTCTTCACCCATGTGGATATTTAAAAATAAAAATGAACTCAGTCTTGAAGTGGGAAGCATGAGAACCTTTGTGGGTTATTCCAACTACGTTAACATATATGGGGCTAAGTATTGGCCAGATAGGAAGCCTAATTTCAAATGACTCCTTTGGGAGTGTAATTCTGGAGGGTAACAGTACTCTGCTTGATCCAGCTAAGTCATGTTCACTGTCAGCATTCCTCGATGGCTGTAGATGTGTTTCAGGTTATTTTAATGTTTTGGCCAGGTTTTACCTTAGATATTCAGCTCTGAGGGTCTTTAGGCAGCTTCCAGTACTGTGGAGCTGCAGTAATTTGTGTTCAGAATCAAAATGTTTTCTGTCTTGTACCGAAATGGGCTGCTCTTATACACCCTTCAGTATTTTCTAATTAGTACTTAATGAAATGCAGAAATTCTCCCTTGTAAACAGATGATGTGGTCCGATGCAGCAATATGAGAATAATTGGAAATGTACTGTAAACTTTAAGGGGATGTGTGAGTGTCCTGTGTCCATTCTCATGTTGTCATTCTCAGGAGCTGATTCTGTGGTGAAAAGTCAAGAAAGGTTAATCTTCTCTTAAATGAGATTAAGGCTAAGGAGCAACATGGTTCACATTCCAAATATAATTAGCAATAAATGCATAAAATGCATGATTACTTGCTTTGGCTGTGATAAAGATGATGGGCTTTGGTTTTGTTGTTTGGGTTTTTTTAAGCAGCATCAATGCAATTTTGGTACATAAGCTGATCCAGTAATGCCTTGAGTAAAGTTAAAACCAGGAAACTGCTAATTGGATTGCATTTTACATTAGTTAACAAAATTTTAATTTCTTTAGTGGTGTGGTTGTTTTGTTTTGTTTGTTGTTTTATTGTTCTTGTCTGAATCTTTATCCCTTGAAGTTTTTTTCCTTGATAAATCTTAAATTAAATCTTAAATCCTTTTTCCTTTCCATATCTTAATTCAGATATGAGTTAAATTCAGGACAATTGGTATTTAATGCATCTTCTCTGAGCATAAGGGTCTTTACAGAAGTATGTCCTATTAATTAAAGGTGTTGGTATGAAGTTCATCTTGGATATTAAAAAAGTTCTTGAATGTCTTGGTATAAAGGTGGTAACGGAGGAAGGGGGATCTCTTGAACAGTATCAAGATCTACAGATTTCCCTTATATTTTCTCCTTTCAGTGCCCAGATCTCTTCACAGTGCAGAGGGTTTTTGGTACCCCAGTTAAACTATTAATTTACCAAGGATTTCGCCTTTTTAAATTTTTTGTATAGTTTTACCTCTCTTAAGATGATTCTAATGAGAGAATGCACACTATTGCAGTGTTATCGTGACTTATTTTGTGATAGATGGCTTTGGCATTTTCTAGTCTCATTTTTCCAAAGTATTTTGAAAGATTTTGTAATAAACATCTTCTCTCAGAAAACTGATGATAAAGGTCTGCTAAGAGTAGGAATTAAAAATGTCAATTTGTTTGAACAGCTTGTGTTGTTTTAGTATAAATTGTTTGGTGAGTACACAAGGCTCCAGTTCCATCTGAATGGCACTAAATTATGCTGAACTAATTATATTCTTGCTTTATGTAGCCTAACATTTAATTACAGAAATTAAATTCTCTTTGCACACCTGACCCCATGAGTGCATGACATGCGGCTCTTTCCTGTAGCTCTCTTTTGCCTGCTTTATCCTCCCATTGCAACAAAAATGTATTTTCATGAGAGCTTTTACCCGAGATGTTGCCTTCAAGTTGCAGATCATAAGGCATGTAAGCAATTGGCATAGGTGCCATTTTTAAATTATTTTCAAAAAGTGTGTATCAGTCTTAACTGATGGAGTTGAACTTTTTTCAATAAATTATGATTTGACCTTTTTTGTTCTCCATGGAAACCAGCCTTTTATTAATGCTACTGTTCTCCAGCAGCTTTTGTGATGTATCTGGATCTGTAAGCAGATATTAAAGGAGAATAATTCCACACTAACACTCCCTTCCCACTCTAGAGAGCACCATTTATTTTAAATTGCATTTTCAGGTATGAAAATTGGACAAAAGGTAAATCTATCAGCTGATACCACAATGGAAACAGGGACTGGTCTAGCAGAATGGAGCAGTCAGCTCCAAAAGGACTGATCCTGTTGGGAAACCTGGATTTGCCTCTGCCGGTAGCAGGAATATTCCAGGGTGTCCCTGCAGTGGAATTAGGACAGGATACAACTGTATAAAATGCACTTGCATCAGCTCACTGCGTAGGAAAGAAAAAAGTTAATTTCCTATAAATACATTAAAATACAAGCAGATCACTAGAAGTCAAGTTTAAGCACTTAAAGCATTACATGTGTTCAGTACAAGTTTTGTCCTGTGGTAATCTCTGAAAAATTTCTCAGAAAATTAAAATTCAGTCTTTGTTATTTTGTTGTACTTTCCTTTGCAGTATTAACTTTCAGTTAAATGTTGGAGCTAGAAGTAAGCTGTGAAGTGTATCTGGAGGTCACTGTGACATGTGGTGTCCTCTGGGTAGACATGGAGTTATTTTAAAATAGGATCAGGTTCTTGTCAGATAAGTTTTTTCTGACTTCATAATTAATTATCTTTGTTTTTCTGGGTGATGTTTTGCACTTTTGAGATGCCTCAGACTCTAATGCAGACTTAAAACTATGTTCATCTGTAATCAGGCAAAAAAGATGATTTAGTTTTTTGGAGCAATGTCTGGAGAACTCCAAAACTGATGTTCATGAGAAAATAGCTCTGTTCAGTATGAACAGGTATTTTCCCAAGGTGTCATTGCAGAGTGGAAGAGAGGAAAGAGGACTGAGCTGTTGGTCCAATCAACCAGCCTGTTAATTTTTGACAAATTGATTACTTCATCTGCAGAACCGTCAGCTTTATTTGGTTTTCAGTCAACATATCATTAGTATAAGATGCTCCAAAGCAGAGCTCTAGCTGCTGGAGAATATTGAAAACAGTACCTGCAATGTGGAGAACACCTGGAGCATTTTCATCCCTTTTTAGTGCTCTTTTGCTTCAGAGAAGTTTTTAACACACAATCTTTTCTGTTCAAAAGCATTCTAATTATCGTCATCTGAGACAAAATACCAGAGTTGTTTTTTGTTTTGGTTTTTTGGTTTTGCTTGTTTGTTTGGATTTTTTTAAAAAAATGCTGCTTTAGAATTACCAGCTTTTTGGGTTTTTTTGTGAACGTCAAAGAAAATGAAATGTTCTGGGATCTAATATATTGCCTATTAAAAAAAAAAAATCTGTATCATAACACTGAGTACTTTGTCGAAATGTAGTTTCTAAAAGGCTGTACCATCTTATGTCCAAATGTTGCCCAAATGTTTGGGGTGTACAAAACAGAGTGTTCTTCAAGCCTTTTTTTTGGACCTTTTTGGAAGGACTTTTGCACTCTCAAAAGTGAGAAGCCTGGAAAGCCCTTGTGTCAAAAGTCTGTTGTCATTAGGCTTTAGCAAGTTAGAGAATAACCCAAAACATGGAGGGAGACAGCAAAAGCAGAGAAAATTCTGAGCATGACAGGTTTAATTAGTGACGTGCACTGATGGATTTCCTCAGAGTGTGCACAGTGAGCTCCCATTGAGCTGCTTCCTCCATGGCTGGAGTGGAAGAACACGAATCCTTTTTGACTTTGGCCATTAAAGTTCATGTAACATTAACTTTCTGTGGAACACAAAATTTGACCCTATAATTATATGTATTTTAATATATGTATTTATATTTACATATTGATATGATATTGATTTACATTTACATTTATTTGACCCCAAACCATCCCGAGGTGCTTGGGAGGGTGCTGGGTGTGAGCAGGGATGTGCAGGGGCAGTGGATGTGTGTGTGACCAGGCTGTGCAAGGGGAGCACTGAGGGCAGGATGCCCAGCCAGGAGGGTTTGGTGGTTTCAGACCTGCTGGGAGAGTGGTGCCTGCATGGCTTGGTACCCGGATTGGTTTAAATTGTGGGAAAAGCTGGGAAGGGAGGGTGGCAGTGTGTGTTCCTGAAGGGCTGGGCTGTAAATTGAACTTCAGCCTCACTGAAGGAGCACATTTGGGTGTTGATGAATTTGTGAAGTCACTGAGGTGCTTGCAGGTGTGAAGCCTTCACAGCTCCCCTCTGATGTTAGGGAGTCTTGTTTCCTGTGCCTGCTGAAATTCTGCAGAACAAAAACATGCTGAGACCAAGGAAAAGTGCTTAAATTTAGTGAGAATTTTCAGGCAGGTTTAACTGGAGCTGCTCATGGTCTAAGCACAGCACATTTGCTGACCTGAGCGTTGCACAGACTGCACAACTCCTGCAGTGGAGCTGTGTAAATAATAAATTGTGTGAGCAGGGACAAACACTGAGTGCCTGCAGCTGCATCTGCAAGTGTCACACACCTGGGTCTGTACCATGCTCTGCACCAGTACTAGGGACTAGGTTAATCCTTTTTTAGCAACAAATTAATGTATTTAAGCTGAAATTTCATGTCTTTGGGGGGTCACATTGCTAGGAAGACAATTACACTGTCTTCAGTTTATTTTGTTCTCCGTGTGTGCTTGTTGCTTGAGGAACAAAGTGTGGATTATGTTTTTAAGTTAAAGCAACTGGGAAATGATGACAGAAATACTGACGAGCAGAGAAGTGGCACATGTTTACCAAACTGCTTTGAGTCTCCTTGAAGGGATTAAAAATTCCTGCAGTTTGTGTAAACTAAACAAGTCTAAAACTTATGTCCTCTTTCCTTTCTGTTGTGTGGTCTTTTAATAAGGGACTTTTTTTTTTTTTTTAATGGCTCCAATTAGAAGGTTTTCTTTTGCTAAAGATTGATTAGGGGGAATTTAAGAGAATGGAGCTCTCCAGTTCAAGTTACAAAATATACAAGGCTCTTCAGTAATTACATTTCCTGGAGCTGCTGCCTGTACTTGGTGCAGAGGTTGGTGTAGAGTGGGAAGGGCTCTTGAAAACCAGTATCTTGAAAATGTGGCAGTTCATTGCCTTGAGAGGGGACTGGCAGAAAATTAAGTCTATTGTAGAGATAAAATGGTTATATTTTGGCTTTTTAAGGAAAAAGTACCCACACAGTTACAAATCTTTAGTTTTGATTTGAAAGGATCATAACCTTTGTAAATCAGAAATGTCAATTAATGCTACAAGAATGAATGAAAGCTGTAAAAAGCTTCTCACAATGGGCTGTGGTACTCAAGAGAGATAATGACATTATGGCAGAGCACTGACTTTGTTGGCACAGCACAGGTTTGTATGATTATTGTAATGTGGGACATTACTTCTGTGCACAGGATATCCCAATTCTGAAGTTAATACTGAAGTAAGGCTCTGTCAGAAAGTTGTATTTTAAGCATTTGCAGTGATTTGAGAAGAAATAATTTTTGCAATACATGGGTTTGTTTTCTTTGTGGCAGGTTTCTCAATGAATTTGATTAAAAATATGAAAATATTATAGATACTTCTTTAGCAGTGATGCTTCTTTAATTTAAAAAACCACACAGTTTATTTAGATAGGTTCAGCTTGCTAGAAATACTAGAATAATTTCAACAGTAGGTGAAAATCCCAACTAAAGTAGCTTTGACTGAAAAAATGCATTTGGGCAGAAGGATTTAAAAAAAAAATACTTAATATATGTTATTATAACATCAAGGACTTGTAGGTTAAACATTTTGGCCCTAGAGCCTGACTTGGGGCTGATGTAAAAGTGCTCCCTATGATGAGGTGGAAATATCCAGCAGTGCCCTGAGGGGCAGTGAAGGACAGAGGAATTACAAAGTGTGCAAGAACACAGAAAGGAAGGGACAGGGCTGTTGTGAGAGGCTCTGGCCAGAGCTGAGTATTTGCTTCCTTTTTAAAATTTTAAATTAGCTCAGAAATTTGCAGTGTAATATGTCGTCTTTTTTTTTTTTTTCTTTTTTTAGGAAATAATTTGTGTGAACCAAATAATGTGGGCTTTTTTTGTTATTTGGGTTTGTAAATTGCATGTGAACATCAAACTGGTTAAAAAATAGACTCCAGGGTTCCCTATCCTCTTTCTTCCCACGACTCCAAGAAGTCTTTTGCTTTTTCTTTAGAGCACTAAGACCACCAGCTAATTTAATTTGTTGTCTTTCAAATACCCAATTTCCAGAGTATTTTTGTTGAATGCAACATGTATTTTTCTTCTTATTATACATTTTTATGGTTCCTTAAGTTTCAGAAATTTAAGAATACTGCGCTGAATAAGAAAATCTAAGTTTAAATGAAGTTATAAAGAAATGTTAGCTGCAAAACCAAGCAGTGATACTTTTTGTTCAAGTGGTTTTTACTTTGTATGGATAAAACCGTGCTGTTTAAAAAATCAAGGTTTTTGCTTGCAAATGTTTAAAATATTTGATAACTGAAGGGAGTATCAAAATATGGGAATGGATTTCAGAGGACATCTTCCTGTGCAGAAGAGAATACATGTTTCAGGCTGACTTTTTAAAAGCTGAGAGGATTCCAAGAGATAAAAGATTGGAATAAATCTGGTCTTGAATAAGAAATGTCATCTCCCAAGAGACAGCATTCAGTGGCTGAAAGCTTTGTAGCTTTATGGTGCCTGAGACCCTGAGGTGCTGTTTAACCACCTTTATTTCCAAGCTCTCCAATCCACCTGGATCCCACTTCACTAAACCCAAAGCTGCTGTAGCTCCTCAATATTTTATTGATCATGACAGGGGAGTGATCAGTGGGCAGAGAGCAGTAGAGCACCAGTTTGTGAGACCTGAGAGACTTGCCCCAAGAATGCTACATCCTCCTCCAGCTAGATGTGTCTTCAGTTACAGGAAGAATTAGAGTGAAAAGCCCAGTTCTATTTTACAAGCAGAAACAAAATACTCAGAATCAATGACCATTCTCTTTATGGAGTAAGGTTACTCTGATGGAAAACAACATTGTCACCTGTGTGGTCTCAAAAGAAAGATTCGTACTCCCCCTTACACTGCCATGTGTTGTGGCTAACCTATAATAATTAAGAAGAAATAATAGCAATTAAAGAAATCATTATATTAGGCTAAACTAATAAGATACGGGTTTTTTAAAAGTTATTTCTAACTAGGGTTCAAGAGGAGGAAAAAGATCTCACTTTTCTCCCAGCTGAGCCAGTGAAGCCTCAGGGCATGAGATTGTTTTTAGCCATTGTATGAGTGTAGGTAAATAAGTGTTGATAGTGAGCTGTAATGTTGAACATTTAATAATATTGTACTTCCCCATCCCACTGTTAAATGTTAAATGTTTACCTGGGTGCTACAAATTTCTGTTTCTGTATGTATTTTGTAGCAGCCTTTTAGTATATAAGATCTACATTTTTTGTCTTTTTGATCAAATGGAAGATTAAGTTTATTTCTGAAGAAATCAAGGGTTTAAAGCAGTCCTCTTTGGTTTAATTTCTTTATATCAATACATCTCAGAGTGCCTTTTTCCTCAAGCAAACAGGTGTTTTTGTTGAAATAGCTAACTGTAGATAGCAGTCCCACTGCAAATGTTAAGGCAAATGATTAAAAAAATCCAGTTTCTGTTAAGTTCTTTCACGCTTTTGAGAGGCTCTTCCTGCTGGAAATACTGGTGCACTGATATACCCTAAGGGTCCCTGCTGTAGACTTACAGCTCAAAAGGTGAACATTAAAGTCCATGATAACATTTAGGGTCATGAGGGTTTTCTCATGGGGTCTCTGTTTACTTTGGATGTTTCTTTGAGGCTTTTGAGTGTAAAATGTTGGAAGAAAATACACAAATCTAAATTTCAGGTTGTAGGAGGACAGATAGCACACTATGGGAGAGTTCCATTAATGAATGCTCTCTGCCATGGATATAACTGTGACATTTTGGGGGAAGATTTTATGCTTTGAAGCTGTTTGCCTCATTGTCTCTCGCTTTTCAATTTCTCATTATTTTTCTGGGCTATATACCAGTCATCAGTTTGTCTTCTAGATTCTGGTTTTACTTTCATTACATGGCAACATGCTTTCTCCATTTCTCTTGGTAAGCACTGTTCCAGACTCTTTAAAGAGAGGTTGCTCATGCAAAAACTATGCTGAAGTGCAAATCTGGATGTATTCAGAGAGCCGTTGGATTCATTTTGCTCAAGCTTTCAATTGGTTTTAAGGTATGAAAACCTGGGCTTTTATCCAACTGGCCAGGCCTATTACACCATCTGCTTTTGCAGATATTGCACCTTTCTTTGGATCTGCTGGTGATATATTTAAGGTATTCACAGATGCCGTGGTAAGAGGCACCATTGTGGATGTCAGCAGTGATGGGGCAGTGGGAAAGCTCAGATCTGGTGAGGTGTGATGTGACTGCCTTGTTTTTTAAAGCCACTCCAAGAGAACAGGATGGGTAATTCCACTTTAGGATAAATGTGTCATTAGCTCAGGGACTGAGGGAGAAAAATGAATTTCAGTGTTTCACATTAGGTAAAATGATGCTTTTGTACAGAAGATCAGTGTTTAGCAATGACCGTGTGAGAATAAAAAGTATTATGCTAAATGTCAAGAAGTCAGCCCCAAACTGGTTTTGGTTCTTCCTTTGGGCTCTTTGTGGATCATTATAGGAACAATTTCTTCTGATTTGGGGACATGTGAGGTTCTCCTTGTTGGGCTTGCCACCTTAAAGCTTTGGCTGTGGTGGCCTGAGTGGCTCCAGTGCTGGCTCTGTGCCCACAGGTCCATATGTTCTGTGTGATTTCACAAGTTACAGTGAATATCCTTCTCTCTTGTTTCTTTTCACTTGCATCACAATCTCTTCAAGAAAATGGAGTCCATTGGCAAATGTTTTTTACATTTCAAAGAAAATACGTGGGCCTGTGGGTTCACATGGTTACCCCACCTTTTCTACCAGGGAGTTTGACACCTGGGAATATAAAACTCCCTCCAAATGTAGCTTTGGTTTATTTGTGCCTGAAACACTTGTGGAGTCACCCTGTGCACAGTACAGATGGAAATCTGTAGAAGGGAAGCTCAGAGATTAGATCCTTGAAATTTTGGGTCATTCTTTGAGCACCAGGAGAAAGATTTCCTGCAGGGTTGTTTGATGACTGACCAACCTGTGCCGAAGCATGCATTTCCCTGAGACTTTGGCTCCATCTGAGAGAGTAACTGAGCATGGTGCAGGAGAGTGGCTCCCAGACCCCAGGAGAAAAGGAAATAAGAGCAGCAGCTTCTCAGTCACTGCTTGCAGCAATTCTTGCTAGTTGAATAAAGTACATTTTAAGGAGTGAAATCATAGGGACATTCAAAAATGTTTAGGAAAAGGTTGACATATTGTCTATTTGAATTAATATTTAATAAAATATCTGATTATTTTGTTCTTTAAAGCTCTAAACTCCATGTTTATATGGGACAAAATGGAAATACTTAGAGATGCATGAAATTGCAAGTGCTGTTAGGTGAGCTTCATGGAAGGATCAGCCCTAAGCCAAGGTGAAGCAAGAACATCATCAAGGAACAGTCTGGATTGAAAAGAGTGATAGTGGATGGCTCAAACATGATTTCTGTCAGTTTGAGCAAAATCCCAGTTAACAAATCTCACATCTATCAGGCAAATTAAGGCTTGTTCTCCTGAGGTGAGTTTGTACCTCACAATGGTACAAAAATGGCAGGCAATATTAAACGCAGAGTACTCAGGAGAGGCTTGGGGTGGCCAGTGCTTTGTTCATTTACAGACTTTAACCCCAAATGAATAAATTTGTTGGTTTGTGCATCTGCACCTCCAGCATGCAATCCTTGCACGATTGCATCTGCAGACAAGCATGACCTGCAGCCTTCCTGGAATGCACACAGCTACAGCACCAGGCCCTGCACATCAGGCTTCTTCCCAAATATGACAAACAGCTTTTGACTTTTTTAATTTATCTTTTTTTTCAGCAGAGAATATTTAGACATGTGGAGAGCAGTGCAGCTCAGATTACAGATAGTTCTGTAAATGACTGCTATGAGTGGATGGGCAAGCACTGAGAGAGCACTTTCGTCAGATTTGGCAAAATGTTCCCTGTGAAATGGGCTTTATTTCACCAACATTTTTTGCTCTAGGAAGGAATGTTGATAGATGCCTCAGTATCGCCCCATGCCCATGTTTTGACCTTCCTGTCAGCTGTGTGCTGTTTGCAGGGTTGTTTGCTCTCTAATGGTGTTGCTTTTTAGAGGTTTTTCTCATCTACACATACTTGTATTTTAATTTTTTGGTTTTTAGGGATTTTTGGAGGATCTCAAAATACACAGGCTTTGTTTACGTTCAAACAGAATTGCATTTCAAGATATTTTAAGTCCTTTTGTAAATTTTCTTCTGACATAAGGTTTTACTATGTATCTTCCCCCGTATATGGGTATAATATGCTTTTCCTCTGTGACTGACAACATCACATTGCACAAATTTGAGCAAAATGCAATGTTCCAGAATTGAAATTTCTGAGATGCACATTAATTTTTATTTGTGCACATGGATTCTTTTCCAGCTAAACTTCTATGAACCCTTTAACATTTAATTACTTCTAAGTTCCTTTAGTATTATGCATGTGAAATTATCATATTTTAACATTTACAAAAGCTTAAAAATTACTTCTGAAATAGGGACATGTTAAAACTTTTTTGGGGGAGTGATTGATTAATTAGGAGCATCTATTGTTTTTCACATCTGCAGATTTCTTTGAATTTCAGTCTATTCTCTCAACTTTGGGAAAAACAGGTCTACTAAATGAATTTCAGAAACTGATTCCAGGCCTGATTTCTTGAAGCAAGGGATTGGTATGGGAGGAATGCTGTTATCCTGCATTCTGTGGCCTGGAAACCTCATGAGGATTATACAGTGAGAGGATGCTTTTTTCCTTTTTAAAATATTTTTGCACTTCTCGTTTGGCTTTGTGATTAATGCTGGGAGAAGTTTGCTTGCAGATATTAATATATTCAGTGGCACCTGATGCTCCTGGCTTGTGTTAATGGCACATTTGTGTAATCTCTCACAGCTTTGAACTCTAAGATTTGTCTTGTTCATCCCAAAGTCTGATGATAATCGAGATCTCACTGGAATAATCAGATTTTAACGGGAATCTCTGGGATCTCTGGTTTATTTGCAAAAGTGGGCAGGAAAGTGTTATCCAGGTCGTGCCATTTTGCAAAGATTACTTATCAAAGAAAGGAAGATAAGTTTGTGTGTGAAGAAAAGCAGCTCTCAAAAACACTACCCCGAATGTAAGGCAGCCTTGTTTTAATTTCAGTGGTTGCAATAATAACCACGTCAGGAGCACAAAATAGGCAGTCTGTGTTGAGTAGGGAAAATTGTGGGGTAAGACCTCCATTTGTGCAATCAAAGCGTGTAATAGAACTGGATTTATACGTATGACAGCCTTCATTTGACATTCTATTGAAGAGGAGCTCTGTATCTGAAAATGAGTAGCAGGCTCACCCAAAATAAAGCAACTTCAGAGAGGATGCTGTTTTGTAATGCATTCCACAGCCAGCCTAATCAGAAGCCATAAATCAATAGGCAAATAGGACATGCCACTAATTAGTCAGTAGAAAATTCTACCAGTGTGTTTTTCAGCAGAGATCTGTGCCAAAACACCCCCTACTTGTTGAAGGCATCTTTTCAACTTCAGTGCATAAAAGATCTGTTCTTTTCAGAAGAAAAATTTACGTAAATGGTGTGAGATCTGTCTCGAACTGGAGTAAACCAATGTATCAGTAACTGAAATCACATGTTTGTAGAAGTGTCTCTGGGACAAATCTAATCCTATCTGATCTCTATTAACTGATTGGTTTTGCAATTTAATGGCTGTCAAATTTGGCCCTCAGTGTCAGAATCCTGTTTAGCCAAATATCATTGCCAAGGCAATCTAACAAGCAGCGCTCTTGGTAAATAAAATTTGGCAGAAGGTTCATCGGTGCATGTTGTGGTTCTGCCAGCTCCAGTCTGTATTTCACACGTGTGAATTCCTCAGTGTATAGTACCTCTTATCAAATAAGCATATTTTAGTTCCGTGCTTGCCAAGATTTTTTTAAAATTGAAAAGTCCCCTCGAGTTGAGCTCTGCAGCACACAGCACACTCTTTCTCAAGTACCCGCCCCAGTTCTATGTGTGAAAGCATGCAAAGACTCTAGGGATGCCAAATATGAATGTAATCTTAAAAAGCTACAAAATCAACATTCTTTTTCTTTCACAACTGTTGTTTAATTTAAATTGTGTTATTCTGTGGTATTCTGGTGTCTGCGCCCAGCTGTTAATTAGGACTTTTGACATGCATGGCTGCAGGGTTGATCCCTGAAGGAAATGTTTTCTAGTCTTTCACTTTCTAAACACAATTTACGTCTTTCCAGTTGAGATATTTGCATATAAACTGCTATTCTGATGCACATTCTTGCTGAGTTGCTTCATAAGTCTTCTGAGTTTCTTCACAAGAATGAATATGTGCAATCTACATACACAAACTTCTGTATATGACAAAAAAATCTGTTAATGAATTTTCTGGAAAGAGCAAGCTTTAGGAGAAGCAGGAAGTTTTGTGAGATATGGGATAATTTTAGAGTATAATTTCCCTCTTTTTCCCATTTATTTCTTAAGTTCAGGTGCAAACGTAATTTCTCTTTTAGCTGTGTGCTGGAGGATTTTTGCCTTTGGAAAGAGTGGACATTTATTTATACTTATCTCATGCTTTTGTGAGGGGACAGCACCATGTGATATGAGAGAGTATCTGTGAAACACATTAGTGCCTGAATTTTATCTTTGCTGATGCTGAATGTCAGACAGATCCCAATGGAATGTGTGTAGGGCACTTAAGTCCTCCAACAATTCAGCTGTACCACAAAAAGGGCAATTATTAAGACTCATTGGAGCCTAAAACTTGTAAATCAAGTAAATGTGGAAATTCAGTATTACAATTGCATGGAAATCTTGTTCAAAATGCATTTAATCCTGTTGAAAATAACAAAAAGAAACCCCCAAACAAACAAAAACCCCCAACAACAAACAAACAACAAACCCAACCAAAACCAAACCAAAACCAAAAAAACACTGTAAAGCCTAACCAAAGAAACCCCCAGGAACTCCAATCTCAAATCCATGCTAGTGGACTGCCTAGTTCTTCACTCCCCAGTGAACACATTTTAACAAACAAACAAACAAACAAAAGATGAAGAAGAAGAAGCAGATACAATAGCTTAATCCTTGAGTAACTAATGTGGATATTGCATTTCATTTCCATAAAATAAAACTTTTGGCAGAATGCAACAAAAGGTGAGCAAGAGTGGTGCACTCCAAAATCTGTGCTTTGTTAAAATAATGGCTTTTTTAAAAAATGGGTGAATTGAGCATACTTCAGCTCTAGGAGGAAAAGACACTGGTTCAGCAAAAGTCTCTTGATTTTTCATCAGTTCTTTCCCCTGTTACTGGAAGTTGGAGATTGTTGCCTCCATCACTGGCTCTGCTGGGTTGCTCTTGTTCCAAAATCTATTTAAAAATATGCATTATCCCAGTGTAGGCAGGGCCACAGGATGCAGCTGGTGTCAGGTGTGTCCATCAGTGTGTCCCAGGTGTGGGAAGGGAGGTGTCCTCTTGGAAATCCATGCTGGGATAACAGGAGGGGACAGATCCCAGGGGGTGCAGCCTCCCCTGTGCTGAGCATTGCTGGGGTCAGTCTTGGCTAAAGTAAACAGGTTGTGCAGGGTATGTAGAAAATCTGGAATCTCCGTGCTTGTTTTGCTACAAGAGAGGATTCTTTGAGGATTTTGTTGTCCTGCTTTTGATAAAATGATTCCTCAGTTTGTGTAATCATTGTGCAACTCCAGCTTTTGTAAAGGGGTTTTGTTTATTGTAAGGAAGGAGACAGATGGTTTTTTGTAAGAACTCTTTTTTTCCCAGTGCTTTATAACATCAAAACACCAAGTCTGTTACTTGGTGCTGTAATCCATGGCCAGTTGTGCTGTTTATAACTTTGTGCTCTGGTTATTTCACCGGTTGTGTGAAGTCTTTATTGAGGAAATAAAGCAACACTCTGATGGCTGTGAGCAATGTTCAGGCATTAACACAGTGCTTGTAGAAATATCTCTAGTGAGTGCTGAGAAACATCCTGAAGGATTTGGAGCTGCTGTTTGGATATGTTGCTGGATATAAATTCCTCCTTGCATACCTTGCACCCCTGATGGTTGGTTGTACTGTTGTAGGAAATGTGGGAATGGTGAATCTCTAGTTGTGCAAATGAGGGAGGATAAATTTCTGCAGCTGGGTTTAGGCAGAAAATAAATTGTTGATTTTCATAAATGACTGTTTCAGAATTTGGCATCACTGTCTGAGGGAATGCTGAAGGTATGTGCAGTGCCCCCCTGAAGTGCTGTTCCAGGCCTCCTGTTCCTCCATCATCATGCCGCTGTTGAACCATGAGTTCTTAAATGTGCTCCTGGAGCTGTTAGAGATGCTTTGGACAAGACAAGTATGACTCCCAATCTACTGAAAAAGTTCCTCTGCCTATTTTAGCAGTAGTATTTTGGGATGGATGGAGGGCTCATTTGGGATGGAGCCCTGAGGGCTCAGTTGGGAGAGTTTGGCCGTAGACAGAATTGCCATATCACTCTCCTCAAGAGTGCCAGGAGCCAGTCATCCTATCAGTGCCTTAATCAGAGCTTTGCATCTCTGTGCATCTGGGACACATTGGTTTGTCTGCAGTGCCTGTTCCAGGTGGTCAGGCAGGGAACCAGCTCCCTGTGATCAGAAACCACATGCACAGGAAGGGCTGAAAACATTGAGCATTTGTTCCTGCGTTTGCAGTCACCAAGTGAGGGTAGTTAGAGGAGAAGACTATTTCTGGCATAACAAGGGTATAATTTGGAGGAATAAACTCTTGCTGTATGTTCTAGCCATTTTTTAAATGAAATTTGATGTTTCCCTTAAATATGCCATGAGCTCTTTAGCTCTGGCAGGAGATGAATACTGTATTCTTTTAAACAACATCAGATACATATGCATCCCTGGATATGGTAACGCTCGGATTTCCTCCCAAAAATCTCATAGCAAGCAAATGTAGAGAGTAGGAAGTGAAAAATATTTCCAGTGAAAGATTCCTGACATCTTTCTTGCTACTAATGCAAAAAAGAAATTATCTGTAATCACTGCATTTCATGCTCACAATGTAACAAACATTTAAGGCAGTGATGCTTAAGGTAACTTGTAGGGAATGAAGAAGAGAAAAGATCTCATATGTTATTGTGAAAAAACCCAAACTCTTCATGAGAGCTCTGCATTGAGAGCTGTCTTCTTTTTCCATTTACTCTCTTTTCCTTCACAAGGTTCTGGAGCTGGAGTTGTTCAGCCCAGCATTCAGCACTCCATTTTTGCCTCCTGAAGTGTAGAGAGAATTCTTTGACTGAGAATTCAGTTATAGAATTTCCTATGCTGAGATACTCCCTTTAAAAGGGAATTTAAGAAAGATTTGGACCTGAATCCTCCTGGAATGAAATAACAGTTTCTTGGCTTTTGTATGTTTTGAAATCAAGTTGAAGGGCCAAACCTGAAATAAATTAAATCAGTGATTTTTTTTTTTTTTTTTTTTTTTTAATTCATAGTCATGTCAAGACCTTTACTGGAATAAATTAAAGGGCAAAACTTATCTGAACTGCGAGTCTTTAAGATCTTTCCCAATGTTTATCTTCACTTTTCTATTGAGAAAACATCAGACTTTTGAGTTGTGGATTTGCCAACATATCTTCAAGCAGTGTAGCATAGGTGTCTGTGAGGGATATTTTAAACAACAGAATTGTATGTTACTCACGGACTGCATTGTATTCAACAATGGCTGCAGTTCCAAGGCTCTTCCATGGTCAAGGATTCTGTTCTTTCCCAGTTTCCAGAGGGTTCCCACGTGCTGCAGTGCTGAGGGTGTTGAGTGCGCTGTTCACTTTGGATTACATGGAGACTTTGGACATACACAACATCAAGGTTCTGAGCTCCATTCCCTCTCTCTGGAAGAAATTATCTGTAGGGCGTTCTAAGTTTTGGGCTTTTTTGTTTCGTTTTTTGGTTTAATCCAACCAGTGGGAGGAGCAGTGAGGATTGAATATTGCTTTTTTCCAGCCTTACATTGCCTTAATATGCTAAGAGCAAGAAAAGAAGACAAAAGTATTTTCCAAGTGTACTACTGGATCATTTCTCATGTGGGCCTGTGGAAGGGTCAAACACCCTGTTTGGACACAACCAGTGTGGTTCTAGTAACTAAAAAAATCTCCATTTTCTGGGGGACATACTGCCATGGTAGTCCAGAGAGCTTCTCCAGCAGGAGCAGAAGAGGAATGCTTGATAATAACAGAACTCTGAGATATCTTCTAGCACAAATTTCTAATACATGTCATGTTTCCTAGCAGCTGGAATTGGTTTTGTGGGGTTTTTTTTGCAGAGTATTTCTCTGCTCTTCCTATGTCCTTCCTGCTTTTTCTTAATGTTCTCTTAATTTTCCCTTTGCAGATTGCAAGTGCATTGAAAGTTAGAATTGACTTTTCAAAACTGCTATTTTTGAGTATAAATTAAGGGAAAGAAATGTGTGTTTTCTCCATGTCCTCAATGTTTTTGCAGGGGGCAAAGATGATATTGTTGTATGGAAGAATGGGGAGGCAAACAGCATGTGAGGAAATACCGCAGCTGAGAATCACCGCCCAGCTGAGGCTGGCAGGGAGATCCAATCCAACATGCGTGAAGTTGGGTCCAAACAGATGTTGAGCATCTCCAAGGATGGAATTCCATCACCTCCTTGGGCAACTTTATTTATAAAACACCTACTGCAGCTGTTTGGTGTTGCAGACAGCAGCTTACTTGCTTAATTGCTGATGTAGGATAGCAAAAATAGCTGCTGTAGGATAGTCTGGTCTTGTAGACCAGACTTTTTGGAAACTTCCATTATGAAATACAGCCTAGTACAAATTCTGTTCCTTTTAAATGAACTAATTACAATGAAAACAGATGTTTGTATTTATCTGTGGAGATGAAAACTTGATGCAAGATATTCTTAGTCCAAAATTAATCGACTTAATAAATGCTTGAAGATTAATTAAAGTATAGCTCTATGAAGCTTTAAAAAAAAAAAAAGTTACGTGAATCACAGAGTGATTTAGGTTGGAAGAGACCTTAAAGGTTTTCTAGTTCAGCCTCTTTGCAATGGACAGGGATGCAGCTCACTAGAACAGGTCGGCTCAGTGGCCCATCCAACTTGGCCTTGATGTGAAGCATGGATAAATAAATAAAAATTAGTTAGCAGTATTTATTTTTGAAGTTAAGAAGCTAATATTAAGGTTTAAGTGTTAAAGTTAGTATAAATATTTTGAATTATTTCTTTCATCTGAGTTTCCTTGGAAATTAAAATAATTGTACAAACTTCTTGTATATTATTTTTCCCCTCATAGTGTGTCTAGTGCTGCAGCAAAACTCTTCTGTGTAGAGCAGCCATTTAACAAATGGGATGTTAAAGGCTGCAAAATGAATGGTGGCAATTTGGGGCATCATGTCCAATAACTGAATTAAGCACCATGCCTGGTTATATAGTGAGAGTGGTGTTATTTTTGAAAGAGTATCTTGGAGAAACAGGATCTGTGACAGGTTCTGGATGTCTGTGCTGTCATAATCCAGCCAGAGCCCATCAAACCCCGCGGTGCCGGTGGTGTGCTGCTCCCAGGGCTGGGCACAGGGCTCATAGAGCACAGCTCTGCCTCCTCCCTCACCTTTCTTACACTGTTCACACCTGCCAGAGCTAAACCAGCTCAGGAAAACATCCATGGCATGGTTTTGCGTGGTGTGGCTTGAGCAGCCCCATCCCAAATCAATCTGGACCCTCTCCTGCAGGAGGGGAGGTCGATGTCCTCAGAGGGCATAGCTGGCTACTGAGAGCTGCAGCTGAAGAAAGCAAAATCCAGCATCCACTCTGCCCGCTCCAAACTGCTTCCTAGATTTGGAAAGAATTACTAGAAGTGAGATTGGCATGATGGGTTTTCTGCCTGGAAAAATAGATGTAAGAGAAGTGCCAAACCACTGAGTCCATCACAGAAATCTTCCTCTCTACTTTTTGGTAGGTGAGATAGTGGGAGAGGAATGGCACTTCTAGAAATTTCATTCATATATCAGATGTAGTAATGTCCTTTTGTTTTCACAGCTGTGTACTTCAGGAAGATTTATTTGCTATGAAATTGAGGAAGAGTAGCCTTAAAAATTACCAGTTCTTTGGCAATGTGCTCTTCAGTGATGAAGCAGGAGCCTGAGGGAATGGGCACAGCCTATGGGTTATGAGACTCCCTGGTTTCCGTGGGAGTTCTCCAGAAGGATTTTGAACTTCCTGCTGGCAGAGGCCTGTGGTTTTATATTGGAACAAAACAGAAATATCCTGGTAGAAGTGGAGCCTGGGATTGCATTTCAGGCTGGTGATGTGTGTGCAGTGCAGGTGGTTCCATGCCCAAGTGTTACTTCTGTTGGTCCCTTTATAACCCTGATATTTTCCTGTTGTGTCAATATGTTGGTAGGTCTATTCAATTATTAATGGAGATGATGGATTGTTCTAGAGAATTTTTGCTACTTAAAAGTTTGTTTCTTTTTTAAAAACTGCTCTGTAATGCCGATAACTGCTCCTTTTGCAATTTCACAATTTCTTCAGCTCTTGGAAATCATACCAGGGTTGTGTTTGAGCTTGGCAAGTTGTAAATTGTGGGACTGCCATAGCAGGTTCTGATAGCTGGACTAAATAAAGTGGTGCTGTAAAACACTTCTCTCCTTCCAAATAAGGTAGCCAGACATTTTGCAAAGCAGTTGTTCTTTATAATGTGCTACTTAAAAATATGTAAATGTGCTCAGGCATTGGCAAAGGTAAATTTAGTGGTGATTAAGTGAAATCATGAGTTACGCTTCATAATATCTTTCAGTCTCTTTTTCTGCTTTCCCTGGGTAGTAGCAGGTTTTTTCCTAAAGTCCCAAGTTTAGTTTATAAATTAGAAATGTGTAAGGAAAAAATGTTCTCTGCACTGACTCACTCTGGTGTCTGGTCTTCATTCCAGGCTGCATCGGTGACAAAGTATGCTATGAATTTAGAACATCTACAGCCCTAGAGGTGGCAAATTGCTTTCTGCTTTACCTCCAGAGTTGCATGCTCATCAAGCTTGCTTCTTGACCTTTTCTACACCAAGTTGCTCTTGCACAGCAGAGCAGCAACACAGGTGTCCTCTTTCAGGGAAAAATGCAGCCTTTCTCGGCTATCTTTGTAAAATTCCTGCTTGCCTCCCTTTGCATTCAGAAATATGAATTTTCTCTATTTTGATTTTTTCTTTTACTTCTGAGAGCTTATGTAATTGATAAACCTTTAAAATACCATCTAGAAACCAATAGTAATAAAAAAAGCGGTTTGTGATTTTTACATGTTTTTATTTAATGGGAACTGTGCTGGCTAAACAGAAATCATTTCTGTTAAAATTAAGTCCTGAAGTAAAACATTTGGATAGTCTCTAACCTTAACATGGGGAGCCACCAGAAAGAGAAATTGGAAGAAAAGTTATGTGAGTGCTGCTGCATCTGACCCAAGGCTTTGTTCCCTTTTCCTCCTTGGGAATCAATCTGTTCATTTCTGTGGGATGCAAACCTGTGTCCCCTTGGAGCAGCAAGCTGAGGAGCTTCCCTCACACCTTGAGCTTATTTGGTATTCCAAAATCTCTTATTGTGCTGGTTCTTGGGAAGAAGAAGCTTCCTAGATCTCTCACTTGATAGGTACATGGGCAGTTGTTAAGGAATTTTCCTTCCCTACTCATTTTATGTTTGTCATTTGTGCAAAGGATTGACTGAGCTCCCAGAATAGGTGACTTAGGTGTTAGACTTCAAGGAGATTTTTGAAAAAAAATCCATTTTTTGTCTGAATGATGGTGTGCATAAATGTTGTATAGGTGAGATCTGGCTGAGGGTGGGAGCCAGAGGGTGTATCAGTATCTATGAATGATCCGCAATTAATTGGTTTCATTTCCTCTCTAGACTAGATCAGCTAGACGTAAGTTCCTTTCGTCTGGGTAGTGAGGTTCAGCTCTAAATTAAACTCTGCTCTTACACATCTAGCTCTACAAATTATTTCTGCAGTCAACTACAAGGTTTTTTTCTCCAAGACAGCTGATGAGAGTAGGAGAGGGAAACATTTCTGCAGAGAAGCTGCTACAGCAGCCTTGGTGTCTCTTGTGTAGTTTGAAATGAATGAACTCTCAGCAATAATTCTGTCAGTCTTGACCTGGAAATTTGGGTTTATTGCCACATAAATATGGGCTTGGTTTGGAGTAGCCATTATCTTTGCTGTGGGTAACTGTCTACAGATTGATCAAAATCCTAAAAATAGCAGCTGGTAAGATATGGGACATGCTCTTCATTTTTTATTAATCTGAGGTGATGCCACTGAAATAATAATTACATTGACTAATTTTATGGAGCTTGAATCTGTAGGAGCTTGAATCTTCTTTCTTCTTTCACCTTTTTCACCATTTTCATACTGGAAATTTCTTTTAAAACTTCTACTAAAATTTATTATTTTACTGCTACTTTTTAATTTCTCCATAGATTTGAACACATATCTCATCTGTGGAATTCAGCTCACTTTTTTAATGTGACTTTCACAGACCTTGGAAGATCTTTTAGGACTGTACTTCAGGGGTTTTTTTTTTCAATAGTTTTATGTATTTTTATGCACAATTTTTGCTTAAATATAACACTATTGAAAAATATATAAAATAAGTAAAATACATTTGGGCTGTTAGACTATTGTTGTCTATCACCAAATTCATCTGTACAATTTTTTTTGCTAGCCCAACGCAACTATTTTAAGCTCACAATGTCTCTTCTTGGCATGACATTATTGTTATATAATCAGCTGGCATTCTGGTTTTGATGCATTTTAGCTGAGGAGTTTGGTGCCTGGGCTGGAGGGGTCCAGAGGATCCATGGAGCAGCTGGGGAATGTTGTCCTGCAGGAGGGATGAGGCTCCAGCAGGCAGGGCTGAGCTCTGCACAGCCTGTGACATTTCAGTGCCATCCTGACAGTGTTTTGACTTCCCTGCTGTGCACGGGTGGAGGGCGGGGAGATGTATAATTAAACTTTGAACTAGTAAACAGTGTTGAGGGGCCAAGGCTTTGAAGAGCAGGAGATCACAAGGACAATTTCCTGTGGGTTGCTCTGCCTGGGATGCAGCTTCATGTGGAGCTCAGCCTCAGCCCCTCCTGGCACCAGCAGCAGCCTGAGCAAACGTGGCACAGGCAGCTTCATCTCTCTGGAGCCACAGTCAGCATCATTGAGGGCTTTTCCTAAATGGAATGGGGTGATTTGTTCTGCTTCCTCTTCCAAAGCTCTTTGGTTTCTGCTTAAGCAACGATTCCAAAATGAAATTTGCCTTTATTACATCACTGCTAAACTCCTAGAGTTAGAAGAACCTACATCCTTCTGATATTTTATCTTCAGGCAAAACTGGGGGCAAATCAGACTGAAAATATTAGAATTGGATCTTCCCTTTTGATGTAACTGCTTTAATCCTGCAAGTGAAGCTGTGTGTGTGGAGGTGTTGCCTGACAGCCCCTCAGCAGGAGCACCACAGTGGCTGCCAGTGGAGACTCTGCCTTTCAAACCTAACCACCTCTGGTGATGCCTTGGGAAGGCTGACCTGGAACAGAGACTGAACAGAGCTGGAGAATAAAGTGGGTACTTATTGAAAGGCCTTTAGGGTACACCTTGGGCAGGACAAGAGCCTGACCAGGGCTATACCCCAGGTGGACCCAAAATGGTCACAAAATGGACACAAAATGGATAACCATTCATGAGGTCTCACACTTTTATGAGTTTTGGTCCATTTGTATATTGGGGTCTAATTGTCCAATTACAGCTTCAGGTTGTGAGGTCCCATTCTTCTTGTTCCTCCCTTCAGCCACCTTTGGTTGTGCTTTTGGGCCTGAAAGTTATCCTTGGTCTTCAGCAGGAAAATGATTTGTGTCCCTGCTGTGTGCAGAGCTAAGTGACACTGAATGTGAGCTCAGAGCTGCATCCCTGGGCAGCACAGAATCTGAAAAACAGGAAAGCTCAAACTTAAGTTATCACTGGATTCTGTTCTGCTAGCCCAGGAGTGATTGAACAGACTGAAATACCCTCTCAAACACACATCCAGGCTATGCACATAATTATATCTATACACACATGATGTATGCACAGGCTTTATAACAACTCCTAACTGAAAATGTCAGTAATGAAGGTCAGTCTGCTCTGAGCAAATGAACTTTAAATTCTTTCATTTTTTATTTGTTTACTGTTGTCAGCTGTGAGCTTATATGTGTTACTTACTCTCAGGAAGCTCATTCTCCAAATAATAAATAGACCTGCCAGAAAGCTTTTTCCCTACCGTAGAAATATTCTGTAGGAAAAAAAAGTCTTTATAGATTCATACATGTTTCTTGCTGACTTTGTAGAAGAATTTGAGGGTACATAGTAAACTTTTATTAAGAATTTATGGGTTTGTGGCTTACATTTATTGTGTATTGATAAGAATAATCTCATTGTTTTAACATGGCTCTATTGGCTTGTATTCTTTTCTCTACTTCCCATTAGTGGGGTTTCCTAATGAGTCAAAAAGAAAAAATATCCCTGGGGAGGACTTGAGAGTAGAAGGTAAAGTTCAGCACCAGAAAATTGTTTTCTTGTATGGGACAGCACCTGGCTGACCCTTTGCTGTTTGAATGTGGCCTGAAATTCTTTGTGGCTGGAGTGTAAAACCTTTGCCTGCCATTGCCCCCTGGCAATTAGCAAATCAGCACAGAGCTGGAGATTTTTTGTATCAGAAAAGGAGCAAGTGGGTGATAGTGGCTGTGAATACCCTCAGCATTGTCCCTGTGAGAGAGGGGCACAGCAGATCAGGGGGAGAGGAGCAGGATTGTACCCTGTGAAATGTTTTGTGCCTCGCTGCACCCTGATCCAACAGAAAATATCAATTTTCTCTCTGCCTGGCTGAGATAACTGGCTGGTGTCTGGGATGGAGTGAGAGAATTTCTTAGCACAATGAGAGGGGGGTTATTTCTTTGTTTTCTTTTTAACTTCAAGGCAAAGTGTGACCTTCTAGTGCCTTTTTAACCTCTGAGCACTTTTTCAGCTCAAAAGCAATTAAATTGCAAACAGTAATTAACCCTAAGGGAAACACATCTTTGGGTTTTATTGTATCTCAGTATATGGGTCAAATTAATAACACTGCAGAGGTATCATCTGTGGTATTTGAATATATTAGTAGAAAAAAAATCAGCAGACTTAATTTAAAATTATTATTTTCAAAGATCTAAGTAAGAAAACTCCTTTATTAGAGCAGTGGTGTTTTGAAAGCTTAAACTTTTTAGTGGTTTTTAATACAATCTTTACTCTTCTTTAATGCAATTTTACTCTGATGGATATCAGATGAAGGTTTGGGGTTATTTAGGTTTTTGTTTGGTTAGTAGATGATTTCTGATACAATTCCTTTGTAATATTTCAGATTCAGCTTGTTAGTGCAATCTAACTTCTGTATTTATGCAAACCCCACAAAAGGGAATAAATTTTTAATATCCAAGATTTTCAAAGCCTGTTACTAAGTCTTCAGAGGAACTAATATAACATCCCCAGCTTTGCTTTGGGCATAAGAAGATTGTCTTAGAAGGGGAAAAAAAATCAGAACATAGAGATTAAGTGAAACAGCATCTTCATTTTCAAAAGATCAGCTGTTTAACAGGTTGGAATCAGGCACAGGGTTTGTAGGACACAGAACTGGGGCCTCCATCTGAGGCTGTGCTCAGTGTCCATCATCTGCTCTGGGTTTTTGTTCTTTGAATCACTCTGGCATCATCTCAGCTGCCCAAATGGGGTCTGAAGTTAATAATGGACCAACAGGTCTTTTAAATGACTAATGACCCTCCTAATAGAGAGAACGAGAAGAAAATGGTGGTGGGAGGGCAGAAATCTAAATTCACTCAGTGGTTTTTACTACCTGAGAGCCCTCTCCCAAGCTGTTTATAAAATATTAGGTTTGCATTACACAGCTGAAGGAATTTACAAAATGTTGAAGCTGTGACTAAACCCAGCCTGTTAGGATTTTTCTCTTTGGTGCTCGGAGAACTGGGAGTTGAGGGAATTAACAATGAAACACTGCAAGTTTTCGGCAGGAATACAGCTAAGAATGGATATTTAAAATGGGGCGAAAGGGAATTAAACCCAAACACAAACTTCAGCACCATTACCCCAGCAATGCATGGAATTCACTGCTCTGGGAGAGCTCCTTCCCTTCCTACCCTCACCCCAACCTCCAGTCCTGTAGCTCTGCAAAGCTCTGCTCAGAAAAGCAGGGAGAGAAGGTAGGAAAAAGCCAGGCTTGGAAACTCTGAAGAAGGGCCTTTGAAAAGGGATCATATTTGTTCTCTGGGCCACACAGCATTAGGAATTTCCCTAAGGGTGAAAGAATGTACGATGTGCAGCCTGTCCATAGGCAGCTCCTGCAGCCTGGAAAGGTCTGTGTGCTTTTCCTCCAGAGAGGGCTTGTGGCCCTTGTGTCACCTGGGCTGGGGTGATGGCCCTGGGTGATGTCCCTGCTCACCTGGGCTGGAGTGATGGCTCTGGGTGATGTCCGTGCTCACCTGGGGTTGGGATGATGGCCCTGGGTGATGTCCCTGCTTACCTGAGATGGAGTGATGGTCCTGGGTGATGTCCCTGCTCACCTGGGGCTGGGGTGATGCCATCCTGGCAGTCCCCTGCTCTGGGAGATCCTGGCCTGCTGTGCTCTGTGTTGGTACCAAATTTTGAAACATTTCTGCTCTGTGTCACAGGTTAACAAGGGTGGCGTTGTCGCTCATGTTGCCAATGCTTCATTATGACAGGAGCCTCCCTCTGAAGCTGAGCATAGCAAATTTATCCAGGTTCACTGTTAAAAGCAGATTTTTAAACTTGAATTTATGGTTACTTTTGATATTCAAGGAGCATGTTTAGTAACTTCATTGTAGTTGTAGCAAACATAAGTTTGCTTGTAGAACAAAGTTATCCTTTACTGCAGTGGTGTTTCCAAGAATGAAAGAGAGAAAATATTTGAGAAAACATTTGTCCATCAGTTTATAGAAGTGATGAACAGCAGCCCAGATTTCATATCTACAGTGTGACCCTCTACTCTTTTCAAACTGCTATTTTTGGCAATCCATCAGGGGCAGGGAGTACTTGGACTCAAATGTCATAAAGGTCACACAAAGATTCACTGGCATAACCAGTAATATACCTTGGAATCTTATTTCCAGAGCTCCATTTAAGTTTGAGACCAAGGCATTTTCCTCCTGTCACTACTCATTCCTGGCTGAGTGGATCTTTTTCTTCAGCAGTTGTGTCAGTGACCTCCTGGCTTTCCACAAATGCCATGGAATTCGTTCTTGTCCTTAAACCATTGCTCTTCATCAGCTCTAATAGAATATTTTCTTTATTACTTTATGACAGGGGTGTTGGGAAGGATTGAGATGGTCCTTTCAGGATTTTTGTCATGTCCAGCTCCAGATTCATGCCTTGCTGTGCCATCTTTGCCTTCAGATGGTTCCCCAGAAGGTTCCAGCTGAACCAGAATGTGCCCAGACCAGTGACACAAGTGATCCTGGTTTCTGCTGGCTAGTCCCAGCTCTCCCCTCCAGCTGAGAGAAAAAACCACCCCAGGGAAACAAGTGGGCAACAACATGTCAGGCACATGTGGGATAGCAGAGAAATAATCCTGCATTTGCACATGTGGGAGATGGGAATGTGCTTTGGAGCCATAGCTTTGGTTTGGTGGAACTGGAAAAGGAGAGATTTCAGCCACAGATAAAGAGCTGCTCACCTTTTGATTAACCAGACCAAAGCCTTGGCTCTTTCAACACACTCTGTCACCTGGAGAGGTCCAAAAGAAAAGCATTAATTTTTCAACTCAACAAAATACAAAGGTCAGGATATTTTTAAGTTCATAGCGTTGAGTTTCTGAAATGCTTTGTAGTGAGCTGTAACCCTGTGGTTTCAGAACAGAGCAGTTATTCAGGTTTAGTAACATGAAACAAGTTTTATGAGGTTGGGTATAAAGAAGTGTTTCCAAGTTATGCTAGGAAGGCATATATAATTACTTTTGAGACTGTTCTCAAAAAAATTCACCAGAAATACCAGATTGATAGATAGATGTAATTTTTTAAATTTTTGTTTTCTTTTTCTTTCCTTTTTTTTTATTTTTTTTCCTGAATAGCTCAGTTCTGCTGTAAAAGTGCAGTCAGTTGCTTCAGTGATTAAATAGCTAGAAAAGCTCTGGAATGGCTTTGTATTAGGAAAAATAAGGTGCGCATGGGTAAGTTCCTGGCTGTGGACAAGACTTTTTGGGATTGCTCCTATGGACAGCTTCATTAGCTTTACTGGTGACGGGAGTTTGACTTTGGCACATTCCAGTTTCAGTGATGTTGCAGAGGATTTAGGCTGCTGACAGAATTGAGTTGATGTACAGGAGTACAGGTTGTACAGTTGATGTACAGGAGTTGAGTACAGGTGCTGTTTGGTCAGAATGGGCAAAGCTTTGCTGTGTTGAAAAGCATTTTATAAACTAGAAGTATTATGGCTGTTGTAGGTGGCTGTGTGGTCACATGAGCTTTATCTCAAAACGAGATCAGTATTTTCAAAATGTAACTCTTAGTTCTACAATCTTATCCTAGTTTAAGATTAGTTAAGAACACAGTAATTTTGAGTTTCCTCATTCTCTAAGAAATTTTTCAGTGGAAGCACTGAGTGATATCATGTCACATTTCCTTTTGGTACATAGTGCTAAGAAATTTTAGGACATAGAAAATGGAATATATAATTCTGTTTAAGTTTTTGGAATTTAATTATGTAAGAGGAATTAAAAGCACTGCCTTGGAATTATCAGACTCTCTGATTTGAATCAAAGTAGGCTTATATGCTGCTGCAAGTATGCTGGAAAGAAAAAGAGAGATAAATCTCAGTTAAGAAAAAAATCTGATACTTGATCCTGCCTTTAAATGTGTTTAAGTGATATATTCATCTTGAGCATGGTCTTGCTTCTGATAGTTTTTGCCCTGTGGTTTATTTTGCAATTGCTAAAGCTATTCCAGATGCCAGAAGTGTCAAACAGACAAAGCAGTGATTCCAGCCGACTTAAATTCAGATTATTGATTTAAGGGGTCAGTAGCAGCATAAAAATACATTATACATTTAATGTGTGAACTGACATAAAATGTCTTTGAGTGGCATTATTTTGGTGACAGGCAAATATTTAGTATGGTTTGAATTCAAAATCCATCAGTTTTTAAGCTAAGGTAGGTAGAAGTGTTTGTAAATACTATTTGAAAATGAAAAATCAGAAAGGAGGATTGTCAGATTTTGTTACAGGGCTTTGGAAGAAAAGAGCCATTCTGGGTTTCTGGTTCAGGAGAAAGTCAAACATGAGTTATTAGGATGATTGATGGGAAACTAGGCCATGACTGGAGTGCAAGCACACTTTTGTGGGAAGTCTTTTGTGGAAAAGGTTTTTCACCATCACATGTATTCCTTTTCTTTGCAGATATGTTTAGTCAAAGATTTTCTTTCACTTGCCTGTTCTAGGATTATTTAGATTTTCTAGGATATCAGAATTATCTAATCCTGATCATTGTTGTCTCCTGTGAATCCCTAGTGCGTGAGCACATACAAAAAAGGTGTGAGTGGCCTGTGATCTGCAAGCTGCTCCATGCGGATTTCCCTCTCATAAATAAATGAGCATTTATTGATATTAGATGAGGAGTAGGCATTGAAATCAATGGGTAAGGGATCAGCTGGCACTGTCAGTGCAAAGTGAAGTTTAGATTGTCAGTAATTCTAGTTGTCTGTAAGGTTTTTGGAAATTTCCTTTTCTGAGTGATGTCAGGATTTTAACATCACCATTACTGAGAACTTGGCCTTTCTGTTGCATTCCCCACCTCCCTACCCCCAAAACCTCAGTTAGAATTAAACAAATGGCTTTAGCTTTAAAATATAAACCCATAAAACTACAAGTATAAAGCTTGGAGACCCCCCCACCACTGCACACACTTTTAATTAAGTGACTGTGTTGCTTCCAGATGAGAGGAAAGATGACTCATTTGGTGACTTAATATCTATTTTGAATTCAAAAAGTAAAAATTATATGCTAAGAATTGCTTCAGGTTGCACGTTAACACCTGTGTCATAATTGGATGTACTGTGTCTGTTCTCAAACTAAAATTTCTCAGTCTGGTTTTTTGTTATTGTTGTTTTTGGTTTTTTGAGGGGGTTTTCCTTGGTTTTTTGGGGAGTTTTTTTTTTTTGTTTGTTTTGTATTGTTTTGTTTTGTTTTGTCTAAAGCCTTAATTTATAGAGTCTGAACCTAAACTTTTAGGCTTAATGAAGTTTTAACCTTATAAAAGCAGTGTTTTATCATGGAAAATTCTGGGCTTCCACCAGGAAATTGTACTTACACCTTCCATTATCAGCCTAAGAGGTATTTATTTTAGTCATGAGTCTTAAAATAGAAAACAGGAAGCCACTTTAATCAATACAAGACTTTGCACTGGGATTCAGAAAACTTTGTTTACAGATTTGCTGGTGTTTAACTGTGTGGTCATGGGCAAAATTCTGTTCCTGATAATTGTTCCCGTGCCATTATTTACTTTACTGCCATTGGTAGCTCAGTGTGGAGCATCTCTGGCTTACACCAACCTTTCCTGCAATCCCTGCCCTTGGTGTGATGGAAATGGCAACAAACACCAAACCTGCAATGCTTCAAGGGGCTGCAAAGCTGCAGCTTTTCTCCTGGAACAGAGTGATTTACCTGGAAGCTTCTGGGAAAAGCACAGAATTGATTGAACACCTCTGCATAGAGTTTTAAAATAAAAACTTGATTGTTTTGTTGCATCAAGATGCAGTAGTTGCCATATTTTTCTTTTATTAAAAACTAAGGGAAAACTTTTAAAAGTTTTGCTGTACACCCTTTAATCTTTGGCTTTAATTAACCTTGGAGAGTGGTTAAACACCTCTCGGTAGTTTTTTGGGTTGACAGTTTCTTATTTATCAAGTGCAATGGAGTGGTGAAATCAGCATTAACATTAATTAACATTAACAATCCCCATTTGATATCAGGACTTGGAGAGATGCAGAAAGATGTGTCTGTTAAAGTCAGTTTAAAGGAGAGACGTGTAAAGTGTTTATTGCACCCTGAAACTGAATTTTTTGCATTGGTGATGGTGCACTGAACTTACTTTTATGCTGTAACTATGGTTATAATAAAAGTTTTAAATAAAATTTCTCAGTAAGTGTGTATTTTTATATGCATAGCACAGTTTCATTCTTTGACTCCGTGGCCATGCTGCAGCTAAAGGAACAGGGGGAACATTTAACAAAATGATATTTCCTGGGTAGAAATGAGATGTTGTTGGGAATGTAGAGAAAGACAGACTGAATCTCTTCTGTTTCCAGCATGCTGTCAGCTGGGCTGAGTCATAAATTCTTCAGTCAACAGCAGTTCTGCAAATGCTGGGAACAGAAATGTTGGTCTTGTACAGAGAGTAAAGAGCTGAGACTTGCAAGTGAACTGAAAGGACCGTGATTCATTAAAATCTGAGAAAAGTAGAGGTCCACAGGTGAGAACAATATATTCTTGTCATGTGCCCTTTCAGCACAGCACAGTCATTCATCATTCTGCTCCTAGCTGTAACCAATGTGTGAGGAGCTGTGTTTCCCTTCTAGGCATCTTTTCATTTTTTCCTTCTTTTTTCCCCACCCCCATCCAACAAAAATGGCAGTGGAATTTTGCTCAGATATTTGCCTCTGCTTCCCTTGCTGAATCTTCCATAAATCTTTATCTGTTGGGTCAATTACAAGTCATTACTAAAATAATTCATTATAGGCTTCAGTAAAGTTAATATGGTTAAATTATGAGCAACTGGAAGTTGTTTTCTTTACTGGAGTTTTCCTGGAGGCTAGCAGAGGGGTGTGAGTGGGCTGTGGGAAGAGCAGCCCTGCAGGAGCAGCCACAGGGCTGGCTCCTGTCTGACTGACCCACTGCTTTGGGCTTTATGATCATTACACCCCTCCTAGTTTTATTGTGTCCACACATAAAAGAGAACAATCTTTTTATTCCTGTCTCTTGTTGAAGTGAAAGATTCTCTTAAAGCAAAATTTATTGTGGATTTACAGGCACAGGGGAGTGGTGCTTCCCAGCCTTGCTGGCAGAAATGTTCCAAGCACAGAGTTCACTACTTTGTGTGACCTAATAGGGAGAAAAACCACTATTCTTCTTAAAGACTGTCATTTAATTAGCTTTGTAATGGGTTTCCTTTGACTTCCTCTGCATGAGAACTACTCCATTAGTTCATTACTATGATTTAAACGCAACTAATTACAATCATAAATAATTGTACTCAGGTATTTCTGCGTGTTTTGGTTCTCATATTAGGAGTTTCCAGGCAATGCATCTCACTTGTGTCTCATTTACAGCCTTTTTACAAATGAAGTGATGGTAACATAAATGTCTTTGTTTCTATAAAACAAAAGGGAAAATCAATAATGTCATCTATAAAGAATGTAGGAGTACCAGCATTGAAAATGATATAATGAGTGTGAAATGCTTTTTGTCCACTCCTGAATGAGAATATAATATCCTTCAATAGCAGTTGGTATCTTCAGATTTACTGAATGGAACCAACAAACAAAACTACCTGGTGGAATTTCAGTACCAAAGCCTGTAGAATACAGACTGACAAATCAGGCAGAGGTTAAATGATGTTATTTTTACATAGTGGACTAAAGATAAATCAGAAGTATTTCAAAAGTGGAACAGGTAATGTTTTTTCTCGGTATGATGGTTACTAAGAGCTGGTAATGGATTATCCTGTTGTGTAGAAAACAGAGTAACTAACCAGAGACTCCTTTCCTGTCCAGTGGAAAAAACAAGTTTGAGGTTGCAAGGAAGGTATTTGTTGGTGTGGGGAGTAAACTAATGATTCCTGGATGAGTTGTGAGAGCAGGAAAAGGGGGTGATCTCAGTCATGGAGGAGCTGTTCCAGAGCTTCCCTGCTCTTTTTCTGTGTGTGGAAATGCAGCCTTGCTCTCTGGAGGTTGGGACTGAGCTCTCAAACACGTTGGTGCTGAGTGTGTGGAGTCTGCACAATTTCTGAGAATACTTTCCTCCTGACATTTTGTAGTCTCCAGGTCTGGTTGGGTGGGGATTTCATGCTTGTCATGCCTATTCCAGCTTCCCTGATGAGTCTCAAGGTAGTGCTGTTAGGTGGATGTGGTGTCATTAGGATATTGAGGATCTGAGGATATTGAGTGCTGGGCTTGGTGCATTTGAAGTGTGTAGTTCTTTATGACCGTAGATGTGACAGTGATTTAAAATAGACTCAAGTCTATTTTGTGTTCTCCATAATTTTGGTATGGGAGGTTTTCCAGCATCAGTGAAAACTCAAAAGGCTTAACTTGGAAAAACCCAAAGCTTTGCAGACTGTGATGTGGCCGAGGCTGTATTAAAACTGTAATATTCAATACACATTTATAGCACAAACATTTGTACTATTAATTTACTTTGTGTCTTTGTGCTCTTGGAAAGCTTTATAGTGTGAGTGCAGTAATGCTGTGGAGTGGGCTAAGGCAGGTTCATAAATCTAAACCAAGCCACTTGTAGTTTGCAAATATGTCTGCAGGTCATTTTCCATTTATGCAGAAAGAACAGTTGCTGTAGCTGGGATGTGGGGTGGATCCTTTCACTGTACTGGAAATGCTTTTGTACAGCTTGTGCAGATTACAGAGTGGGAGCAAAGGTTTATAAAGTGACTTGTCTCCTGAGCTGCCAGAATTGGGCTGCACCTGCAGCCCCGTGCCCCTGCTGTCACCTCAAACTAGCCTGGAATGCTTTGGTGCTCCAGTGGGAGTGTTGGACCTTCACCCTGCTCACCCCTGCCTTCTCAGTTGTGATTTACAGGGTTTACTTTGCTTGGAAAGTCTCCCTAAAACACTGAAAGAGGTGCACAGGGGGTTGTGCTTTTGAGAAATTGTTTGTTCTCATGGACTGCACGTTCTCCTTGAGTTCAGCTATTGACTGGGATGATTTCAGGTGAGGGAGAAGGGGTTTGACTTCCCTGCTTGGCAGCCTTTCTAACAAACTCTCAGCAGAAAATGCTGGGAATTTTCCCCCCAAACCATGCTCTAACAAAGCTAGTAAATAAGAAAGCAAATTCTTCAAGGAAAAGGAATTCAGGTATTCCACTGCAAGTGCTCTGGATAGTGGAAAGATCGGTCTGACTAGAGAGAAAACAACAAGGCTGCAGCTGGTGCTAGAACTTCACCTTCCATCTCCATTTGAGTGAAATCTCCCTGAGCAGGAGCAGAATGGTTTGTGGTGAGTGCCTGAGAGTTTCCACCATCACAGGGAGGGAAGGCAAGTTCCTGGCTCTTCATGTGGGACACACGCTGCAGTTTATTTGCCCTGTGGTTTATGCAGGGCTATTTTTCAAAACACCAAATGGTAATTTTATGGAACACACCACATGTTTTTTTTTTTTATTGCAGTGGTAGTACAGACATGCCCAACTTTCATTTTTAGTGTATCCATCTTCCTATGGTCGATCCTGTAATGTGCTTCCATTTTGTGAAAAACTCCTTTACCCCTTGTTGCAGCAATATGAAGCATAATGTCAGCTGTTCAATATTTTTTAAAAAACGCTTATTTTTTCTGCAACTTGAATACAATTATGTTCAAGTTAGCAATTTAATAGTGCTGACTTTCAGAGTAAAACTTAGTTTTACTGTTTCTTTTCTTTGTAGCTTATTAAAACACTGTCTATATTTTCATATGCTTAAATCCTTGTACGCATTTTCTGATTTTACAGAACAAATCAAAGCATGTTTTCTTATTACTGTACATTGTTTTTATAGTTCTTTTTCTCACTCTATAATCCCAGTGGGATTTTTTTCCTGTGCCCTTCAGTGGTTTATGTAACAATCCCTAAATGAATGAACAAGTTGCCCTTTGCTAGTAGATAATAATTAAGGAGGTGCCTCAAATAATAATTAAGAAGGTGCCTCAGAATATTTTTAGGGTTGAATCTCAAGGAAATGTCTTAATTTTAGCATGCAGTTTGCTGTTTTTTGATGAGCTATATGGCCCTGTTCTACTTCCAATACTTAAAGAATGTGGTCTGCTAAGAACAGATGGTGTCATTTAAATTTTATACTGATTCTACTTAAACTTTTAAATGAAGTCCTTATGCTTTTAAATGTTTAGTTAAGACTTACTGATTGTTAGCAAATTGAGAAAAGTTGGTCACAACTGATTACCTGTTTAGAGACTGAAAGAAGTAATTGTCTCAATTTTGAAAACTCTGTAGTCATTAACATCATTAGTGGATTCCTGTCATCTTCCAAAGGAAACACTGAGGCTGGTTCATAAGCTGGGAATCATAGGTGGACTTGGGCTTTTCCAAAAGCCAGGAAGTGGTAAAACACACATGTGGTTTGCTTTAGTTGGGAAATTAACTTGGATTCTCCACCAGTGAGGCTGATAGAAATGAGAAATCACTAATGTGTGTGCTCCGCTGTGACACTGTCAAAACAGATTATTTGAAGGCACAGAAGTAATGTGTTTTTGTCAGCTGTTTGCCTCCCTTTATGCAGCTACAGAAGCTGTTGTTTGTATAAACTGCCTTTCACATATTTCTCAGTTTTCAAAGTTATTTTCAAAGTTAAAGAATTGTTCATCATTTACACTCACTATTTGCTTGATAACAGCATTAATTCAGTTAAACTTTCATTTTGAGAGCTATGAACATTCTTTTAAAAAAACCAACAATACAACAAAATAACAACAAGAACAAAAAATCCCCAAACCAAACTCTCAGAAATCCTGAAAATGGAATGCCAGGTGAGAATTTGTCTTGCAAGAGATGAATGGATAACTCAGTATAATACTCTGTGGTACGTACAAGTGCTCCCCAATGCATTGCAGTGTGCCTCTGATTGCTTTCTTTGGGACCTTCTTTTAGCAGAGCTTGTGATGAAAGAAATAAAAGGCTGTATGTCACTGTTGGTCCTGCCCTTCTGATACAGCTTTCCGCCTCAAAATCCAGGCATCTTGATTAAGATATTTATTTCAAGTTCTGTTTTCCACGCCAGGCTGGGCAGAGGCAGCACCTTGTGTGTGTGTATTCCCTGCTGCACAAAGTCAGCCAGTGAGGAGGACTGCGCCAAATTCCAGTGTCTGTGCAGTGGAAGGGGTTATGGAGTGCTCACATGATAATTTGTGCTGTCAGAGCTCTAATCTCTGGCAGGGGAAAAGGACAGTATATCTAACTGCTGCAAGTAATTTCCAAAGGGAACTCAACTGTTCTCATCATCCTGAATTTGTAGTTCAGCTTCTTTCCTAACTCCTAGAACTGCAGAGGGGTTTTAGGGGTAGCCTAAAAATTTCCTTGGTCCATGAAACATGTCAGCACAGCTCTGTGTGTCCCTGAGTGAGAAGCTGCTTTCTGGCTGCAAAAATGTGCCTGCACTGGTTTTTGACAATCCAGTTGAACACTGTTAAGTGCTGCTCTCAGGGATTTTCTCCACAGTGGTGTCTGGTATTACCAAAGACTTTGTAACTATGAAGAATTTGCACCAATGGTCAGAAGTGTAGAGTTCATTTCAACAAAGGGATAGAAAAAATAATTCAGGGTGACAGAACACGAACCATTGCATTGCCATGGGCATTGTGTGGTTTTGCCAATTAATGAAATGGTATTTGGTTCCATGAATGTGCTGAGTACCCGCCAGGCTGGTGTGGTTCCTTGTGGATTAGCCTTGGCTCAGCCTGTGAGAGGGGAACTGCTGCTAATGAAGAAGTGATTCCACTTGAGGAGATGCAGATGTGCCATGGAGTGTCTGTGAAGCAGCGTGTTATGTGTAGTTTGTTTGTGTAAATAGAATATGGGCTCCTTTTGAAGCAGCAGAATAAACTTAATCAGCTTCAGGAAAGTAATGAACTGACACTACCAAAGGAGCAGAAATACTCATTCAATAACTAATAAGAAAAACTTAATAATGAAATGTAGCCTTCTATTAATACGTATATTAAAAGCAGATGCTGAAGATGAATGAATGCGTGGATTAATACTGGGTTTTGTTGTCAGAATTTATGTTGATGGGAAATGGAGGAAATGTACCCCTACAGAAATATTTTGTAGTGGTTGTTAACACCTTATACTCTTTCTAGGACTTGACTGTTTCATGCACTGTAGTATAAATGTGTAAGCTGTTAACAGCAGGATGAACATTCAGCAAGTTGAACAGGCACCTGCTTCCATAACTGAATCATTGTTTAAATTCCCACTGCATTTCACAGGTTTAAACCCTGACAGGGATTCAGATTTACAGGGCAAGACATCACATAGAACTTGCAGTGCCCTGCCCCAACCAGTTCTTGCAGGCTTTGTGTGTCCAGGGTGGCTGCATGGGGGTTGTGCTGTGGAGGGCTGAGGTGCTGGGAAATAGAGTTGGGCACCAAATGGAGCGGAAAGAACCCTTCCCCTAAAGTTATCAATAATGAAAGACTTCAGCAGCAGGAGAAATTCCACCCCCTGCTCGCCCCAGGAAAGTGATTGTAGGAACAAGGAAACTATTTCAAGAACTCCAGGTAGGAGTAAGGCTGAGCCCCCTCCAAAGTTTCATTGTCTCCTCAGCATTGCAGTTGACACTGGTGCTCTTTCCAAAATCAAGTGCTTGTTACTCTTAAGCAAATATACTGGGAGTGTAAGTAGTTTTATGTTTAAAGAATGAGAAATATATGAAGTACTTGAATAGAAATGTAGGCTCATTTAAACAAACAAACAAACAAACAAACAACAAACCAAAAAACCCCAAAAAACTAAAATAGCTCCTACCTCTCCACCAAAACAACCCAACACTTGTTTGATTTAGAATGTTTCAGTTTGATGTAAAAGTTATTTAAAGCCTCCAAGCACTGGATTTCACAAGCTGCTTTGTCAGTGGGCTCTTAGATTTGACAGTGGTTTCATGTTTTTTCCAGTGCATAGCCACCTCTGCAGTGGGTGCCATTCTTAGAAGATTTGGCATGTGCATGAATTCAGCTGTTGAGTGTTATCTCTATTTGGTTGGCCAAATTAGCTACTCATTTGAGAGTATGTATTCTATATTTGTATCTGTTCTATATTTGTCAGACCAATTTCTGTGCTTTAAGAGTCACAAGCTGACTCAAAGTGGTAAAACAGCTCTTTGTGCTGCTTTAATGACACTTATGTTTGTCTAGTTTAGAAATTTTCCTCTCCTATGGCTTCAGAGCATTGTTGTTTTGAGACCAGCTCAGCCTGCTCTGTCTTGCTTTTTAACTTGTTAAATTGCTGGGAGAACAGTACAAAAATGAATGTAGACAATGAGTAAAGTCTGGTATTTAGTTCCACATTGTTGTGAAGGACCAGGTAGAGACATGAAGAGTTGATGCTGCAGTTGAGCTGTAGCTAATAAAATCATGATGTACTTGCAGGAATTCTGTGACTACCAGAATGTAAAAATATTTTGGTTTTTACCCTTCTTTCAGGCCTTTGCATCTAGGAAAGCAGGTAGCATCTGCTTTTGAAGGGATGGTGACTTGTGTCAGTTACCTGATAGCACCATTCTTCTCTTTCAGATCCTTCTTTAAGCACAAAGTGTAATTATTGTGGTTTGGGCCAGGCAGGTTCTACATGACATTCCTGTCCTGGCTCTGAGGGATATTCTGATCCTAGCATTGGAGTTAAACACCTTTCAGCAGTATTCCTAGGATGCTGTAGATACATTTTTGCCATCAATCCATCTTTCACAGAGCAAACGTGCGTGTTAGAGGGAACACAGCCCCTGTGCATGTTATTTCAGGCTGACTGGAGAATATTTAGAGATAACAAAACTCTATCTCATTGTCACAGGGCAAGAATTTGTCTGATTTACTAATCCACAGGACATAAAACAGCATCTAAGCTAGGATTTGTCAGACCAAAAGCATGTAGTAGCTGGATTTGCCACATGCACATGATTCTGCTTTGCCTGACAGTTCTCCAGTCTGCATTTCCAGGCAGTTGGCTCCTCTCCCTCATTCCAGGTATTGACTGACCCCCCCAGCCCTTGCAGTGTTTGCAGGAACATCTCTGGAAAATGCTTAGGGTGGCTGGTCCCATCCCTGTGGGATCCCAGGGCTGGGTAGGTGTGCTGCAGCCTTGTTGTGCATGGAAAAACCAGCCTGGGAGTTTTTTGGGGATGCAGAGAGGTGAGCAGACACTCTCTGATGTGATCCTGCAGATATTGCTGTTCCTCCCTGCTGGACTTCCTGTTAGAGCAACAGATTTGACTTTTACTTCAAGGTACTTTATTCTTCCCTGAAGACTTTGTTTAACTCCTGTTACCCACCTCTCAGAGTGAATTTCTCAGTGTCTTTTTTCTTTTCAGGCCACTGTCCCTTGCAGTTGCCTTTCTGTACATCTTGGTTTGTAATGCTGACAGTGGAGCAGGGGGTGGAGGAATCCTGGTGGAGTGTGCTTGAGCCTGTTGCAGCCTGAACTGACACCTAATGTTGTTTCTGTTTAGTTTCAGTCAGGATAGGGTGAGGCAAAAAATATTCAGAGAAACTTTGTATTCCCCAAAGAAGAACCAAGGATGGGATTTAATGAACAGGCAACAGACAAGCCCTGAAATCCTGACAATATTTAACTGTTGATTGATTAACTTTATTCCTCGAACATATAGCTGACATACTAATGCCGAGATAAAAGAAATGTTTGAAAAACCAATTTAGGACATATGATCTTTGTAATGCTGATTCACTGTAATCTGTCAGAATGTAAATTGTATACACTTAAATCCCAGATAATCCTGTAATTTGCAGCTCTTCGTACTTAAGATTATTTGTTATATATTTCAGAAGCAATAAAAAATCATATTTGGGTTTAGTTATATTGCTTTTATTAAGATAATATTTAGAGACTCCAATGAAGAATGGAATACCACATGTGTTCAATAAAAATATGGTTTGTGTTTAAAGGAAGTAAATTGGGAAAAGACCCCAAAGTTCTGAAGTAAGCCCTGAGTCAACTGCTCTGAAGAGAGGGCTCTTCCTTTCAGCTTCATACCTCAATCCTATATTTATCTTAGGGATGAACAATCATGATATTACTATTTTCAAGGTGCTCAATTTGAATTAAATGTAATCTTCTGGGATGTGGAAGGCCTGAAGAGGCAGCACTGAGTGTTTAACAGCAGCACCACTGGGGCTGAGTCCTGTTTGCAGTTTGCTCACATGATGCTGGGACCAGTCCTCTCTAAAGTTACTATTCCAGGAAATACCAGGTTCAGGTATGCTAGGAGAGTCTGTCCTTGGTCATGATTATAGTCTTTTGTGGTTGTGAAATGGCTTAGAATAATTTTGCCAATTTTAAACTAAATGTTTAAATATTTTCCTTTACATTACTTAATTTACTTAATATTCATGACTGCTCATACTGTGTGGATTCACATACTAGGAAACCTGTCTCGTCTTATCAGGTGCCTTTCAAGCTTTTTTTTTTTTTTTTTTTTTTTTTTTTAAGTTTAGGAATTCCTTAGTTAACTGCTTTTGTATGATTGCTGATGTCAGTAATAGCCTCAGTTCCTGCAGAATGAAACATCAATGCAATTGATGATTACAGGCCAGAGGTGCAAATGCCCCTTGCCTTGGGAGAAGCAGGTTTCATCCATCAATTAGAGAGGCATTTAACCATTCCCAAGGTAATTTAAATGTTTTCAGCCAGTAAGGACAGCTAATTCTCAGCCTTCCAGCCCAAGGAACCCTGGCACTGCTTCCCCCACATCTCCTCAGATCTCTGCAGGTGCTCGAGGCCATGGTGCTGACCCAGGCAGGCTCCATCCCATGCCAAGGTGTTTCTGAGCAGTTCCACTCTTTGGTTAGAAGCAGCTGCTCTTCAGTGTGCAGAAAACATTCGGATTTGAACCTGCAGTAATAGAAAAATGCTTGGTATTAATCCTTTCTAGTTAATGGAGCCAACCATAGAAATAGCTTTAAGATTTAGATATGAAAGTCTAGGTATGATACAGCTGACATAACAAAACAAGACACAGGTTTTGGTTGAAACAGTTGGGATGGTGGAACAAAAATCCTTACTGTTTTTCTGTAAGCTGGCAAATATCCCTCCAGTTCAAATATTTCTTTCAGAAATCGATTGCAGTAGCTTTTTGATAGCTCAAGTAAAAAATAGTAATAAAAAAAGATAAAATTATTAAGTTTCATTTTTTTACTTTATCTGTGTGTACTTTTCAGAAAGTATTCCAAGTTGAGGACTAAAATCCCAGAGCATTCCCCATGTCTTGATTGGGTTTAGAAGAGAAGTTCCTTGTTCAGAAGCTGGCTGGAATTCCATCACACCTCTAATTTGTTATTTCTGAAGCTATTAAATTTGACATTCAACTCTCTTGTACTGCTGTGTTGTGTCAAGATTACTTCCTTGGTCTCTTCTCTATTTCTAGTTGCACTGATATTGTTTGGAATTACTAATGTAAAACCATTGAAAAATGATCATTTTGTGTATTTCTTTGGTTGATGAGATGCCTGAATTGCTGCAGGTCTAACACTGGTGATTTAACTGAGGCTCATGCAGATCTTGTTGACTTTCTCAGTTTATATTTACTTGGATTGCCTTGTATTTGCAGTGGCTGCCCTTTGGAAGTGAGCAAGCATCGCTCAGCATGCCAGAATTAATCAGGGAACAGCATGGATAGGGCAGGAGGGCTGCATTTGAGTGCACCAGGGTGTAAATGGGAATTCAGTGGGTTCTGCAGTTGGAAAAGGCAAATGGCCACCGGCAAGCAGAGGGGCTGACAAATGTTTTCAGGTGAAAGCATTTGACTCTCACCAGCACAGAGAGCACCATTTGCATCCAGGATCCCCCAGCTGCTGCAGGGATTTCAGCAGGCTCACCATAGAGCATCCACTGGGCCCTTTCATGCTGGGCTTGATTGTCTGCTCTGCTGTACTTATCCCTGGGATAAAGGGAGAGAGTAGGGGATACTGGAGTGCTTCACATGTGGTCCTGTTACAGTGAAAAGCCTGAAGATTTCAGCTCAGTTGGGCAAACACAGCAAAATAAATTGGATTTCTACCTGAGGAAAGGATAATTTTGCTGCACTTTTCAGGTACAGTGCTTAAAGTATCAGCCTAGCTGCTGTGCCTTGCCAGATCACTTCCATTAGCTGGTGAAAACAGTTATTAAATAAGAGGGTGGCATAAGTAGTGTGAACATTGAGACTCTCCCATATGAATTGTGTCTGAAAGCAAAGTATTTGCTGAAGCCAGTGCATCTTCATTTATACTTCATTTAACCAGTGAAAATATCATACCAGCTGTGCCAATATTTAACAGTCTTTGGGAGAAAGTGCCCAACTATCTGCTTTGTTTGCTGGGAGTTGAAGACTGTAGTGAGGTGATGAAATCCAGTTAGCACTGTTATATCATTATTTTATTATAACTGCACATTCAGTGCTATTAGAGAGCCTGTGTAGGCAAGTCCCTTGGTTTGACATCTAAGTCTTCCCTTGGCAAGTGATGATTCTGTCTGTTGTTGAGATAGTTGATGTGGGAATGTGGATAAAATTAACTAAATGCCCAAAGAATCACAAAGCTGTAATGTCTGGTTTGCAATCAGATATGGCTGTTGTGTGGACAGATCCTTTTTTGTAAGATATGCATTAAGTACAACATTTCTTTTGAAGATCATTGACTTCAAAATGTATTTGGTTGTGTGTGGTAATTTGGGTGTTTTTGTATACAAAGAGGCTGAAAGTCAAGAGAGAGCACGGACTTTCACTGGATCATGCAGTGGATTATTCTGACTAGAATACTCAGCAGCTTGACATGAGGCCTGGGAACTTTCCTCGGAGGAAGATGTGGTGTAACTCCTGATGGGTGTTGGGTCTGTGTGAGCTCTGCTACTCAGGACAGAACCAACTTCAGAAAACCACCTTAAATTAGGCAAATAGTGTGCTTATATAAAAGCTTGACACTACAACAGCAGCAGACAAAAGCAGCAGCTTTGCATCAGGTGCTGATGAAAGGTCACTTCCTAAGAAATGCCTTGGTAACCCTAAATAGTCCAATATTGGTTGGAATATCTTCCACACACTCTGAGTTCATCTCACAAGGCTGCTGGTCTGGTACATGGTTTCAGAGGAGCAGATGACACCTGGATGTGTAACCCCAGTGAGTTATGATCTCAGAGCTCTCAAAGTGCAGTAAAACCAGTCATCTTCCTTTGGAATTGGCTTAAAACAAGGTTTCCTTGCACTGTGCATGTGGCCTTGAGCTTGACAGGTGCAAAAAGCCCCTCTCCCTGCATTAGCAGACTGAATGTCTCTCCTTCCCATCAAATCTGGGCGGATGGAATGACACTGCCAACTACAACAGCAGGGCTGGCCTGCCTGATGAGGAGTTGGTGGTCTAGAAAATGGTAGATGGCAGATGGTAGAAAATCAGGAGGCAGAACTGTGTTTTGAAGGGGAAATCATTGCTTGTTGGTCACTCAGGCTCTCTTTTGACAGCTGAACTCTGTAAAATGTCTGCATTTGCAGAAGGGATGATCAGTTAGTAGTGAGAGTAAAAGATAGGATGGCCTTATTTTCTTCCCTTTTGTTATACTTTCTAATGAAAAGGAGGCCAAGGGAAAACCTCCCACCTTGAAGTGCTTAACCAGATTGCACAGGGCCCATGGGCAGGTCCTAGGAGGAAAGACCTGTGATCTTAATCTGTGCACTTAATTGGTTAGGCTGGGGTGAGTTTAATGGGGAGAATGGTAGTATGTAGATGGCCCCAGATTTCATAATCAGCTAAATATGATTTGATGCCTTTGTAATAACTGGTAAAACAACCTGATCTTGTCTTGGGAGGTATTTTCTGTAGTTGGGAGTAGGAAGATGTTGCAATGAAACATCTGGTGTTCATTTCACTCCCTAAAGGGGTAAAGATACAGAGGCCTTTGAACAAAGGTTAATTTGTTCCTTTTTGTGTAGTGTTTGTGTGGTACTTGTCCTGCTGCTGTACTGAAAATGAGTTCCCCACTCTCCCTGTGAGGTGATGCAGCAGGGACTGACATGAGGGTGTCACACCTCAGGTGTTTCACACCCGTGTGCTTGAGCCAGGTGAGGAGTTAAGGAAGGGGAATGAATGGTGTAATGGACAGGACTGTGCTTTTCTACAGGAATTTTATTGGTAGGATCCATTCCAGAGGCTTTTATGCATACAGCAAACACAGAGATGAGTCTGCCCTGCAGACCAGGATAACAGAATTGCAGAGGGATTGGGGAAGCCTGGTGCTAAACCGCAGATGCCAGACAGAGATGCTTAGGATGTGACTTTCTAGTGGGTGTCTTGAGTGATTTCTCATCTGAAGAGTAGGGAAAACCTTAAGATTTTATTTCTTTTTCATCTTCTGACGTATTACTACTTTTGAAACTGTGTGTTGAATTCCAACCTTAGGTGTACAATAAAATTGCAGCCGGATATAATTAAAATTATCTGTGTTTGGATTTTAAGACTTCAGCTTCTCTTTTTATTCTGTGTACAACTCGGATCAAAGATTTCCTATAAGCTTTTCTGGAAGCCTAATTTATCATTTTACTACTTTGATCAGTTTAGCATTGATTTAATTTGTAATGACTGTTTCCTTTATTGCTAGATTGCAAGATAAGTGTTGCCAAATTAACTTTATTTGTGTCTTAAATTGGAATTTTAGAGATGCTTTGCATTCCTTTGCAGGGAAGGTTTGTCACATGCCACTGTAAGTTGTTAACAGATAGCTTATTTTAAGAACTGATGGGCCTGGCTCTGCCCTGCCTGATTATCCCTGTGCCCCCTTAACTGCTGTGTATTGATTCCAATTAACATGACTGACATCCACCACTGAGGGTGAAGTTAATCAACAAGAGGATCTCCTGTTGTGAATTAATTTCCCCCTCTGAACTTGTCCTGTGTAGTTGAGCATTTACAGAGGCTGATGCAGACACTGCACAGAAATGTCCAGTCTGGGCAACAAGTCTGTGCCTTGGAAACTAAAATAGCTTTTTAAAAGCTGTGCTGGTTGAATAAAGTTGATACACTTCTGAAAGGTCAAGCAAACCACCTTTTCCTTCTATCCTGATGCCTGATTGCTGGAAAAGATCATCAAACTTGGTCAAATTTCAGCAAATATGTTTTTCAGCCTAGCAGGGACTCAGATGAAACAATGGGAAGTTTTGTTAGTGGTGGTGGCATCAATTTTAATATTTGTGCTTTGGATGGTGAAACATGAACAGATTTTGGAACCTGGAAATTTTTAGTGTAGTAGAGGAATAAAGGTTACTGAAGTAGAGACTTTCTTACACCATTAAGCTTTATGATGGATAAAATGTTTACATTTATAGAGTGAAGTTGTGGCTGGAAGGATTGAATACCCCCTTGAGCACAAACCAGGCAGCGGCACACATTCAGATTGTGTGCAACAGCCACCCCTTCTTCATCACTGCACCCGGCCCCCACCTGGAGTATGAAAATTACCAAATGTGGGCTAAAATGTCTGTCTGAGTTGCCTTCAAGAGCTAAGAAACAAGTAAAGAAGGAATGGGAGACCTGGAATAATCATAATGAATTGATAACTATCTGGTTTTCCTTTGCCAATTTAGCAATTTGTAGCCGTTAGAATGTGAGCTACCATCTGGCTTCACAGATCTCTATCTCCTACTAAATTACCAGGACTGGTCCAGTTCCTACTGAAAGTTTGTAACTCTGACAAGCAGCAAATAAAGAGAAAAAAACCTGCTGAACCCACAGATAAGGCTGATACTCCCCTCTGGAGGAAAAAAATGCTGGGTTTTAATTATTTCCTAGTTAAACACTTAGAAAGCTCAGCTCTTTGTGTAAACTACAGCTCTGCACTGTTTGTTTTTCTAACTGCATAGCTCCAGTGTACTCATGTAGGAATGATGCTTCCTACTGTAGGATCTCATCTGTCAATGGAAATGCTGCTTTCAAGTGATTTTTTTACTCTTTACTGAAGTATTTTGGTAAATCTTGACCATGAAGGAGAAAAATTCAGCAAGTACTAATGGCCCAGTTGCCTTGGTGTGGTTTTATGCATTTTGGCTCTGGCTGGTATGATTTTGTCTTCCCATCACATAATGGTATCGATAATAGCAACAAGCACAGTGATTTTACTTGGATTGTTTCTCTTCTTGACCAGACTTTATGCAAACATATAAACTGTTATGCAAACATATAAACTTTTGTATAAATATTATTAGGAGCATATTACACTACCAGCCACCCAGCTGAGTCTTGCTAACTCCTCTGCTCTGTCTCTCAGTATTTCCAAAAAGTTGATACATGTAATATGAAAGATTTATTGCATCCAAGCACATTTGTCTCCAATTCCACATGAAAACTTGCAGAAGGTGGGCTGTGGAATGGTCTCCTGTGATTCAAGAGCTGGTTAATTTAAGGTCAATTGTTTACTTGGATTAAGTGTGGTTGTGCATAAATTTTAAGGTTTTTTTTATTTCCAGTTAAAAACTGAAGTTACATCGAACAAATACATCATTTCTCTTGAAACAAGAATTTATGCTTAACACTGAATGATTGTTACATCAGCATCTGTGAATTAAACACTGTGATGAGAGATAAAAGGTTTTCCTCCTGAAAGTACAGCTCAATACCTGGATACTGAAATCCCGCCCTGCAGAAAATATGCCTGGCAACCCTTAGCCACTGAGCAGTGAAGGTGTGGATCTTGATGCATTCCAGCACTCTGTATGTTTAACTGGAGATTTTTATAGCCGCCCTGTTTATTTGAGTTTCTAGCTCATGCCGTGGTATGTCACAACAGCAGGCACTGCCCTGTCTGTTGCGGCTTATCCAAGCAATGTATTCGTTTAGTGGCAAACTGAGGATGGGGAGTGAGCCTCTATTTGCCCTTTCCCTGTTACTCTTGGAGCATGACTGCAGTTATTATGGCTGGAAAACTCTGATAACAGATGTTAAAATAAAGGCAGCCTGTACTGTAGCTTTCCAATTCAGAGCAGCTACGAGAGAACCTGGAGAACCAGGCTGGTAGTGTTTGGAGAAGGAGCTGATGTTTAGTACAAACTTAAGAGAAAATTTCTTTAGAAATGGATAGATGGCAACACACTGTTGTGTACAGGTCTTTGTACACTGAATTGAGGGTTTATATTGCAATTAAACCCACCTTTTGTAAAAGCTCTGCAGTCTCCTGTCAGTGCTGCATTACAGGCATTTCCCTTGTAGCTGATTATTAGGAAATTGAATCACCAAACTAAAACAGGTTTGTGCACGTATCTCCAAAATACTAAGGCTAATTTTATCAAGCTAGAGCTGCCACTATGAGTATAAGCCTGCTCTATTTTAAAAACAGACTGTTGCACATTGGATTGTATTGCAAACTTCATCTTAATAGCTCCTGCCTGTGAGACAGCATAGAGTGAAGGGCTTGTCATGACAAACACTTGTGATTCTGTTTCAGAAATGCCACTGTTTCCTAAATGGAAGGAGAAAGAATTTCTTTTTTATGATCACTGTTATTATTTCGGACGGCTGATTGTTTTTCTTCTCTGCTTGTTTTTGGCTTGCTCTGGGCATGAGTAAGAAATAATCTAACATGGTAACAGTAGGAAATGACCTTCTGTTCACTGGCTTAGAAACCACAAGTACAACCTCCTGAACTGACAGGAGGAATATTTTCTATTTTGATGAATGGGTTCAGATTTTATCTGGTTTCCCATGGTTACTGGGAAGCAATAGCACAGTTAGCAAAGCACCAAGGGGGGGTCTTCTGCTATTTAAAAGTCCAAAACCCCATCATAAAAATTTCTATCAGAGTATTTCACAAATAGTCTCTCAAAATTCCATCTTCTTCTAAGCAGAGCCAAATATAGGTGGTGGGATATTAAAGGAACAGGGCATCCAGTTAATGGGCAATCCATCACTGAGTGCCTTAGTAGCAAGATGTGCTTTAAAACGGACACAGAATACTGGAGAGGCATAAATCCTATTGAGTGATGTCTTTTAAAGCTGAGTCAGAGAACATGGTAGATACTGTGAGGCAGTATGGTCTTATAAATTAAAGTTGCATTTCCTGGTCATGTAGATTACATATAAACAGCATCCATAGGCCAAATGTCTACATTAATCTTATATGGTGCAGTCAGAGGGGAGGAAGAGTGAATAATCCTTTCCTTGTGTGTCTCCTTTATTTTTTTCCTCCAGTTGGGTATAACTGTTTAAATTTGGCTCTTTAATTTTTTTAATTTGACCTGTTTTCAGGATAACCTGAAAAGTGGAGAGGTTTGAAAGGGAGAGGAGTGTGGCACTGAGAAGCAAATCTCTTGCACTTTCTGATTCTTTGGTTTTTCCAGGTGCTTTCTGAGAACTGGGGTAGGAATTGGCTTCAGTCTTTAATTATTCTCATTCTTACATAAGCATCATGCGGAACCTGTGGCAAATGCAGCACAGGCTTCTTTCCTTGTGGGAGAGAAGTTGCTGTAAGGGCAGGAGTGATTTCTGCCTTCCAGCCCTACCTCTGTGCTTGGTGTTGGTCCTCTGGAACCGATGGGAACCCTTTGAAGAGTGTATTTTGATTAAAGCTGTTGGGTATGTGAAGTTTATTTTGTGTCCTTCAGGTTACAGTTTTTGGCTTCAAAGGGAGACTAAATGGAATCCAATGCTTTATATCAAAAGTTTAAAGAAATATCAGCATTTTAAAATATAATTTTCATTTTAATAGTTAGCCAAGTCATTTGTCAGTATTATCAATCCTACCATTTTCTGTCTATAACAGGCTTTGCAGCCATCTTATGACTACCTTGAGATAAAAATGAGACCACAAATACTTAAAATGTTTGTAAGCATTGCTTACTTATAACGCAGTTGCAGCTACAGCAGGCAGGCACTGTGCTTGATAGAGGCTCTTTTTAGATCATGTGTCTTTGATAACTTCTATTGCAGAGAGTCAGCTCTTTGAAATAAATTGATCTTTTAAGCAATGATTTTAATAATGTAGCTAAGAACTTTTTTGTTATGTAGAACAGTTCTTCCTGGTCTCAGCTTTGACAATAAAATTCATTTTTCATGAATTCACAGTGCTTCAGGCTTCTGTGAAACCTTGCTCAGCTTCTGAGGATTTTTTTTTCTTTTTCAATGTGTAATGTGAATTGTGTAATGCCTTTCCATAATCAGAAAGGTAATTTAGGCCTTTCCTGACCCCCTTTCTTTCCTCCCCTTCCTCTAAAGAGGGAAATTTCAATAGAGTTGGAAATTCTCCAAAGGCTCTTACACAACTGGTACATTCTGCTTTAACATAATGCAATCTTTCCACACTTTCTGTTTTTACTTAATTAACAAGTGGATGGAAGGAGCATTAGCTTCAGTTTCACAGAAAGATTTCATGCAACCACACAAGACAACGTGAAAAAATGAGAAGGAACTTCATAGGAAATAGTATTTTTGAAAAGTCAGCTGCATTCTAGGCAGAGTGGTTTTCTCCTGCTGCAAGTTCTACTGATTTCTGGAAATGCTGTGATTTGGTGAGCTCATTGTCTCTCATGGATTCATTGAAGAAGAAATTATTTTATGTCGCTTATTAAATAGGACATTCTCTGCTGTGGAGTGGGATTTGGGCTGCCCCAGCCTCCATTCCTGCAGTGTTGCTGTACTGCAGCTTTGGGTCCATGTTTGTGTAAGGAGGAAAACTTCCAGGTGGTGAAATGCAGAGCCTTCAGCACACAGGTGCAAATGGGGAAGCTTTTCTGCAAATCATCCATGCAGAAATGGAGAGCTTAAAAACAATGCACGGCAATTCATGTCTGTGAAAGCAAGGGGAACGGCTTGAAATTAGAGGCAGTAGGAGTTGGTGAAGTTAGGAAGCATCAGGAAAGGGAATATTTGACAGCTTTAACAGATACTAGCAACAGAGAAGGAGTGAGGGGGAAGGAAAATCAAGACTGGATGGGTAAAATTTTAAGTTGCTTGTTTTTTAAAGGAGTAGGTAGTTCATGGAGCTTAATTAAGGAATAGGAATACGTGTTTGATAGTCTGTGTTCTGCATAGAGCAGACTGTAGCCAGCCATAAAATAAATGCTATCTAGATTACCAGTAACCTCTTTCCTTGCAAAGCAGAAGTCTGTTAATTTAATAACTGGGTGTTGCTATATGTAGTTCTTCTGCGTCTATAACAGATATTCCTTCTCTAGACAACTGGAAAATGTAAACCAAAAATCCCAGATGGAAGACCTGAAGGGAAACTTCTCGACGTAATCTTGTTCTAGTGATTACACTGTGGTGTAGGAGTGCTTGTATGAGTGAATTTCAGTTTAAGGAAATCTTTGATTTCTGTGAAAGACATTCTGGTAGTGTGGAAGGGAAATATGTTGAGCTGCAGACTACAGATTCACTTCAACAGAACTTCCCCTTAGTTTGTTCATCCAACCTTGCTTTAGCATCCAGATTCAGAATTTGAATTCAAGGGGGTTCTTGATCCATCAGATGGTTTTGCTACCATTTAAAGAGAGCCCAGCCTAGAGAAAAAGGTCAAGGTATAAATGGAGCTCAGCAGCTTCCTGCCCCTTGCCCCTGGTGCCCTGCACCAGGACATGCCCTGCTGGGGATCAGCGTGGCAAGGAACGGCCTGATGAGGGTCCTGGGACAGGAGATGACCAAAAACCAGCAACACGCCCTTGGTATAGGGCTGCCACAGGTGGAGAATCACCCATGGGTGGGCAGGGAGCCTGGCCTCTGCTGAGCAGGCTGGGACACACCTGTGCCCAGAGCTGGGGTCACCAGTACCAGACACAACAGCTGGAGTAAGTACAGCAAGAGGGGAGATGGTTAGAGGCTTGCAATTCTGGGATGAGCTGGTTGAGAACTTAACTGGGACTTGTTTCTCCTGTGCTCCTTTCAATAATTCAATAGGTCTATGCTGAGTACTCCTCACTGCCACCTGGGATGGTACCTGAGAGGGTTGAGTGGTACCAGTTTGAAAAGGTTGGTTTATGGTTTGGTAGGGTAAATCCTGGCCTAAAAGGAAACAGCTCCCTTGTGCTTTGCTGGGTTACTATTGAGTTTTGCATGAGGGATGTGAGTGTGGTGCCTGTTTCCAGGCTAAATTCCAGAGGATTTTAATGAGAGAGGGTAAAAATGTGGGTATTTGTTTTTCATCTTTATTAAAACAGATTTTTACTCTTTCCTAAAGTTCAGAGAAACAACTCTTTCAACTATGAATTAAATATCAAAAAGAACTAACAGGTAAAAGTCCCAATTCCCTTTTAACGTTTTTTCTGTAAGATAATTCCTGAAGTTGGGCAGAGCCATCACACTTTTCACTTTTTATCCCTTAATAAGAGGTAATGTATTGAGATCATAAGTTTTGTGGGGTCTTTTGAGATTTTTAATCTAGAGGTGTAAAGCTCTGTGCATCCCTTAGAGACCTCTTCCCTGACAGGGAGGAGCAGGGGAGGTTCTCTTCCAGCTGGACCACAGATGAAGGAATCCCTGGGAGTTCAGTCCCAGTCATGCTTTGCACTAAACATCCATCTCCTGTCTCAGTGTGCAGGAAATGACAGTGCCAGGGCAGAGGAGGCTTGCATGGGCAGAAAGTGTGTGTCTGCACAAACACAGACTGTGGCAGTGTGAGCAGGATCGGACAAAGTATTTTTCTACTCTTGCAGTTGAATTTATTTTGAAACTCGTAAATATTTCAGTCATTCATCATCCATATAGGTACTAAAATTAAGCATGGCTGAAACTTGGGTGTGTTATTTTGAGACAGAAGGCTAACATTCTTATTTAGATTAACTACTGTTTTATTAAACCAATATACAGAGATGGTGGAGGTATATACAAGCTAAAAGAAATACTCATTTTGTTGAACCAAGCTGACAGGCCATGATTACAGATCGTCTATTTTTGTGATGCAAACTGGAAATTAATATAAACAGTGTGGACCAACCCAGGCTTGTGTTTTGCTTGTTTTTGATAGGAGCTGTGTGGTAGAGCTGTCTCTGTAAATCAGCTCCAAGATTTTATTCAGTGTTGTCTTGTGAAAACAGTCCAAGTTAGTATTCATTTCTGAGAGTAACATTTTGCTCTTTAGAATTTTGTCTTTGAGGTAGGGAATACCACAGCAGCTTGCATTAATTGTTGAGTGTGATGAAATGTACACTGTGTATAAAATCCAGTGTTCCCTAAATATCAGATCAGATAACAGACACAATTCCAAAAATGTAAAGAGTGGGCAAACTTTGATGACAGTATGATAAATCCTGTCGTAGTTACAGCTAAAACAGGCTGCTAATATGCATCTGAGCTCAGGAGATATTAAACTATATATAGATTCTGCTATTCCTAACAGATTGTTGTTGAGATACCTGACACTTTTTTTTTTTTAATGTTACATGCATTCAGAAGAGCTGAGCTTTAGATAATTTCTGGTTAGTGTTAGTTCTGTGAAAATATATTAAAATGAGTAGCCTAGTTAGGAAACTCTGTCACATATGCAGGTTGGAATATTTCTGCCAAAAATGCAGAAGCTCTCTGAAAACCAGGCACTGGGTTTTACACATTTCTTTTGGATCTGGAAAAGTTTCAAACTCAGAGAGAGGTGACCTGTCACAGAGCCCATCACTGGAATAAGAGGACCTGAGCATGTTCCATTTTTGTCACTGTCACCTGTCTGTCCAAGCACTGGGAGGGTGAGCAGTGGCACCAGGCTCCTGGCAGCTGAACACCAGCCACAGGAGAAATCAAATACATTTTATCAGGCTTTGGCTGAAAGCTGCCCAGTGCAAACAACCCTCAGCATTCCTCAAACTCCCAACAGATGTGTGAGCACGGGTATGATGAGATGCTTTAGAAGCTCAGCTAAGCTGAAAGGCAAAGAGAAAAGATGAAGCTGGGGTGGGGATTCTCTGATTTTATGCTCTGGACACTAGCATGAGGATGAGCCTGGCTGGGTGAGGGGGGCAGGACATGAGCACTGTTAATGTGTGCTTGCTCTTCAGGAGGTGCACAGGCTTTTGGCTGCACAGGTCCAGCTGCTTCAAGCCAAGAGAGTTGCAGAAGAATCTATTACATGGACAAACTAGTTCCCTCTAGCAACTTTCTGGGATATTGTGCAATCTTTTCTGCTGAAGGTTTTAGCTTGCTTTGCAAAAACAAAATGCAGCTGGGAATAGCACTGTCATCTTCAAAATATTGTGCGGTGCCCCTTATCAACTTCATCCGTAATTTCCAGCATTTCACAAACCCTGGCTAGTAAATCTGAAGATTATTTTTAATATTGTCCCCAGGATAGTGTATTTGGACTGTGCTTACAGCCAAAGCATTACTTTGAGTTTTCAGCACATGTGATGTGTCTAAGTTGACCTTGCTGTTCTCTTTGGGTATTCAGTTGCCTGTCTTTGATAGGTGATGTAATAAGGTCATATGCTGTTCAAGTATTTCTAGGTCTTTATGTCTATTTATTACCTTCTAAACGTTTGCTTGCTGATTCTGTTCTCCTTGCCAGGGGCTGTTAATCACAGTAGTTTATATTTAACCTTTAGCACAGAGACAGGAAAGTTCCATATTTTTCTTACTTGCAGGACAATACCCCATGCAAGTGCTCCTGGCCACTCGAGGAGACACATTACTGAGGTGGATGGGCTTTGCTTTTCCTCCTGGGTGTCTGTGGCTGATAGAAATGCTGTCAGAGAACCTTTGTAATCTATTTCTTGTTTGCTTTGTACACATTTGGGGATGTATGGATTGTCCAGCTCCCTACTGAGGCTTTACTCAGATTAACCAACTGTTCCACTGCTCCTTTGCTGTCTCCCATCTTTTGCTCTATAGAGTGGCATAATAAAGTCATTTAACTCTCAAGAACCATCTGACCTCTGATCACAAAACTGTGTGTTCCTAATGATTCAGTTGGAACACCAATTTGCTGTTGAACATTTTCACTCTTAGTCTGGTTAAAGATTTATTTTCAGAGGAAAGCACCTGCAAATAATGCGGCATGATTGTGGAGCCAGCGAGCAGCAGCAGCCTGCTCTGCTAAACAGCTCCAGTCCTTTGCTAGGATCTTACAGGAGATTTATTTGATTTTATACACCACAATAACAGTAATAAGTGCCAGAGGATGGAAGTCACAGCAGATATTTCTGCAGCTGTGGGGATGCACCAGGTTGGGACTCAGTGCTGGCTCCTGGCACAGCCGTGTCCCTGTCCTGCCCTGTGCCAAGGGCTCATCCAGGAGGGTTCAGCTGTCTCAGAGAGCCCCTCTGCCTCCCAGGGGTGGTGCAGTCACACTCAGATCAGCTGCTGTGCTTCTGGGTCTGCTAGTGATCCTTGTGAAGGCTGACCTGAAACAGAGATGGTACAGAGCTGGAGAATAAAGTAGGTATTTATTGAAAGGCCTTTGGGGAACACCTTGGGCAGGACAAGAGCCTGACCAGGGCTACACCCCAGGTGGACCCAAAATGGTCACACAAATGGACAACTGGTCATGAGATCTAACACTTTTATAAGTTTTGGTCCATTTGCATATTGGGGTCTAATTGTCCAATTACAGCTTCAGGTTGTGAGGTCCCATCCTTCTTGTTCTTCCCTTCAGTCCAACATTGCTTGTGCTTTTGGGCCTGAAAGTTGTCCTTGGTCTTCAGCAGGAAAAGGATTTGTTTTGTCTCCCTGCTCTATGAAGAGCTGAGCGACACTGCATGTGAGCTCAGAACTGCATCCCTGGGCAGCACAGAATCTGAAAAATATGAAAAACTTAAGGCATCACTGGAAGGTGGTGTTGGGGATCTGGGAGCCGCCTGCAGGATCCATGGTGTTCCTTCACCACCCACCTGATAAACAGACCGATCTGAAGAAACAAGTTGTGGTGCTCCTGAGAGTGTCTGCTCAGAGAAGATGCTGACAGCTCTTGGATGGATGACCCTGAAGGTCCTGAACTTCTTTGGTGTCTGTGACTGATGACATTTTTGGGAGGATGCTGTTCTTGACGCCGTGGGGGTTTGGGTGTGAGCAGAACACACTGGGTGCAGACATCAAATCCTGCTTGGATTTGGTTAGCTCTGGTTGTTACAGAAACAGCTCGTGTTGTGTTTCATGTTGTGGTGGGTATCACTTTGCTTCATCATCCTCAGTATGATCTCAGAGACAGAAAAATAAACAGTGATAAGACTTTTTGGACTAAGATGTCCATCTTGGGCCTTTCTGTCTCGTGTGAACAGGTCCTTTAACAATTCAGAGCTGCAATTTTTGCTTCTTCTGAGTACTCTTTAACTATGCTTCAAGTGGTAATAAAAAAGTCAGTATTATTCAGTAATAAACTGAATTTACTATGAATGACAAAAACTGTGTATAATTAAAGGACCCTGAATTTAGGGAAATAACCAAGAAAAACCTGCTCATGCCAAAATATCCCATGATGCTTCAAGAAAACAAAACATAACCAAGGGTTGAATTATAACCTATTGTATCTTTAATTCCTGCTTAAAAGAGAAAATCCCATTTGAATAAAAAGAATATATCTCTATTGAGAAATTAAATGCACTAGATTTACATTTTCTTTATGAAATGAGAATGAGTGAAGTAATTGCACTGCATTCTCTTTTGCTTGACTGACATTTTATTTCACACTTTTTAGTTGACTCGAGTTGTACTTTCCATTAAAGAAAAAAGATTTGTTTTCCCTTGCATAATTAAAAACTACTGCGTCCCTTGGATCTTCAGCCAAGGGTTGATTGGTTTTTTTCTCTTTTTAATTTCTTTTAATTTTATTTTTGGTTTTTTATGTTACAGACTCTTCAGACAAGATTTTTAATTTTTAGGGGTTTTTCTTACTTTCATAGACTCTGAAGTTGCCCTGAACTGCACAGAATTTTTGAGAACAGTTGAGACTGCCATCTTTAAATCAATGGAGCACAAAGAGAGCAGAAGCAGATGTTATAAACCATTTGGATCTCTGTTATGCCAAGAAATTTGGTAGTAGTGACCTAGGCAAAGTCTCACAAAGGTCCTGGACAGAGCTTAGAAATAGTTTGAAGTTCTGACTGGCACTTGGAGCATCAGAATCTGGGAAACAACTGCATTTCAAGCTGGGAAAACCCACAAAGTTCTTTTTAGCTTTTATTTTTCCTCCTCACTAGGGAAATATTTTCCATTGGGCCTTGTGTTGTGGAGATTTTCCACCTACTTGCTTTAGGTCAGCACTCCCAGAGCTGGGGCAGGACAGTGCATAGCCCAATTTTCTGCAGCAGAGGGCTTTGGTTTGTGGTGTTTGGTTTTGGGTTTGGTTTTTTTTTTTTTCCTTTTTCCCAAAGAGCCAAGCTCTCCAGTGCTGCACATCAGAGCTGAGTGTGTTATTTCTGAAGGTGCACCAGGCACCCAGGCTGTAACACCCTGCACTTGATGTTTGGCTGGCAGAGGCCAGGAGTGAAAGCACTAAATCCTGCCCTAAGAACTGCTAATGCCTATTGACATAAATGAGCATTGAGGGTTCTCAGCAGCACTGAACCTACACTGCCACTGCCAGAGGCTAACTTGAAATAACCCCATTTTATTCCTACTTATGTCCCCAGCCTGGAATTTGGATACAAGCAATTGTTATTTCATAAATCGTATTTTAAAAGGGAGGCTTCTTTGCTTCTGATTTATTTCATCTTCTTGTCTGCTGTCTTCACAGGGGCTTCAGCAAACCATTCTCATAAATTATTTCAGATGATTTCAGGATATTTTATTGTCATTTTCTCTGGTGAACCAGGAACATAATATTCTTATTCTCTGTGGAGGAATTCTAGGCAGAGCAAATAATTCATCTCTCTGCAGAATAATTTCAGTATTGTTTCTATTGCAGAATGTTACAATTGCCCTATTTTTAGAAATTACATAAACTAAATCTGAAGTGGTTTTCTTAGAAGCATAAAAAAAGAAGGAATGGATTTTAAAACCAGTATTCACACACTAGGAGAAGGGTTATATCTGTTTTCTTTTCTAAAATTAGATGCTGTGAAATATAGTGAGAATTAAGTGAGTGCAGAATCTCTGCTGCCGTATCCTGTGTTTGGGTTAGGCAGTGATGCTCTATCCCACTGTGCTCATACATTTGGAGAAAGCCAGAATGTATTGATACTGTTGTAAATACAATAAACTGATCTTCAATGCATCAATACTGGTGAAAATAAACAGCAGAAGGGATTCTGTGGCATGAATCCTGTTTTCATCGAGCAGGTTTGTGTGGTCAGGCATTTTTATAGAGCTCTCATGTGGAAACAGAAGAATAGAAAAATTAAATATTAACATTTTATATTAGTTAGGAGTATATATTAGGAGCGAGTGGCAAAAGTGCCGTGTGCCAGGAGTGTGTGGAGAAGCAGCTGAAATGCCTCTGTCCCTTGGAGGATGTTGATCATGGGTAAGAGATGCCCCAAGTCCAATCAGCACGAAACCAGCTGTGAGCTGTGTGTGTTTACAGCAGCTGAAACACACACCTGCTTGTTGGCTTTGGAGCTCTGCTTATTTTCATAGCTTGTGGCTATGGCAGAGGCTTCCTGCCAGAAAAAGTTAAATGTAGAATATCCAGGAATTTAGCTGAGTTCTGTCTTTGTATGGATGAGAATATTTGTGGGGCACAGAAGTGCTCCCATTGGAAATGCTGATAAAATTATAACCAAGCTTATACAGATTTCTCTTCTGATCCCTTCTTGGTACTGGGGTTTAAACAGTATGAGTAGGAAAAAATATATGAAGGGAGAAATTCTTACTGTGAAATTGTTTTTTCTGATGAAGTAGTGTGGAGTACTTGCTTGGACTGGTTATTTTCTGGAGTGTTTGAGGAAATTTCAGAGCTCATTAGGATTTTAAAAACTGTGGAGATTTCCATGAGATTTTTAAGACACTTGTGTGACAGAATGATAAAACTTTTAATTTCTGTTCTCCCAGTCCTATTATAATTGTATAAGACTATATGAATAGAATAATAATAGTATATATGCTATAGTATATATGCAATCTTAATTGCATATACATATATAAATGAGGATTTGTATCAGAATTGAATAATTGTGATGGCACATTTGAAATGGAAAGTACAACTTTTTTATTTGCTCAGTAAGGCCACAAGGCTGAAAAAACGTTAACCACTGCAATACTGGAGGATATTTCAGGAAATTCTAGAAATTTGTCTGAAGTAGGGTAGAAGGTGCTTTCATCTTAGCTATAAGAATGAGTGTGATTAATTAAAAAATTATGTGTATTTCCATTACTTGTAAAAGTGCCAGTGAACAGCCATTGATGCTTGCAAAAGCATAACTGGTTTATATCCCAGAAAGAATTGCCTGCTGCTTCTTCTTCCAAAAAGCACTTCTGAATTATGCATTAGAATTTGTAATTTTATATGCTCTGGACTGAAAAATGTCAGAAGTAAGTATTGAGTCTGAGTGAAGAGATGTAAATGACTGGAAGACACTCAGGAGTTTCTGATTTGGTTGCCTGGAAGTCTAAAAGCATAAGATCTAGTTTTGTGAGAGGAGTTTTCTCATCATTCAGGTAGTGCTGTAGGTTATTGCATTCCCCCAAATCCATAGCAGGAGACTGGAAATGTGAGTATTCAGAGCAAGAGGTTGAGCACCATGAGATGATAGAGAAAAGGAATGTTTGGCAGGGCTGCTGTGGCTGTAGCTCCCAAAGCAATGGTGTTAGAGTGTGCTCCCTCCTTCTGTGGGCTTGGAGATTATTTCTCCTCCTTTTTCCCCTTGTAATTTTCCTTTAATTATTCCACAGAACTTAAGATAGATGTTCTGATCTTAAACCCTTTGTTGTTCAGACCTTGAGTGTGAATGGCTGTTGAATTCATGTAACCCTGGTTACATGAATCCTCAGCCAAGCCAGGATATTTCAGTTTTCTCTTATGCAATGAGCTGTTTTCCAGCTTTCTCTCTTTTTCCATGTCTGCCCTTCCCTGAGCAGTGTGGGGACAGAAACTGGAAGCAGTGTTTTACAGAAAATCAGCCTTTTTACAGCAGAATTTTGCCCTTGTGCCATGTGGAGCATCCACACAGGAGCTGCGGCCATTTGCTGCTGAGGCCTGGATGACTTTACCTGGTTTCTGTGGTGGGATACAGACACAGAAACAACCACACTTTGGTTGAAACAACCTTAAATCCAAATTGCACGACTTACCATTGAGAGTCTGTAAACAGCAATTCGTCTCTGAGGCAGCCTGACATTGTAGGCCTCAGCTGGATCCAAGGCCCTGTATCCTCAATCATGTTATCACTTAGGATTGATAGATTCTGTGTTAATTTTCTTTTTAAGAAAACAAGTTGTGGTATTTGGTGGTTTTTTGGAAGCAGAGTATTATCTAGTATGTGTTTATTTCAGGAGAATTTCTGAAGCTGAGTTCAGCCTGGCCATGCGGCTGGCAGAGCTGTTTGTGTAGCTTCGTAAAGATGTTTCGATTTTGAGATACTCAACCGGGCGAGAGGGCGATTTGCAGACAGAAGAGATGAGGGTGTTTTTTTTCTTGGGAAGGAGCTTTTTAATGTTTTTAGCCTTGGGGCTTTGAAGTGCTGGAAGTGCTGCAGAATTCTTTTTCTTTATTTTTATCTTGTGCGCCACACTCTCATCCATGCTCTCTGCCCTGCCAAAAAGGCTTCAGCATTAATGTGACAGACCACCCTGCCCGTGGGTGAGGTGTGTAATTCTTTCTTGGAGCAGAGATCTCAAGCAGAGGCTGCTTGTTATGTCGAAGTGCATGTGGTTTTCTCACACAAGTTACTTGGCAGTCCAGGGAAAATATTAAACTCCACTTAAATTGGAAAGACCAGGAGGTCTTAAATGCATAGTAAAAAATGTCTGCATTTCATTTTTTCTCCTCGATCTCTTATGGAAAGTCTTGGCAATGGCAAAGAGAGATCGTCCCTCACTTGAAGTACATCCCCACATTTCAGTGTTCTAACCTGTCTGGGTCAGGAATGGCTGCTGATATTTGTGTAAGAATTTTTTTTTTCTTTTTCTTCTTTTCCCCATGGCTGCCTGTTGAATTTATAAGTAGAAATCAAAATTACTGGTATGAAGGAGGAACTAAACTCCCAAATCCAATGTTTGGTCCTGGGAACTCCTGGGAAAGTCTATTCTCCATTTTTGCAGGTAGCCCTTGGGCCTGCTTGTGCCACACAATTTTCAAAAATATGTTTTTCACGTTAGAAGTGTGAAAATTTTGAGCATTGGTATTAGTATTTGTTATTATGAGAGGGTAATTTTTTCACTTACTAGCTTTCATTAAAGGTCATAAATTAAAATTTTTAAAGCCTCTTGCCCATTAAAACAAACAAACACCCTTCAGCCTTTAAAACCTATTTAATTATTGGAAATCATTAGAAATTGTCTCCTCTAAGGATTTTATTTCTTTAATCAGAATTCCTACTGACAATAATGGAAATCTTTCTTCTTATGTGGATAGCCATTTAAACAAACGCTGAATATTTACCTTTTTACTTTCTACTTTTATAATAATATTAATATTAGAACGCAGTTTGGAAAAGTGTTCAACATAGAGGGTTATTTTAGTCAGAATTGTGGCAATGTGCTCTGAACACAATTTCTGTGAGAAAGTGAGGACTGTTGACATTCCTGTTCTGCCCATTCCCTTGCTGTAGGAAGGAGCTGGGCTTTGAGCCTCTGTGCACAGCAAGGGATGGGAATGGGATGGGGATGGGATGGGATGGGATGGGGATTGGGATGGGGATTGGCATTGGGATGGGATGGGGATGGGGATGGGGATGGGCATGGGCATGGGCATGGGCATGGGATGGAGATGGAGATGGAGATGGAGATGGAGATGGAGATGGGATAGCTGTGTGAGGGGTGAGGCAGCTCCCAGGGTGGGGAGAGAAATTCCCTGCACTTAGACATGACAAAATACAAAAGCAAAGGAGGGTCCAGGGGAGCAGGGGTCAGGCAGGGGTCTGGCTCTTCAGCACTTTGCAGCTTTCAGGAGTTCACAGCTTAGACCAAAAATCCTTACAGGAGCAATCCCAGTGTGTTCTAGTTCATACTCCACTGGGAGCCTGTTTGTTGTTCAGCAGGTTTTCTGTGCTGCCTCTCCCCAGTATGCCTGGAAAGCAGCATTAGCATGGAGCTCCAGATGTTTACAACAAAATTGTGATTCGGGCTCCCTGCAAAACAAACAAGCCCTTCTCGGAGTCACTGGCTGTCAGTAAAGCTTCTCAGCAACCTCTTGAAATTAAATCCTTCATGTCTTGATTAGTTCTCTGTGTGTTACACTTGTTTTTCACTTGTTTGGAAAGTTCTCCTCTTGCCAGCCTGATGTGTTGCAAGATTTCTCCCACTCAGAGGGGGCTCTGAAACTGCTCTGGGTGCTCAGTGTTCCCAGAGCCTGTGCACAGCCACAGCCACCTCTGGAATGCCTGTGGCCACACTGGATGGAGCAGAGAGCTCATGACCAAAGTGCCTTTGGATTCCAATAGCAGGGAGCTGAATTTTGAATCTCAAGGAGAATAATAGGGAAAACAGCTGTAGAATCTCCTAGCACTTCATGTACAAGCACTCATTTTTAAAATGAAAAATTACCATTTCATCAAACTGACATAAAATTGGCTTGTCAAGCACTGAAAATAAAATGTTTTTCCTTTATTTCTCATTCCTTTTAGTTTTTCATGGTACAGTTCAGCTTTCAGCTTTTCCATGTAGAAAAACAACCACTCCTAGAATCTTTATGAAAATGAAAGCCGTTAATTTCATGTGAATTCACAGCTCCTGAAACTGAGGTTTTTAGCCATCAACCACCAAGATTTGATATGGAGTGTCTGTCTGTACCCAGCAGGTCTCAGAGCAGTCTGCCTGTGGGTTCTCTTCCTGCTCTGGATGAATCAACCTGGTTCATTAGAACTGTTAAAGAGCAAACAGCTCCAACATGTGCTATGAAGCCAACACTACAGAGCATAGGAGTTGAAATGAGTAAATAGCAAGCATTTGAGCTTTGATGTACCTAGATATGCCTCTAGGAATCTCCAACTGCCTCTGAATTCCCTGTTTAACCCATTGTATGTGTTTGAAATTATGCAACAACCTAAATATTTGGGTGTTGTGTATTTTAACTATTGTGTTTTCACTGGGTTTTGGAATACATGCTTTCATATGGAGCATTTGAGCATAAAGTGAAGTTGTGTTCTTGATGTGTTGATTGGAAAATGTGTTTGTAATCTGCCATAGAAATATTGATGTGTCCAGATGTGGATACCAAGTACCATTGAACTACTGCTGCATTGTATAGGCTCCAAACACCAGGGCTGCTACAGAAATGAGAAGCCTGTTTGTGAACAAGTTACTCCCCTCCCATTTCCTGCTCAGACTCTGCACCCAGGGCTCATGCTCCATCCTCATCCTCTGTGGCACTCTGCCTGTGGAGCAGTCCCCAGGACCTTCCCCAGGATTCCCCCACCTGGAGATGTGCAGGACAGGAGGCTGCACTGTGCCTTCTTTGATCATGGTTCATTACCTGTGCACCTCAATTCACACCCTGGGTCAGCATTTCTGATCTTCCCCCTGTATTCAGCTATGGAGGCTACACAGATGCAAAAATCCCTAATACAATATATCCCATTTTAGGGAACTTTAGTAGATCCTGTTTGAGTGACTTCAAGGTTTTTAGAGGGAGCAGGTTATTATGTGGTTGTTAAAGATTTCTGGAACAAGAAGTTTGTCTTGAGTAGAAGCACAGTCCAAGCAATGGGGAGGGTGTGAGCCTGAGTGGGTCCCCATGGCCCTCACCAGCCGTGGGGTGCTGGAGTGTCTTTGCCTTGATGCAAACCTGGGAAAATCAGTTCTGATCTCTTGCCATCAATATGAATTCACAAGGACTTGTTTGCTGCCTCCTCTGTGTTAGTACTGATGGGATTTTTTACAAGCATTTCCCAAAACTAGGGCGTTGTATAATGCTGGGTGGTCTAACACTGAGGCATGCAATTTTTAACTCTTCCTGGGTTTCCTGCAGTGAAAATTTTGGTGCTCTTCGCTTTAAAGCAGCTTGCCTTGGGTTTGGCCAAGGTGCTGGATGTGTTATGATATACACTGAGAAACAGAGCTACAGAATTCCAGCCAGCGGCCCTGTTTGCAGAGGTGGGGGTTTTGTTGGAGTAGAATTTTATTAAATTTACAGAATAAATTTAATTAAAAGCTAGTGATTTCTAACATCTTTTTTACAGTGTGTACAGATTTAATGCATTGATAGCTTTTAATTTGCACTTGCCAATTTGTTGAAGTAATTTACTTTGTAATTATTTCATGATTGCTAACACTTTGGGGCCATGCCACTCTCTGAAAATTTTGTTGTTAGCTTTGTGACTCTCTGATCTTTGTACCGCTTTGTGTATGATAGTTCTTCATACCCTCTTCTAATCTTTGCCTTTGTTCTAACTTAGACTTTATTCTGTCTTCCTTTGCTCTACTTTTCTTTTCCTGATTCATCTGTGTGTGGCCAGCCTAAGAGAAAAAAATCAACTTAGGATGTCGTTTTGGACCAGTCCATGGTCTGTTTAGGTGGACAGTATTTCTGTGCTGTTTTTTATATAGAAGTATTATTTCCTGTGCCACAGGTACTTTCAAGGACAGGCAGTTGTCCCCAGAGTGCTCCATTTCTATAGGATTAACAGAAGTAGAAAGGATGTTAATGCAGAAATTCACTTGAGTGATCAAGGTACATGTTATGTCTGTGTTATGTCACCTGTTCCCCGTGACATAAAAATGTTCTTCATCCCTTAATAAGTTCACCTCACCTTAATTCCATGTGGATGTTTAGGTTCAGTTCTGGGCTTCCTTCCCCAGAAGCAGCTTCTGCCTCAAAGCCCAACAGGTGCTGGAGGAAGCTGGTCTGTGTGCCTGGAGAGGAGCAGTGGCCAGGCTTGCATGTGTGCTCCAGGGAAGTGGAGCCTGGATGGAAAGTGAAGCCAGGCCAGATGGAAGTGCTGTTAAATACCTCGAGTAGCCCAAGTCTCAAAAGCTCTGTTTTCTTTGTAAAGCTTTCCTGCTATTCCTTCAGCCTGGGGAATGTCTCCCCAGTGTTGTTTAGTGCAGTCACCAGTAACAGATGATTGTTTGCAGGCAGACCCGGGCACGGTCCGTGGGGCTCTTCTGCTCCTTGGCAGTGACACATTTGTACCAGACTTTGATGAAGGTGTGCCTCCCTGGTCAGACAAATGCCAGGGTCATTTGGGCAACCCTGGGCCTTGTCAGTGCTGCTGACCTCACATAGCACTCCTGCCCCCAGAGCTGGGCTGGACTTGTTTATCTCTCAGCTCACAGGGTGCTTTTTACTACCATGTCTGCTGCTTGACTTGAAAAGGAAACTTGAAGTGGCGTTGCTTGCTTTTCCTTTGGCTCACACTTCAGTCTCAGCCTTGTTGTTCTTAAACATACTTCAGAAAACTGCTAGAAGGCTTGTACAAATCTGCACTGGTTTGTGGGCTTATCTCGGATGTATACTTTAGTTTGAAGTATGTGAGATTTCTTCTTGCCCGTTCTCCGCTAGATTTAAAAGTTACAGCTTGGAAAGTGACTGTTGGTAATGGCAATTTATAACATCCTGTGTCCTGGAGCATAATTTATGATGAAAAAAGCAGAGGATTTAGCAGGTTTAAAGCCTCCCTGTCTGTTGCTCTGTTTTAGGCATTGTGGGATAATCTAGCATATGCTTAGTTAGTCACTGCTTCAAATGGAGATGTATTTCAGCTTTGGTACGTAATGTCTTTTGCAGACAGCTTAGATAATGTTGCCTTGTGAGGTGCAGTGTGTTCTTACATTTGCGTGGCTGCAGAAGAGGAGGGAGATACCTGATGGTCATTTTGTTTTTGCTATGGAACACAGATTGTTGTTGGGAACCAAGTGCAGGGATCAGACTGAATGTCTCCTGCCAAGCTTTTTGGTCGCTGTAGAGTGGTGGGGTGGGTGTGAAGTCTGGGTCATTACACTCATTACACCAGAGAGCCCTGCTCTCTTCTGCTCTTTTGGGTTTGATGTGCAGTCCGGGTCCCACATGGTGCCTGTGGGGGGCCTTGTTCCTGCTGTCCTGCTGCTTCTTGTCCTGCACCACCAGGAGCCTGAAGGTCACAGACTGGCATCCTGACCTTGTGTTTCTTGTTTCTGGTCAGCCTTGGGTGTGGTCCCTGTCCCTCCCTGTTGACACTGGGTTTTGCATTGCCAGCGTTTGCAGAGGTTGAGGGTCAGCCCCTGGGGGTTGCTGAGGGTGGACAGGGAATTGGTTTTGCAGAAGCTGTTCCTTACATGCAATTTGGGAGGAGAGCAGATGTGTTTGCACCTCCTTACTGATCCCTGCTGTGCAGGACTGACCTTACCATCAGCCCAGTTTACACCACTGAATTCTCTTTCTGTGGATTACTGCTTTCCTTTTAGTATCATGATAACACATTAAACACAGAGTTTCTGTTGCAGTGATTTATGCTAAGATAAATTACTCATTGATGCACAGAGGTTTGGTGTCTCAGTTTCTCTGTCTGGTTATTCCCCATGCATTAAGTTACTGTGTCCTCTGAAATGAAAGCAGCTGAAATTCAGTGTTTTATTATTTCTTGCACCATTTTGACAAACTTACCAATGTGGTTCTGAGACTGAAGCTGTTATTTAATTAATACAGATGTGTTTGTTCAACTTTACATATAATAGTCCTGGTTTCTTTCAAGTTCACAACCAGCTTTGCCTCAGGTTTAAATATTTTGTTTTCCAGATGCAGGGACACTGAAAGGGTGGGGTTTGCTCTGCCTTGCAAGGTCACAGGACAGAGTGAGGCAGCAGGAAGATAAACCTTGCCAGGGCTGGCAGAGCAGCACTTTGGACCAGAATCCCCGTGGTTTAAAAAACTCTGGAAGCCAGCTGGGTTTTCCTCAGTGCCTGTGCTTGCTCATGCACCCAGAAGCTTGACAGTGAGAGAAAAAGAAGTTCAATAAATAATATAGCTAGAAAAAGAGCACATAAATTCTCCTTTCTTCCCCCATTTTGAAGTGGAGAAATCCTTTTATTCAGGTTGGATAGTTTTGATAATAGAGCTAGCATTGAGCTGAGATCTGAATTATAAAGATGCTCTGATTTACTGGATGCTTCCAAATGACTCCTAATTCTGTGAATTAAGTCTATTTTGTTTATTAGAATTGTCAATGTATTTAGCTTTTCCTCATCTAGTATAAGCATTTTAACATCTGCGCTTCTGTATAATGATTTCAAGATTTTTCTTCTTGCCCATATTTTCCTGGACTTTTTGTTAGCTTGATTTATTATCCTCCTAATCTTATTTCAAAATTCATGTGGCATGTAGCTTCCTTGGCAAGTTAAATGTCAGGTAAATGGCATTACTGTGTTAATTTAAATTTAATCAATAGATAATGTGCTGCAGCAGGAACACAGAAGAGCTCAGCAGGTCTCTGACTGGAGATGCGAATTTTCTTTCTTAAAGAATTTTGGGGTGCTGTGTCAGAAATGGATGCTTAATATTTGGCTGGGATATGCTGTCATACGAAATCTCTGATGTCAGTGATCCTCTTTCAGTTAATTTAGTTAGAGTGCATGTATTTTATTATATTCTAGTATTTTCAATTTTTTTTTCCTGTGGATATTGTCAATGTTATAAATAAATCTACCTTTGAGCACAACTCAGCTTGTAATTTGCTTTGGGGAAAGGAATTGTGCCTGTAAACTTGGCTAAAAGCTGTGAGTATGGCTTTTGTAGTCAGGAGTGAGAAATGCTCAAAAACCAAAGGACAGAACAGTTACTTAACTTGTTTTGAGGGTAAAATTTGGGTAGTGCCATGGTTTTTAATTTGAGGATAGCTGTTGGCCTCTACAGAGAATAAAGGACTTGACACATGGCAGTGTGTGGATCACTGTTACCTGATAGAGGAGATGCAGATAGGCCAGGATTTGGGTCTGCTTCTGCACTATCAGATTACTTTCTGCCTGTTTTTAATGTAGCTACTGGTTCCTTTTTAACAGCAATTGAGGAATGAATAAGGGTATGGTAGCATAGCTGTGAGTGTTTGCACTTCTACGATTTCAAGCACCACTCTGAGGAAAAAAAATGTGAGTGGAGTAACATATTTCCACTGATAAAGCAGAGAAATAAAAAATTATAATGTGCATGGCCCAATCCTTCCTGAACACAGCACATAGAAGGTGATCCTGCAAATAGCAAAGAGAATTAAATCAAAAGGAAGCTCTTCTGTCTTAAATTTAGCTCTGTAACAAGCATGTTATGGGAACACTGTCAGTGAAAAGTAACTCTGTGTTGCTTTCATCTCCATGAGTTGGTTGTGTGTGTGGGAAGGAAGCATGGCTGAGATCACCTCTGAAGTTTTCTGTCTCAAGGTGTAGATTTAGATTAAATGAAGCAAATTGGCTGGTGAACTCAAGAATCACAAGCTCACAGAGCTGGTATTTCTTCATTTCAAAGGTTAAAAGAAAATCAGAGGAGCTGTAGCAGAAGTCCTGAGATTTAATTGGATGAGTAACTGTATCAAAGACTTGGACCTGGGCAGAGCCACTCTAATAGGAGCAGGCTAAATACAGATGCTGGTACATTCTGGAAGGTTTGCTATTGAAGTTAGAGGTGTTTCTGCACTGAAGGGTGCTAATATAAAGTCAAAATAACAAAGGATGGAAATATGGTAGTTAAATACATTCCAAGAGAATCTGTTAAGCTTCTTAGTATTTTTCCTTCTGCTTGTTCTGCCACAAATTTGGCAGCTTTATATTTCTTACCTCAGAACTGCCTGTTGATGTAAAGAAAACCAAGTTCCTTCTTTGCTGGTCACCAGCAACATCCCTCCTAGCAAAAGGCTCAGACCTGGCATAGGTTTCCACCCTGAGTCATGTATTTAGTAAACATTTAATTCAATTTGGGTATTCACCTAGGGAGAAGATTAAATGAGAGAGGTCAAGCAGCTGCTGAGTGTTGAGTAATTCTACACTTTGGACATGTTGAGATTTTAATAAACATCAAGGTAAATGGTTTGAAACTGGAGCTGGGATTTGAGACTCTAGAAAGAAAGGGTTCGTCTTTCAATTTTAATTATGAAACCAAAGAGACCTCTATCCTCGAGTCCTGCAAGCTGTAGGAAGGTATAATAAGCTGTGTTCAGCTTTGATTCTGTATGTGAGAATATCCTTCAGCTACAGTTTAAAAATGAAAATATTTTTTGAATTGTTTTGGAGGCTACCTGCCTGCGTCTCTAAAGAGCCTGCAGTGTAGTACATATTCAGGATTTGTAGACTGCGTTACCAAGTTTAAAAAAAATAAAAAAAAGCAAAGAAGACTTGAGTGCTGTGTCTGTGATAACCTTAAGCCTGATTATGTGTGTGTATCATTCTTAATTTCAGCCTTTTATTTACATTCATATGGATAAATACTGATTTGGATGGATATTTCCATGTTTATTTTCCATCATTCACTTTTCTTGGGTTGAGGAAGATGCTTTGGCTTTCTGGTGTCAGTTCTTTGCTGCTGCAAAGGTCATTGTCAGTCTGCTGCCTCTCGGCTGTGACAATTTGTTTGCTGTGACAGGAGGTGGACTCCCTGGATGTGTGTGGTGCAGGAGCTGTTTGTCTTCAGCTGCAGAACATCCTCGGAAGTGAGGGTGCAATCCATCACCCACTTAGCTTGTGAAATAAGACTTTGTTGCCCTGAGTTTTGGAGTTTTTAAACAAGTTCCTCCCCTCTACATGCCCTTACACTGGGAAGGATCTGAGCTCCCTGTAACACCAACAGAGTCCTTCATTTGTGCTCCTGCACATCTGCCCCTTCAATTATTCCTCGTTGTGTTTCCTGATGAGCACGAGGTGCTGAAGCCCTTCCTGTCACACTGACCTGTGCTGATGTTGCTCCCTCAGAAGTCCATCAAATGTCTTCCTCCTCTGCCTTTGGTCTGCCTTGCTTTTCACTTGTGATATATTATCCTTTGCCATCTGAAGATCATCTTCCTCTCTTTTTAGCTTTAGCTGCTTGGAGTCCTGGTGTGTAATTTGCAATTTTTAAGCTACAGTGATGATGGAAAGCTTTGCACCTCAGATCCAAGAGATCAGAATGGTGCTGTAATAAAAACTGATTGGAAAATAATTTATTTTTGTTTTTTTCCACATGATGAGATTTATGGGAGCTTCCCAGGTGTAACAACATCTGTCCCATGTGACCTTCAACTGGGAGTCTCCTTTGGTTCACAGTTCAACCTTGAAGCTACGTTTTATTCAACTCCAGAATATTTAGGATAACTCATTCCACTATGGGGGGAAAAAAAATTCATTTGAAGTTCCCCCTGCTATACATTTCTTCTGCTTGTAGATTTACTGTGTAGTTGATGTGCAAGTAAGAAAAATCATAGAGATTTTTCCCTACTTTGAGTTACATAGAAAATATAGGCAGAAAAGTTGTTAGCTTGGTTAAATCTTCATGTATTTTGGTTTGTTAATAAAACTATTATGGCATCTCATGACTAGCTCTTTCAAAGAGTAAACCATTCAAAACACACTTATCCAGACTTAGAAAATCTGTTTAGAGTGCTGACTTTGAAGTATTAACCTTAATTATCATTCAAAGTATGCAGTAATCAGCAAGTGACTTGAACTGGGTTTTGCTGAACTGATCCTGTTAAAATCCTGCTGTGGGGGGTGATTTGTGTGGGTAAGGCTTTAGTGAGCATTGTCCAACTGGTCAGACCAGAGGGGTTTGGTGCGTCAGAACAGGGCACACGAGCTCTGTTTACACCTGCTTGAGGCTCTGCTGGCACCCACAGACACGATACTGAAGGTGTTCCACAAACACAAATAGGAGCTGCAAGTTTCATTGGTTTAGTTTGGTTGGGTTTTGATTTCCATCTGTGTAGTTCTTTTTCTCCACAAATACTTGCATACTGGTTTTGAGAACAGGTATTTTTTATTTTAAATTTTATCTTCACAGGGTCTTCTAGCAAGAAGTTTTATGCTACTATGTGCTTTATCAAAAAAACATGCTTTTTTTTTTTAGATGCACTGGTGGTTTTATCTGGTATATTCTAATTCTCCACGTGTGAGAAGCAGTAAAAAATAGTTCTTGTTTTCTGCTTAATATTTCATGCTATCTCTATATATCCACTGTCCAGCCTTCCCAAGCTGGAAGTCCACAGCTGGCTCTGCCCTTGTTCAGAGAGCATTCCGTATTTCTGGAGCTTTCTTGTCATTATCTTGGGTTTGGAGCTTTATCAGCTTTGATAAAGGCTCTTTCCACTTCATCATAGTGCCTATGTGTAAGGAGGCTTCCTGCTGCCCTGAGCAGTCACCTTGGTTTCTACAGCATTGAATAAAATCTGAATCGTCCACCAACCTTGTTATCTCATCTCCTCCCTTCATTCCACGCTGACCAGTGCCTGTTTCCTTAGCAGTGGGAAGCTGTCCGTTTACTCCCAGCTTCTGTCCCTTACTTTTTAATATTTTTAATGCACACAGAGACCCTTCTTTTTATCCTATTACTGCTTAAGTCTTTGCAAGCGTCTTTGGTGAAGGACTTTGCAAAAAGCTTTTCAGAAATTAAAACACACTGTAACAGTGAGGTCACCCTGAGTAATAGACTTAATGGGTACTTCAAATATATTTTTTTATTGTGTGGTAAGACTGAACTCAATAGACACCACGCCAGCAAGGTTTTCACTGTATTAGGTCAATATGTGTCTTAAGCCTGATTGATGTTAATCCCACTTAAATACCAAGATTTCAGGAGCCTATTTCCTTTTCTCCTTTGGATTGCTTCTGAATATTGCCTTTGCCTGTGTCACCTTCTGGTTGTTTCCTGCTGAAGTCACTCAAGCTCTGTAGTTGTCCATACAGAAATGTTGTGCTCATTTTAAAGAGCTAAAATCAGCTGGGTAGAGTAACATGTGAAGCTTATCCCGAGGTAATGAAAAACAACAAAAAAGCCAAGGTATTTGTCATTCTGAGTCACAGCTGCTCTTTGAATGACGCCTGTTGCAGGTGATCTTCTTTCTGTGATTTTTATCAGTGTTGTAAAGCCTCTTCCCCTGCCTTTTCATTTCTGACATTTCCTCTGGCTCCCACCTGATTTAAGGGAAAGCTTCAGAGCAGGAACTTACTGAACTCTAGAATAATTCTGTCCACATTCCTCCCATGGCCTTAAGTCTCAGGGGCATATCTGTTGCATCTTTATTTTCAATTTGCCCCTCTGCTACCTACATGATACTCTATGGCAGTTTTCTTGCTTTTGAAATCTATCAAAACAGATATAGTAGTACTGTTTGTAACAAGTTTTAGCCAGTTTTTCCTCATAATCCAAAATCTGCTTGGATTGGATCTCATTGGTTTTTATTTATTATTGGAAAGCTGGTATTTCTCTTCTCTGAGATCCTTATATGCCTTTAATCAGTCCTTATGCTCCTTGAAATACACTTTTTTTTTTTTATAATATCTGAAACTGAATAGCATCTAAAATGATTTTCATCACAAAATGTAACTGATCTACAGTAGGACAATTTCTACTGCCAGTACAAATATGAACATGCTTTTTTGATTTTGGTGTGGTTGCTTGTGATTTTGCTCTTCTTAAATTAGTGATTAACTGGCACTTGCCTCCAGTCTCCTCTGCTGGTTATTCATTTTGACTCTGCATTAGGATGACCAAATTAGGATGCTGCAAAATTACTACCTGGAGTGTCCTTTGGTCAACCAAATTTGTTTCAGTGGTTGGAAATTTCAGGACCTATCAATTTAGAATCAATGGAAGAGTGTATAATTATTTTGATAATTTCATGTCGCCTCACTAAACAGAATTCTCTTCATATCCCTGTGCAATCTGGCAATGCACCTAAAATAATACTTTGCTGGGCTCTATCAGTACAGCCCATGGAGATTTGAGGATCACAGGCACACAGGTGACTGCACCTGTGGGTTGCAAAGCCTCTGGGGAATCTAGCTGCCAGCATCAGCTCTGTGTTATTCTGCTGCTGACCTTTATACCAACAGAAAATATTTTAAAGCAAATTTGAATCAGGTTCCACTGCTTTGTCCAGTGCATCTTGCAGATACTTTGAGCTTAAAAATAACTTGCAGAAAGGAGTTTTCAGCTGCCTGTACCTTTCTCTTGTGTGGCTGATGTCGATTTTAATGAACTCTTTGCTGAAAGAATACTCAGGTTTTGTTATAGCTACTCTTTTAAAAGTTAGCTGTTACTGTCTTGGCTTCCAGCTGCAGCTTTTCTCATTCCAATGTGAGGTTATTACCTGCTGACCTTTGCTAAGGTCAGATTACTTTGAGCTTTACATCTCCTGTGCTGGCGGTTCTATTTGTGTAATCCACAGGTAAAACTTCATTGCTGTGTCAACATTTATTTTCCACTGGGCACAAAGTGGTTGCTTGCATATCAAATAGCAGAAGTCAGCAGCTGATTTTCATAAGCAGTGGAGTTACAATTGCCCTTTTTGCTTACTGACCTCAGCATGTTTTCCCATCTGATGTTCAAACCAAGCTTCAAGCAGCATTTTAAAACAGAAGGTTTTGCCTTCTTGTACCTTGATGTTTTTCAACCCAGTAATTAAAGCCCTGACATGGGAGCTGTCGAGGAGCACCAGCATTTCCTTGGAGCTCAGGTGGGCTTTGGCTGTCAGGAGATGTGAAGCTGCTGTGTTGTTTTTACTGGAGCCACCTCCTGCACAGCTCATATGAGATGGTCTCAGCACACACCTCTGTATTTTCCTTCTAGAGTGGAAAGGTGTTTTCCGCTTCCTACAGGATTACAAATTTCTCTGTGTGGTCCCCTGCTGTGCAAATGGCAAATAATCTGTTGTGATTGCTAAAACAGTTCTATCAAGACTATTAATTGCATAATTAGAATGTATAAATAAGGCTTGTCACATGACTTTGATTCTCGTGGTGAAATTTTAACATATGATGATGTGCTCTGGTAGCACACTGTAGTAAAAGCAGTAATTGAACGATCAGACCACAGTTTCCTACTAACATATATAATGACATTTTTCCATGGCTTAAGAGAAAATTCACAAGGGGACAGTCTGACTCTTTGCAGGGCTTGCTGCCTCATAAGTCAGTGTCAGCATTTTGACTCAGGGGCTTGTCAAACCCCCCGAGCTTGTTGTCTCTTAGCGGGTGGCACAGGAAAAGATGAACCAAAAATAGTCCAACAAGTTCTGCTTTTTCCAGAAACAACCAGAAACAAGGACATTCTAGGGATCCTGTGACTTTGAGGTTTCTCTGTGTTTCTGGTTCCCTCACCAGCCTTGCACAATAGAACACTGAGCTTTGTGTAGCATCCCCAGGTTCCAGGTTTCCTAAATCATAAATGTCCTGGTTTTAAGTCCATGTGACCAAGAAGGCATCAAATAGAGAGAAGAACTCAGTTCCTCCTGGCCTGCATGAGGTGTAGGGCTGCTACAGCTTGGTTCTTCAGCATGAGATCTGCCAGGAGAGGCAGAAATGGGATGCCAAAGGAATTAATTAGGAGGGCAGCTTGTGTGGGGCTGGGTGAGGAGAAGGTTCTCATTAAGTAGGGAAGAGAAAGGGAAGAGCAGAGTTTGCCCTCCATGGGAAGGGGTGAGCCCTGAGCAGGAGCATGCACAGGGCTGGGGCACAGGAGGCGTCCTGGGGCTGCTCTAAAGCCCCCAGGAGCCCTCACAGAGCTGGGACCAATGAGCAAACAAGGGACACTGGACAGTGAAAGCAGAAACCCCAAGCCAAAGAAGCAAATTTAAAAAGTCTAGAATAGAGAAGGGGGAAAAAGGAGGGGAAAAAGTGCAAAAAAGCTCTCCCAAAACCAACCAACCAACCAAAAATAAAAACACAAAACCCCCCAACAAAACAAAAAAACCAACCAAACAAAAAAATCAAACCCAAAATATCAGCAAAGAATATATAACCTGTTAAAAAAAAAAACCCAACCATTTTTAACATTGCAACACAAATATCTAATGGCGAATATTGGATCTTATTCTTGTCAACAAGAATATTTCATTGTCTAGGCAGTAATTAAGAACACTTTTCACTGCAAGGCTCCTAGACTGCTAACAGTAAATAATTAATGCTAAAGGAGTGTTATTTCTCTAAGTGGTGAGGGTTTGTTTCCTCCTTCTTCCACTTATGAGAGTAGGTGAGCATTTTGCATATCACATCAGCATCAGCTTTAAAGATTCATATTCTTTTGGATTAAAAGTCAGTTTAGAAGTTTTCAGTATGCAAAATTTCATTGAGTGAGATGGGGAAGAGAAAATGCTGAGAGGAAATAGAAATCCTGAGAGGAATCCATATTAGCAAAAGCAGCCCTCACTTTACTTGATGCAAAATCAGAATATCTGTGTGACTTACAAATTTATCCTGTAAATTGCTGTTCATTTTCTGGATGATCCAGCATTTAATTTGTAAATATTAGAAGGGGTTTTTATTTGTTCTCCTTTGTCCAATCGACAGAAAAAAAATATGGTGAATGAAGTCTCCTTTTCTGTGGCTTTGCATTTATTAAATATTTAGGTTACAGCCCGTTGTTTTGGCTATTTGCACCTGTGCCTTCAGGGAAATATTTTTCTAAGTATCCTCCCAGACTGTTGCCACAGCCAGATGAGTCTGGATATTTTAATGGATGCACCTATAGAACACATCCAGGCAATGGTAGTTACTGCATGAGCAATACACTTTTTTCCTTATGCAGTTTTTAAGGCATCTCAAAGCATTTCTGCTAAGGGGAAAAATTTATTATTTTTAGATTTTTTTAAATGCATAAGTTCTGGCAAACAAATTAGCCTTTCAGTCTTAAAAGAGGATATGCACTGTGAAGTTTCTAGAAAGGAGTACATCTACTGCCTTAAAGGACTTCAGAACTGGGTGTCTGAAATGGCAGTGATGGCAAGCAACAGCTTTGCTCTTAGACCATTAAACCAGTTAAATGCCAGAATATTCCCTGGGAGTTAATGGGCAGGTGGTGATTTATGGAGCTGCTTTTGTGTGCAGAGGCTCACAGGCAGTGGAGCACCTTGGGTCAGCCATGGTTTGGCTGCCCAGCCCCATCCCTGAGGTGTGGAAATGTCTGTCCAGCCCCATCGCTGAGGTGTGGAAATGTCTGTCCAACCCCATCCCTGAGGTATGGAAATGTTCGTCCAGCCCCATGTCCAGGGTGTGGAAAACCCCTCTGCCCATGCCTAGGTGAAGCTGGCCTGGGGTGGCTGTCCTGTCCTCGTGCCCACACTCAGCCCCTGCAGACAGGAATTTTCTGTGCAGCAGTGCCCCAAGACAGTTCCATCAGCTGGTTTGCTCTTCTTTCTTAATTTTTGAGAATCTAAGTATTAGATGTGTGCCCTTTATATTTTCTCCATAGTTGATTTCTACCTCCTTTGACCTGTAGCACATCTGAGCCACTTGGGCTGTGCTGGTAACTCTAGACAAGGTTTCCATGTTGTGCCTTTGCCCATGGCCAGACAAACCCCTGGTAGCCTCTTTATACACTTCTAGACAAGGCAATCTTTTTCTGAGGTGTGAAGACTGAAAGTTTATAGATGATGGTAGGTTAGTTTTTGCCCATCCTATAAATGCTGTATAGTGGCCTCTGTGAATCTGATTGTACAGTGTTAGTCTTTCCAGTAATCAGATGCAAACACATTTGCAAGACGAGAATCTTGCTTTCATTTCTTTGTAATTTCTTTGAAAACAGTGATCATGTTGAAGAACTAGTGCTCTTTGTATGTCCTAGTGAAAAATGGTCATTATTAAACTTGAAACCTCAGTTTCATCAGCAAAAAGGTTTCAGTATGAGCATAGAGAGAGAAAAAATCATATTACATTTCCTCTTCTCTTCCTGTTTCCGATAGGAATCCTTTGCCTTATTCAAGAGATCAATGGCTCACTGAGCATAAGGCAACAAATTTGTGGAGCTGGTAATCCCTGTTAAAGCAGAGGCAATCTCCAAAAGTTAGGTTCCCTGATTTATGAGGAAGGGTGTTGCGTTCTGCCTTTCTCCCTCTGCTCCCATCAAACCCTCTCAGTACAAGGCAGCTTTGTTTCATCTGGAATGTTTGGAGCCTGTCTTCTCCCAGTGCTGGAGCAGCACGTGTAACATGAATTGACTCTGGCAGCACACAAGTGGCTTGGAGTGAGCAGTGTGCTCATGGATCAGAGAGCTGTTGCAGTGAAAATGTGTTATCCTTCACCCACAGCAGGCAGAGGTCAGCAATTGGCTGGAGCTGTTCTTCCGCGTGCTCCTCTGTCCAACAAGGGATTTCCTTCCCGTTTCTGAGCAGGTTTGGTGGTGGGAAAGGCCAGCAGCCTCTCCTCCTCAAATAGAACAGAAACAATCTGGGTGTGTTTTCCTTTGGAAGTCAGCCCTCCCAAACTGACCTTGATAAAGACAGATGAGCAGTGACTGTGCTGTAGATCCCCACCAATCACAGTGAGTGCACCTTGCTCAGCAGCTGCATTACAGGGCCTCAGATGAAGCAGAGGTGTCTTCCAGCTGCAAGGTTGGCTTTTCATGGCAGTATCACCTTCAATATCTTTCTGGCAGTATCTGTTTAATTATCTCCTGTGCAGCCTGTTCTGGAGGCCTTCAGCTGGCAAAGGCTGTTTGTGTGAAATGTAGTTTGTGTTTGCTTCTTTTGGGCTATAGAATAATAATAGCAGACACATTGGATGAGGTATTTGAATTTAAGAATTAGCAACAGGTGGTCCCTCTGAATCAATGTGTTTTGAGGTCTTTCTTTCTTTCTTTCTCTCTCTCTCTCTCTCACTCTCTCTCTCTTTTTCTCTCTTTCTTTCTCTCTTTCTTTCTCTCTTATTTCTCTCTTTCTTTCTCTCTTTCTTTCTTTAATGAATACTTATTGTAGCTTTTTAATAATAAGCCATGGGTTAAGCTGCAAGACATGGCTGGTACCCTGATAATCACTTTAATGAGCCATGAGAACTGCAGAATCCCATGTTAACCTCACAGGGGTGTGTATGGTTGAAACAGTCTTGTAGTGTAATGTGAAGTTGTAACTATGTCTGGGTAAAAACAGAGAGGATGTTTGTTACACTGAGTGACAAAAGCAGAGTCAGAGTTCCTGGTGTGAGCAGTCCTACAATACAGGCGTCACCACCTTATCACAGTCCCATGCCTTGGTTTCAGATAGAATCACCCTGAGAGAGAACTCACCCCCCATTCTTGGCCTCAGAAGGAAGAAAGAAAGGACAGAACCCAACCAGGTGCTCCCACGTGCTGAGGTCTGTATCCCTGTGGTCCCAAACCCATCCTGCTGCCCATTCTGCCTATGGGACAGTGCTCCATGAGCTTTAGCCACAACTCTCTGTGCCCCAGAACAGAAAAGGATAACTGCTGCTAGAAGCCATCCAGTGATAGTAATTCTAATCTCACTGAAGTAACATTCATAAAATCCTTGTCCCTACAATCAAAGCATTGCCTGTGAATAAAGCTTTCATTTGGAAGAGAAGAAGAGGCTTTAAAGCTCTAATGGATGTAAGAAACTTGAAAATGCTTACAGGTGCCCAGGCTGAAAAAAGCCTGGTGAATAAAGTGGTTAAAAATCAATAATAAGACCTTTTCTTAGAGTTCTAACTAATAATTTTTCAGTTCTGTATTTGATACTGTTGAACAATTAGCTGACTATCCTTATCTTTCATAAACAATACACAAAGCCAAGTCCCCATTTGTGGACTTTGGAGATTCTTAGTCCACAACTGTTTCCAAGATGGGGTTGGAAGAGTATCTAGAAGAAATGTTTTCCTAAGCATGAATGTGCAATTACCAGAACATTTAAATGTCATTTAATGTATTATTGCAATTTATTTTGCACTTTATTTTTTTCTGTGTGTATTTTTTCTGTATTTGTAGTGCTTTATCTAAAATATTGATTTCTTGGCTTGCTATGCTAATTTTGGTTTTATTTTTCATGTATGGGATAAAGATTAAAAGTGACTTAATCCTCAAAAGCTGCGAGGAATGTTGGATCTGGCACTGAGAAAACAGTTGGTTTGCAGTGGGAATGGTATGGAAACCAAATATTTCTAATGCTTCCTAAAAGAAGAAAAATGAGCAACTGATGCTGAGGGCTTGCAACTTTCAAAATTTTATCACAAATAACTCATTATTGTGCTTGTGTATTTCATCAGCCATATCTGCAATAGCTTTACGTTGGAATAACACATCACCTGCACAGTTCACTTTTCCACAGAGAAAACTCAGAGTGGCAGAGAGTGGAAGCCCTGGTGAAATTTGGCTCTGGTGGGCTCCTAGCCACGATGTGTGAGGGGCTTTAGAAGCAGCACCATGTCTGAGTATAAACCCACTGAGTATAAACGCACTCTGTTCTGGATTGACACTGCTGCTCCTCACGAACTGTCCTGCATTTCTGTCAAATGAAGCAGGGCAAAAGCCCTGCCAGTACCAGAGCACCAGCACACACAGGCTCTGCCTGAGAAAACATGGATTTTTAAAGTCCCTCTGTGGAGATGGCCTTTAAAGCTGGGATTGGGAGAATTTGCTGTGCTTCCCATTAACTTGCTATAAACTGTTCTTATTCATTTGCTGAGCTCCTTCAGGCAAGCATCACAAGTTGTGTGAATGAAGTTGTACATGAAATTGGACTGGTTTGCTCCCAAGTTTTAACACAGTTGTGATGGGATTTGGTTTGGCTTAAACATATGTTTGACATTTGTGGGAAATCTAATTGATGGTTACTGTTTTTATGGCAGATATCTCAGCCCATTTTAGACCCAAATGTAAAACTAGTTTGTAGACATCCTTTCTAATCTCACTTTTGTACTCCTACAGCATTATATGGATTATGATTATGGCACTTCCTGAAACTGGAATGTTTAAATGTTGTATGGAAAGAGATCAATCTTTGCTGTTCTTGCATTATTGGTCATGTTTCTGCACCACTGACTGCATAACATGCTAAATATTTTTGTCCCGCAGTTTTATATGATGTTTTTATTCCCACTAGAAAAGTAATGAAAATATCTTTTAAATGTCTGGGAGCAAATAATAATGTTGCCCTAGCTAAGTGTTCTGTGCTATAACTGCAAAAGCTAAAAATATGAGCTAGGAGGCTTAATACCACTGGGAAAAAACACAAATAGTTTTGGGTTTTTTCCTCAGTTGTGTCAGTTACTAAGCAAAAAGTTGTATTTTCTGTAGACATGGCCTCAATGAAAAGTTATTATAGGCCGTAATTAAAGGTCTTATTGGTGACAGCCTTAATACCAAGGCTATGCTCGGAGTAGCATGTCACAGGTATTGTGTGACAGAAACAAATGAGAAAAAGGGAATTTTTCAGTGCAAAAAGGAGTCAATCCTTATGATGTTTTGTTAAAGCCAGGAGTGGTTAGAGGCTGTTATGGTTTTTTGACAGAAATCTCCCCAGACATGTGATGTGATGGCTGCAATGGAGGCACCTTCCAGGGAGATGGCAGGGATGGGGCTGGCAAGGTATTGCCTATTTACTGGTTGCAAACTTGGTGTATTCCTGCAATATTAACTCTTCCCATTTACTCCTGTTGTATGTGGCAAGAGGACTCAGGGGCTCCCCTGTTGGTGCAGCTCAACTCCAGCACCTTTCTGGTTCCTTTGATTGATTTGACAGACCATTGCCAGGCCCAAAGCCAGACCCAGCGATTTTCTCAGCAGCAAAGCATGAGAGCAGAAAAAGAATCCAGGCAGCTTTTCAGTTTTCCTTGTTTTCTCTGCAGTCACTGTATGTTAATGTGCAAATTGGTGTGCATGGAACACACAGCAGTGCTGTAAGTCCCCACGGAATGGAAATTAAACAAATGTTCTCTTGTAACATTTCCTAAATCTTTGCAAGTGGCACAAAGATTACACTCCTGCTTTGGAATGATGAAATGTTTTCAAGATGATCTGTGGAAAATACCAGATTATGATTTGGGCATTTAATAATTTCTGTAGAAAAAATAGAGATGTTAGTATTTTTCCACGTTCTTTGCCTAAAAGGGCAGGTCAGGTTTCTGGCACTGCCTTTGATGCAACTCATACAACTCAGGAAATTAAATTGCAAAAGAAAGGAGGAATGAATGCACTAAATGGCGCACACATGGTTCTCATGTACCTCGTGGCTGTTTGGCAGTGGTGCATTTTCCTGTGCTTCAGGGTGCTAAGGTTTTTGTACATATTGACTTGTCAGATGAGTTGCTGATTGATTTGCACCTGAATCCCTGGCTGCTGTGAGGGTGTCTACAGAGAAATGGTGTCACCTCTGTTACATGTAGGGCTTGGAAAAATATGACTTGCAGGGAAGGGAAAAAATGACTTGCCAGGCTGGTTTCTACAGGAGAGGAAATGCTTCCAAAACTCACGGTCCTCATTCACAGCAGTAAAATGTTTCTGTGTTGTCATTTTACTTTTTGATTTTGGGCAGCGAAACTCAAGTTATTAGTAGTTTTATTTTGGAAATAGAATAATTTGGCAATTCTGATTACCAAAACCTGCAGGAATATGTCATTCAAATCATGTTGTCAGTCACAATCCAGCCAGCTGGATTGGGTTGACTGAGGTCAACCTCTCTGTGTAAAAAGTAAGTTTGTTTCTTGGGTTTTGAGGTTTTTTTCAGTATGACAAGTTTTCTGTTGAGTCAGCTTGTAACTAATTTATAACAATTTTCTGAGAACCTTTTTCTGAAGTAAAATATAAAATTCAACAAATTCTTTTCAGTTACTTCTCATCAGTGCCAATTGTTTTAAGTATCTCGAGCATTGTCAAGCTAAATATTCTTCCCTTGAACTTAAAATCTTTATTTGCCTGAACCTTTTGTCACCAAAATTTTTTTTTCTTCTTCCCATAATTTTTCAGCTTCACCTCTGTTTCTGTATTTCATGTTCATGGATTTGTACTGCTGGGTCTGTACCCATAGTCACAGTGAGGTGACACAGAATTCTGATCAAGTGAGAAATAATTTTTGAGTCATGTTTTTTCCTCTCAGATTCTGGTTAGCTCTGCTGGGGTTTTATTAAGAGCCACATCATTCCATGTGGAGGCTGTTTCTTCCCTTTGCAGAGGTGTCCTGAGATGAAAACTTCCCTTCAGCAGGAGCCTAGATACAATGGAAGATTTTTCTGGTTTTCTTGTGGTGTTATCTCTGAGTGCCACATGTATGCTTTCATTATGGTGTGGTCCTTTAGGCTCTTTGCAAGGGTTCTTGATTTTCATAAATGAATATTTCACCACTTTCGAGGATTTCTGTGAGTTGTTTTGCAAGTGTGGGTTTTGTGGGGTTTATTTACCCCTACCTAGTTGTGTTTTTGCATTTAATCTGTTGGATTATGTAGTCCTTCCTGTGCCATTTGGACCTTTTGATGCTTTTTGAACAATGTTTTTATTCCCTGGGGTGTCATTAAGCAAAGCAGTGGCTTTCTCTTGGTCCTTCTAAAGTTCTTTCTGATATTTTCTTGACTCTTCAGTGCAATGTCTTTAAATAGTTTCTGTGCTGTCCACTATGGACATTGTGTGTCCACTGCCTCTTTGAACTTCTTTTTGAGAATTAAGGGTGCTCTTTTCCTTACATTCCTGCAGTTTCTGCTTGTGAAGTTAAACAAAAAAATCCACTAAGGCACATTCTTGCTGTTCCTGCAAGGCCGTTGCATTTGAGGCTACAGTGGTCAGTGGTGCAGAGCAGCTCTGATGCTGACACTTGCCCAGGTGCCTCACTCTGCTCAGGGGGGAACTCCTGCTCCTCTGTTTGAGGGTTCCCTGCCTGGCTGTGTAGAGCTGCTGCTGATCACACTGATCCCGTAGGATTTTAGCTTTTATATGTTTCAAGTCCTATACTGCTTCAAGGTATTACTCTCAACTCCATATAGAGTGTAACTGTTTTCACATGTTGGTCAGGCAAAACAACTCCTCTAGGTCTGAAACTCAAGGACACCCTACAGCCTCAGGCCCCAAAAAGTATAAACAAAAGTGATTTGGGAGGAACAAACTGGGGGTAAATGACTTAATTACATGAAACTGTAATTGGAAGATAAACCCCTGATACATAAATGGACCAAACTTAAAATTGTCTGAAAAACTTGTGACCATTGTCCATGTTGGGTGTAGACCCTCGGAGACTTTGGAATGCCCAGGGTGCACCTGTTGAAGGCCTTAAATAAAAACCCACTTGTATTCTCTCAGCCTTGTTTAGCCTCTGTTCTAGGTGGCTACTCCAAGGCATCAGCAGCCTTGGGTGTGGCTCTGCTCTGCCTCCTGATGTGCTGTTTCCCAGTTTCCATGGAAGGCTCCCATTACTGTTGTGTTTTTTCATCCTTCGCAACGTTTCTGCTTTCTTCCCGTATCTGCTTAGATGCTTCTATTTCTGGGCTTGCTGTTGTTACCAATGGCACAGCAATGTCAGAAATCATTAAAAAATATAATTTAAAAATATCCAGAAGAAGCCCTGTCTGGCTTGAACCTCTGGTGCATCTCTGATTACATTTCAAGGAGCTTTCAAAAGATTTAAATTTAAGTAAGAGCTGGTGCCTGCTAGCAAAAGCACACTTCTGCATTCTCCCTAACACAGGAAATAGAATTATCTGATAACTCTTGTCTAAATACTGATTGCTGCTGTGCTTCCCCAGTCTCCCTCTGCTTTTGTTGCAAGTCCATGTGTGCCAAACCCTGACAAGAGCTGTCACTGCTCGTCAGTCAGCATCACCCAGCCCCAGCAGTGGCAGGGAGAGTTTCCTGTAACAGGACCCTGCA
>VWYP01025189.1:126234-142441 GCA_013400435.1 Pycnonotus jocosus | reverse complement strand
GGGGGGGGGGGGGGGGGGGGCTCAGCCTCCTGCCCCTGTGAACTGGGGCTGGTGTGCCAGCAGCTGGGGATGAGCCACAGAATTGGAGACACTGCAAATTGTGAGGAAGTTAATAAAATGTGATACAGGAGAAGTGAGGATGGGGAGGAGAAGGAGGAGAAGGAGAATTCCCCCAGCTGTGGTGCAGTGCTCTGGAGCCATGTCCTGCCTGTGCTGGGCACCCCTGAGTGTGTTCAGGATGGCTGGGCAGGCTGGCACATTATTTAATTTAAAATAAATCTGCTGTTCCCCCTGCCTGGTGGAGGAAATGCTGCTTGTGTCATGCTGATAATGGGTTTGGATTTGATTTCTGTGGGAGCCCAGCTTGCCCTGCCATCTCCTCTGGTGTAGGAGGCAGGGTGAGATTCTGATTCTGCCCATCTCTAAAAGAGCCCAAGAACACAGAATGAGCTGGAATAGAGACAGGCTGACCAGAATAAGGACAGGGCTATACCAGAGGCTTGGTTTTCTTTACAGCAGCGTGTGATTTAGTTTTTAAATGCTACAATTTCTGGGAAAAAAGGTTGAATTAATTCTGGCTTGTTAATACATCCAGCCATAGCAGGTCCTGGGTGCTCACAGATGTCTGTGGCCCTGCATAGAAGAGGAATAGTAATTTTACTTTTCTCTGCTGTTTGCAACTCCTTCTGAAGTTGGGAAAATTTCAAGAGGGACAGACTAGGAAACCTGTGTTTCTGAACATGGGTTTTCTTTTACAGACAGATGAAGGAACTGAAGGACATAATTAGCAATTAAAACCAGAACAAATTTACACTTCCACTTCCTGATGAGTTCAGCTTTGTATTTAAATTAAAAATATTTCCTTTAAAAGATGAAAATAATCAAAAATTGTATTCTCCTATGAAACATAATTACTTTTAACTGATTTTAGGGGGTGACACAAGAGCCCTGTAACACTTGAGTGCCCTGTGGCACTGAGACACACACGGGAATGGGGGGAGCAGCAGCCATAGATTGCTTTGCCAATTAATAAAATCCATGTCATGAACTGCAAGTACAACATGAAAGTTTAGTAAAGGGGAAAAAAAATCCCCAAACAACCCACAAGCAATAAAAGTAGTTGAGAGATGAGGCTCATGCTGGAGATGTCTGTTCATCTCATTATTTTTATAACATGAAACTGGTTTATACTTGTGAATTTTCTTTGCATCAAATTTATTGCAAAAATTTTCCTTTGACCCACTCCTATGCTAAGGTGTTCTCTGAGTATATAATGTATTTCTTTGTAACATGTTTTTTCATGCATTCTGTTTGTTGGGTAACTTCATAATGCTTTTAATGCAGTTTGTTTGATCCATTGAGGTAAAAACAAGATGGAAAAATGTGAAGGAAGGGTTGGTATTTTAATCTTCTTCTGCTATTGAATGCACTTTGCTCTTACTGTGCTTTTATTATGGAAAGCTTAAAAAAGTTACTAGCGACACAAATTTCCTGGAAGCTTCTCTATTTCTTTTCGGCTTGTTATTCGCATTGTTTTTAAAAAAATAGGAATTATATGTAAACATCAGCAGCTTTTGTTCCACCCATCTTGAGCTTTGGTTTTATATTTTTTTCACATTCATCTGTCATGGTCCTTTCTTTTCCTTCACTGTAAGAACTTTTTCTGAAAATATATCAGTAATTTTGGAAAGAAGAGGCTATTTCTAAGGTAGCAAATACCTCCTTGGGGTTTTTTTTTAATGTCTTTTGGGAATGAAGAGTAAATTGTTCATCAGGGCGTTCAGGAGCTGTTGCCTGGATGGAAAGGCATTAGTGAAGGAAAAATGAAAGAAAAGTAGAACTGGACACTTTCTTTTTTCTTTGAGCTGCATATAGCATTTCCATGGAAAATATTTGTGTTTTCATTTTTATTTGTATGTCTAACTGGTTTAAGTGTGGAGAAATATTTAATTAGGGATTAATGAAAGACCCTTTTATATGACAAATGAACATGCCTTTGAGCTAATTTCCTCTGTTTAAAGCTCCACACTTCTGAACTTTTAATTAAAAGTTTGAAAGAAGTAAAATAAGTGAATACATTTCTTTATGAAAAGTATATATATCTAAGCCATACACATCTCTGCATCCTTTCCATTCTGTTTCAGTAGGGTTAAACCAGTTCTTCAGTGAATTTGTGCTACATTTGGCTTTTTTCCAGCTCCTTGAAGCCACAGTAAGGGACCTCTTACTGTTGATGTGATTCTGTTGTTTTGTGAAGCTGTTTCCATAAATCCAGTTCCCAGTTGAGCAGTCAAACTGGAGTTTTGCTCCTCATTGGCCATATTTAACCTCAAATAGACATTTGGGGGGCTCAAAATGCCATTTCCTCCTCCCCTGCCCCTCTTTGAAGCAAGGAGGAGCAAAGGACTCAAAGCAACAACTGTGAGGAACCAGGCTTGGATTTCTACTTTGCCAACTTTGAGATCACAAAAGCAATTGGCAAGGGCTGTGCCATCCATAGCTGTTCTCCCCCACAAATCTCTCTCCTTGTCACTGAAGAGAGGGATTTGGAGTCCCAGTGAATCCTGTCTCACTGAGGAGGCATTCCAAAGGAATTTTTTTAATAGGTGAAAGAGCATTCCAGAGCATGTGAGCTGTGATTGTCCCTGTGCATGAGTGCCATTCACAGCCTTGCTCTTCATAGGCCTCTGAAGGAATCTGAGGGAGCCTCAGCAGGCTCATTGCTTTAATTCACTCCACAGAAACATTTCTTTTCCCTGCCCCCTTTTCTCTTTCCTTTTGGTTGGTAGGGAAAGCCAGGGATCTGACAGTGAACTTTTGGTCTCAATAAAGCAGTTATACGCAGTTTAGGTGGAATTTCTCTGAACTCTGCTAAGAGAGGGAAAATGTGGAAAATGCTTCCTCCAAGCAAAATATGAACAAAATGTTGTGATTCATTAAACTCCTTCGTACTTGCCTGCAAGGGAGAACCTTACAGTTATTCAGTTGAATGGTGCATGGCCCTGAGGGGACAGAGCCAACAGAAAAAGAGATGGCTTCAGTCCAAGGAGCAAAATGCATGTTTTCAGGGAAATCAGGAAATTTTGCTTCAGGCCCATCCCTACTCGCACAGTGAGTTTGTTATATCAGGATTTTAATGGTGCTGTTTATTTTGGTTTTAAATAAGAAATGAGAGCTGCCTTTGGTGTCACAGAGTGTCTGGAGGGTGCTCCACAGAGCAGACCATTTGTCCTGGACACCCACTGCAAGAAAATGTTCCCTGTCTATGAACATACATGGTGTGATTCTGCTGAGAAGATGCACAAGATTATTCTAAAGAAAACCAAAAAAATCCCCAACCCAATAACCAGGACCAACCTTTTCCTTATCTGGGGAAAGCCTGCTTCTTGAGACTACCCTGCATTTGTTTTACATAAAGTTCTCAACTTTTCAGAAATTAAGCCGACCACCTACAGATGAATGTGGTTAATTCCCAGAAAAGTGGAAAACGTGCAGAAAAACTCCTACAGATATCACCACACAAGGATTTTGCATGAAAAGTCAGAAACAGAAAGCTACTGGCTGCTGAGAGGACATGGAAAAAAAAATTCCTGATGCTGCATGGATCGGTTCTGTGTTGTGGGAAAAGCATTGACTTAGCTCCAAATGATGAGGAGAAAAAGCCATGAGTGCTCCAGGAGCAGCCCAAGGAAAGAGCTTCTACACATCCCAGGGAGGGAGGCAGGGAAATGTGAGCAGCGCAAGGGAAAAGCTGATCTGCTGCAGTGGGCTCATGGCTGGCAGGAATTTCAGCCCCCATGACCCTGCCAGTGGGATGAAGGGAAAACTTGGCCAACTTATAGCTACTACACATGGTGAATGGTGGGATTTGTGTGTTCTCTCTTCACCAGGAGACATCTGACAGATGCTGTTCCATTACACAGCTTCCTTAGAAGCAAAGACAGAAAGTCATCCTTGTTTTTCCATCACTCCTTTGTCTGCAGATCCTGTCAATGGAAGCATCTTTGTGCAGGGTCTGCAGTCAGGTCATTGGATCACTCTATGCAGATGGGAGTTCTTGGTCTATTTTAAGCTTTTGTTTTCCTAGATGAAAATGATTGTTCAGTGAGTTGAACTCAGTTTTAGAATTACTTTTCTTGAGCACATTACAGCACCCACATCCTATTGAATCACACTGTGTAGGCTCTTGGCAGCAACGACTTCACATCTGTTTTACAATTTTCGAATCTCTCTTAATATAATAAAGATAATGTTTATGAGCCTTTAAAACTGTGGTGTTGGAAAGGGTCGGCTGACTGCTGAAAAGCTGGTGTGTTGATGAAAATGAAATAACAAGAATAGACATGGTCTGTATTATAAAAACATGTCTGACATGAAAACAATGGCTTCTTCTAATCCTTTAAGGCTGTGACTATGGGTTGTCCTGTAGGTGCTGCCATCAGCTTCATTTAACTTTGGCTTGAAAAAGAAAAGACTATATAAATACAATAAGTTGGTCTTTGGTGTGATAACTTGTGGTGCCATGCTGCTATCAAAGGGAAAGGGGACCTCAGAGTGTTGCTGTAGGGCAGCTTCTCAGCACTGCAGCTGCTGTGAGCGTGTCCAGACTCTGCTGAGTTAGCTCTTCATCAGGTACAGGAGATGAAGACACTCAGACATTCATCAAGCAGTGAAATGGTAAGTGTCAGATAATTTCAATATGGGTTTTTGATGTGATCACTCACATTTGTGGGTGAAGTATTATGAATTAACAAAGGCCCTCTCTGCTGATGTGCATGGAAGAAATGCTAGCTGGATAATGCAAACCAGATAGGTGTAATTAGCATAAAGCTAGACTTCGTTAAAACATATGTGAAGGATCCATTTAGCTTAGTAAACAAAACCAGTTGTTGGTACAATAAGTATTTCAGCAGTCCTTCTTAACAACAAAATTTCCTTCCCTCCTGTATTACATTTTCAAGAAAATATTGGGAAAATTTAATTGTGTTTATTGTTCTCTATTGATGGGTCTGTTTACTGTATTTCACTTGTCAGCTGCTGCAGTCAGTCAGCAACACTCACTTTCTAGTGAACTGATTAAAGAACCAATTTAGTTATTCCTGTACAAAAGGAAAAACCTTTTGCTTAAAGTCCATGTTTGCCAAAATAAATTCTTTGTATTTGTGAGACATGTTTTCTTAAAAGAGGGAAGGTGTGTTCTTACAGGGAAGAAACAGTCAGTAAAAATTGTTAGAATGTCTAAATTTGGACAAACTTGGTTGGCTGTGTGTACAGCCATTTCCAGTGGGTATCAAAGAATGAACCTGGAGTACAAAACCCCAGGGTTCTTTTTAAAAAAACCCCAAACTTGTGGAACCAGAGCTGAATGTGTTTTCTATCAGGTGTTTTCCACATTGCAGAATCCATGTAGTTTTCTCAAGGATTTCTCAACAGCATTTAGAGTGAGCACTGGCCATAGCACACTTGGCTATTGTTGTAAAGTTCAGAACTTTTTGTCTCAGTTCCTTTCACTCAGCAGACTGCCAAAGAAACCAAAGTGGGTTCAGGGACAATTCTTTACCTTCCTGTGTTCAAGAATCTCTGAAGACATCTTATTTGTGCAGAATAATCTCACAAAGTGTTTTTCTCTGCATGAGCTGAGCATTCCATTCTCATCCTGTGTAAGTAGACTGGCAGATGTGTTGGAAGGGTTTTCCCTGAGAGAAATGGATCTGTTCTCACAAACAATTTTTGTTCTTTTTTTTCCATTTTTATATCTGTCTCACTGTCTGAAGAAAGGTGTGACATTCAATGCTTGGGTTTTACAAAACTGAGTCAGGAAAGCTGTGATTTGCCAGAATGGTTTCTTTCAAGAACATGTTTTTAAAATGACTTTTTTTTTTTCCTGAAGGAAAAATAAAATGTGGTTGTGAAATTAAAAAAAAAAAAAAAAAAAGGCTGGGGGGGTCATTTGAACAATGATAGTCATTCTGACAGTGATTTCATGTTCTGTGCCACTGCTGCTGCTGCAGCATTTGGCTCAGTGTTGCTCTGGGTTGGCTGTGTGTGCAGTATTGCCAGTGTATTTATGTATTTATATATTCAAGGAATGGATCTGGGATACAAAACCCCAGGGTTCTTTTTTAAAAAATAAAAACAGAGCTGGATGTGTTTTCTCTCAGATGTTTTCCACAAATATGGCCCACACTTGGATGATAATTTCTTACCCTTTAGAGAAGTTAAGATGCAGTGCTATGATTATTGCAGTTCTGTAATGATCATAGGGCACTGTAATTATTATGGGCTACAAGGGGTCAAGGTTTGGGTATAAACATAATGCAATTGGAAAAGTTATTTGTTTGTAGTAAAGTATCATGAGAAGCATCTCAGATGCATTTAAGGTAAGCAAAACTGAATCTCTGTGGTTAGCCTGCAGCTCAGAGTCATCATTTTTCCTTGGGATTGCCCCAGTTGTTTGGTAAATTCAATGTTCTTTCATGTTATTGGCTGAAGTGGGAAGTTGAGAAATGAGAAACTAGAAAGATGTTGATGTTCTTGACATAACAGATGATATAACTCCAAGGCTGAGGCCAGCTTGGATAGCAAGTCTGCTCATGTAATTAAAATTGTTGGACTTGCAGGCAGTTCCTTGGTTGTTTCACAGGTCAGCATCAAATACCAGGTTCTGTTTTGTAGCTTCTTACTTACAGGAGCATAAACACCTCACTAGCACCATTTCAAGAGGTTTTGGAGAAGAAGTATCTGTTTAAATCTTTCTTTTGAATGTGTACACCTGCTCCAGCCACAGTGTGAGCACCTGACTCAAGTGTTTTCAGATCCTGGCAGGGAGGTAGCAATGGAGGGGTTTGAAATCCAGAATGAGCAGAACTAAATAATCACCAGCTTCTGATTCTGATGAAAAGACACCATCTGTCCTTTCCTTGCAGAACATTGCAATTATCAGGAGCAAGCCTGATTATCCTTCCAGGGGGCTCCAGCAGGGAGAGATCTGGAGCTCTGAAATGATGTATTCCTAATTAACAGGTGGCCCCCAACAATTGACATCCCTGCTGATCAGAGGGTGCATTGCCCATGTTGTGTCCCAGACCGCCAGGTGCTAGAGAAGGGAGGTAAAACCAACAGAAATGTATCATTTTTTGCTTTCAGTGGTGGCAATAACCTCACTAAATAAATATTGAGAGAAACCAGACACCAGCACTTTCAGTGTGAAGACCTAAGATTTCACTCCTTCAGCTCAGAATTAATAAATAATTCCCAGTCAGTTAAGAAAAATAATTCCTTCATGTGGCGGTGGTCCAAGTCTCTCTGAAGATCTGTATTTCAGGCACTGATGAGAAATTTCCATTGTTCATGAGCATTGCTCATTTTCAGGCTCAGGGCACAGAAGATCTCCTTCAGAACATGGTGCAGGCAAGGGCTGCCCCAGCTCCCGGTGCAAATATCCCAGTAAGAAATGAATGAATGAATGAATGAATGAATGATGGTGCGTTCATTTGGCTTTTCTTGGAAGAGCAATAAAATGGATGGAGAGTCATGGGTTATGCATGCTCGCATTAAAAAGGAAAATGTTTTCTTGAAACCTGAAAGAAAGTGTGTTTCCTGAAAGTGTGCTGGCCTATAAGCTGCTTGATTTGTATTGCCTGCTGATGCTCCCTAAAATTTCAGTGAGATTGAGAATGACATCAAGAATTAGAAGAGACTAGTTGGCATTATTTTCCTATTGTGTTACTAGTGTGTGTTAATTTTTTATTGTTATGGAATTCATTGTTTGTCTTTAAATAATTTCTCTATGAGTAAAATGTGTCATAATTAATATCACTATCAGCACACTTGCTTGATATATCCAGTCAAACCAAACACTTACTACAGGACTATTTGTAAATTATAGTAGTGGCAGAAAAATCAATTAAATGCTTGTTGCAAAAATCATTACATTGATTGCATTTTATTTTTTTCCTTCTTTTGCTTAATGCGGAATGGGAGTGACAAGAAAATCAACCTACCACTCTAATAGTTTTCTGTAGGACTAGCAATTACACTTATTACTGAATTTATGATCTCATTCCCAATTTCATTATTCTACATTTCAGTACACACAGCCAAATGTGATAGCTGTGAGGATTGTGAGTTTATGGTCATGAATTTCTCATATGTAGCTGCATTCAAATTATTTTAATTATTCATTCTGAAATGGGGAGCATTTCCAAGTTTTGGTAGCTATTAAGAGGGGAAAAATAAAGCTGCTTCATAATTCAGTCGAATAATATCAGATATTTTAGCATCTCAAAAGAGTTTGAAAGAAAACTGAATTGCAGTTTAATCATACTTATTATATAAATATATATATGGTATTTATGAAATAAAATTAGAAATAAATGTATAATATGATGGCAATAACCACATACTCCTAAATTTCATAGACTCATAGGGTGGTTTCTTCCCTTTTCTCCTTCGTGGTCTTGGTGCAGAATTGTGTGTGTTTCTGAATGACTGTGAAGGATTTGGAATTCACCAGGGAATTCTTCCATTCCTGATGGCACTGAAATCTCTTGTCTACATGATGGATATTTCTGTTTTCACATGCTCAGGGATGGCTGGAGATAACAGATCTGGGGTTTCTACTCTCTACTTAACCATATCAAGAGGTTAAGTAGACCAAAATTAGTGCTAATTGAGCTCTTATTGCTACACCAACTGTTCTCCATCCCAAAATGCTTCTGCTCTGGCACCTGAAGACTCACATGAGCTGCTTTTCTTCTCCTCTACAGAAGACAGGTACCAGTAAAATTCTGTGAGTAGCAGAGCATAATACTGTTAGATGGGATGTGAAAAATCAGCTTCTGAATTTTGCTACAAAGCCAGAATAATCTTCAGGATGCTTTGGGGCTCTGATGTGCATCCTGCATCTCAATATCTGGATATAAACTGGAGCTTATTTTCCATGGAGGCAGGTGAGCTGTGGACCCCAGAGTGCTTAGATTGTGCAGTCTCCACTCTCAGAGGGTTTGAAGACCACACAGGGTAAAGTCATGAGCAACTATGTCTGACCTTGGAGCTGGCCTTGTTTTACACCAGGGATAATCCAGGCTTCCCTTCCCTCCTGGATTGCCCTGTGGCTGTGGGGCCTGAGTGATGAGTAGGAGGAGACACAAACCAAATTTCTGCTGGTTTTGGATGCAACCATGAACAAGATACTGCTCTGAAAACCCAGAATTTTTTTCTGGCATACGTATTTTACTGATCCAAAATTATTCTTCCCAGATATTCCTTTTAATTTAGTGTTATTTCTGTCCCTGTTGAATACACTTAGTTGAAAGTCATGCAATTAAACTGAGTCATCCACATTAGTCACTCCATTTTTATCGTATGAAAAGATTTACTTACATTTTTCCTTGCTGGCTTTGTTGTGACCCTCCTGAAATGACACATTTTCATTCATGGAGAAACAGAAATGGCCAGTGAGTCTGGGTTTGTATGCGCTGGGATTTCAATTAGTTTCTGAACTAATTAATTTCTGAACTTAGAAATTGATTTCTGAAGCAATCCTTCTCAGGCAGGATTACTGTCTTGCCTTCTCAGTGCATTTGGCTTTCATTATGAAATACAACTTTTTAATCCAAGCCTAGGAGGGTGATAACTTTTTTTCGGAGCAGGCTTCCAATCCGTCTTTCACTTTTTTCGTGAGCTGTCTCCATCTGCTTTGGGAGATGCTGTTCAAGGAATGAGTGCAGTGCCCGATGGTTATCTGCTCTGACTGAGGAATGCACAGGCCCAGCGTTAGCAGGAGCATTGAAATGCTGGAATTACAGCACTGGAATGGCATCTCTGACCCTGTGCAGGTTGTGAACCTCACACCACGCTCCTCGTGTCAGTTGGAGCACAGCAGCCTCCTGGAATTCCAGCAGGTACCTCATTTGGTGATTAATTGTGCAGGGAGGCAAATAACTGCAGGCAAATAACTGAAGAATTTCTTCCTTTGTTTGTACACTCATCATTTCCAGTGGGATTAAATGGAGAGATGTGAGAATTTGCGATATTCAGGCCACATTCCTGTGTTAATGAGTCACCTTGAATGCTTTTGCTGTAATTGCACTTCTATAATATTTTGTTGTTCAGTCTGCTGCAGTCTGATACAACAGGCAGTAAAATCAAGTTTTGCCAAAGGTTTGGTTTGGTTTGGTTGGTGGGGGTTTGTTTTGTTTTCTTTTGCTCGTTTTTGCTTGGGGTGACGGCAACAGTTGTACAGAAAATCCCATTTGAGTTTTAGTGGTGTTCACATGGCTCCAGGAGCTGGATGTTACTCCAGTTGTGAGGTTCAGTGATAGCTGCTGCTATCAGCATCACCTTTGAAGGCAGCCAGCTCCAGGAGAGAGACCCTTCAGCTTCCATAGTTCATATGTTAATATTTCTGGCCATCTCTGAACCGTGGTGCAATGCTCATTGAAGAATACAGTTTAACAGAGCATAAAAGTATCAGTGAGCATGCAGTGTTAATCCTGTACAAGTCAATGATCCTTCAGTGTTTAATACAGAATGTTGTGCATCTGAATTTTGACTTAAATAGCATCAGTGTTTGTTCTCCTGCTCTGGTAATTGGGGAATCCTTGCATTAAATGATCAGTTTCAGCAAATATTTATAATTCAATGAAAGATTAATTTCATTTGCTTACATTTAATGGAAATCATGATTTATTTCATAGGTTCTGACATGAAATAGGACTGGGGGACTTGGTTTTGGGAGGTGCAGAGGGAGTCATGTGGACTGCTGTCTTCATTTGTGTTTTCCTTGTATATAGTATTTGTAGATAAGTGATAGTAATCCTCATTAAACTGGCAAAAAGAAATATTTTAGATGATTTTCTAGCTGGGAAAACTGTGGTACTGTTGGATACATCTGGACAGGGATAGACCCTGCCCATAGCATGCTTTCCCCAGAAATTCCTGTGTGTGTGTAACTTGCTTTAAATTTGTGTTAATGCCATCTTATTTACATTAACAGTGCATGTATTCAATTCCTTTAGTTCTCTGGATGGGTTTCCTTGGATGGAGCCGTGAATTTCTTGGGACAGAGCCTGTGTGGTGTTCCACTGATGAGCCACAGGGTTTATCAGAGGCAGTGAGAGCTGTGCTCAGAGGAAGGATCTCAGTGCAGTAGTTCAGCTGATCACCCAGGAGCTCTCCTGGTTGTGAGAGCCTTTCCTGAGTGTGCCCATAAATATTTCTGTGCACATGTCAGTGTCTCCTGTGTGTCATGTCGGGAGCAAGGCACAGATATCTGCTGGATCACTTTCCTTTGCAGCCCCTCTGACTCCTTCACCAGATGAGTCTTTGAGCCTGAACACACAGAACCAGGGGGAAGCCACTTTCTGAGTGCCTCACATCAATAGAAACAAATATATTTTTGGCTACTTACAAATGTGTGATTGCTGGGAGAATGAATTTCCAAGGAAAGGGAAGTTGGAATGTAAGTATAATGGGCTATGCAGGCTTCTGGCTGGAGACCTTCAGGGTTTGTTCTGTGTGTGTCATATTTGCATTCAAATGCAATGAGAAGAGTACAGAGCTTTTTTTTTTTTTTGCTGGACTGTGGTGTTAAGAGTTCAATGAAAATGAATCTGAGGAACACTTTTTCATTGCAGTAACATCAAATCTATTCAAGAGCTCTTCAAATATTAAAAAAAAGTTCTGGATTAAAACAGAACTGAAGGTAGACAGAAAATAGAGCAGGATTCTTCTCTTGAATATCTTTCATTGTTCCACAGTGATTGCTTTAGAAATAAATTTCAGTAATAAATATTTGCATGTTGTACATGGTGAAAATACAATGAGCTGAAATGGTAGGGTGCAAGTTGAGCAAGTAACCATCTCAGAATTATTCAATCTGAGGAGAAAATAGTCTACACAAGGGTACTTTTGTGGCTAGGACTGGTTCTTTTAACCATCAGTGATGTGAAGAGTTGCCAAATGTGTTGTTTGTGATTCCCATGCCTTCCCCACACTGAGTCTAAAGAGAAACAGAAAACCCCCAAAGTAAATAAGAGCTGGGTTTGCACAGAAACAGTTGTGCAGCTCAGCACTGTGCATCAGCAGCCAGGCAGCACGGAGCCAAGAACAGCATTCTGCAGCAGATGCTGTGAAAATCAATTGTTTTAAGTGGAGATAGCTATTTAAACATCGTATTATAGAATAGGGTAATCACAATAGATCACCAGATAAAATAATAAAAAATAATTCTCTGTTAATGGTGTTGCCCTCGATCTAATAACGAACTGACAGCACACTCTGTTGGTGAGACCAAGCTCTCTGCAATTTTCCCATGCATAAAGATGGTACATCACAGCTCTCCTGCATGAAAATATGCAAAGTGCTGAGCTTAAGTACCTGAGAGGAATATTTTTATAATTTCCTCTTAGAGGAAGAAAACACAAGCAGTCTAACAGAGGGAATCAAGCAGTAGTGGTATTGCATGTTGTACCTGTGATCTTTGTGAAATATTTGCTCTCCAAGGTGATCTTAGAGCCCATATAGAAACATTTCTAACTGCAGCCCTCAGAAAGTACTTCGTGTTATTTTGGCTTTGTCACAATGAGGCTCTTTCATGCAATTAAATTATACAACTAAATTTCATGCAGTGAAGGGAATGAAAGGGAGGATGAGGGAAAGTGATTTCTTCTACTGGAATTTTTTGGGAATCCCTGTCTTTGCAAATAATTTCATGGAGTCTAAAGTCAGACTAAACAGTGTATTAGAAATGTATCACTGTATGGAAGATTGCTTCTGCCTTGGTAAACAGAGCTGGGATAGAGTTGCTCTTTGTTTGATGTGCCTGCTAACCTCACACAGTACATTTAATTCTTCCCAGAACGTACCAGTGAGCAGGGCTTTTTTGAAGGTTTCCCTCAGTGCCTGTACCCAAGTTACAGCGTGGTTACCAGGCACAGCACACACAAATACACAGGCAGAGGCACCATAGGCCTGCTGCTGCTGTTCTCTGCACCAAAGGGAACATTTATCCTGCTTTTCTCCTCTGCACAGTGCTCCAGAGCACAGCCTGCTTTTATTAGTGGGTGTCACTCCTTTGCCTCCTTCTCCCTTCCCTTATTTTTCTGGGAGGTTCCTGCACCATCAGAGAGAGTCTTGATGGGAACGAGACCAGAAGCTGGATTTTGGGGAGCTCTGGGGGTAGGGCTGCTAAGGGAGGGGAAAGGAACAGGAGAAAAGGGGTTTTAATACTGTTAGGGAATAGAATCTTGGGTAGCAGTTTTGTGGAGAGTTAAAAGATCAGACAATAAATTTACTTAACAGAGACTAATCTACTGGGACTGAACTTCATATCCTGTTTTGGGATAATATATTTCCTTCTGTGCTCTGGAATGAATCTGTCATCTCAAGTCTAATAATGAGAGGCAGAGGATTTTTAATCTCTGACCCCCTTCCATATAATTTAATAAAGGCTGGTTTCTTTATTTTATTTGGAAGCCAACCTATTAAACTTCTTCCTAACTGCTCCTCTGAAAAACCCAATTCGGGATTTTGCGTTTTCAGGTTTTTAAAAATGAAATTGGGGTTTTCTTTAATGGAGAACAATGATGTGCTTGCAAAGTATTTGTTATTGGCCTCGATTGAGAGCGGGGTTGTTTGTCTCTCAGCATCTCTGCTGAAATGCAGGGATGGGAAGCAGAGCCAGGCACACTTCTTGCACATTCTTGGCTCTGCATCCTCACCAGATTCCATCTGGGGCAGACAAAGATGGGAGACCTAAAGCTGCCCTGGGACTTTCTGTAGCAGTGAGTGATGGCTGTGTGGGAAGCTGAGCTTCAAATGTGGTAACCACATGCATAAATAGCTACAAAATCACAATTTTCCCCCTCCAGCAGGCTGCTCCTGGCTGCCACTGCTGCGGAGGTGCCACACCACTGACCTGACACAGGGGCTTTGCCAAGCCCCTCTGTCCTCTGCAGTTTGTTAGGAAAAGCTCTCCTCACCCTCGGGCAACCCCCAAACACGCTGGATTATAAATCATTCTGGAGTCCTGTTGAAAGCTGCTGCTCTCAAGGAATGTGGTGGCAGGTCACGCTGAGATCTCTCTCCTTGCTCTGCCTGCTTAAGGAAGTCAGTAAAATACAGCAAAGAACAAGGCTGCCTTCCCTCTTCAAATTTAGAAATAGAGTACAAAAGGAAAGAAAAACAAAAGGAAGCCCTTTTCTTAAAGGTTCGTCTGCAATTTAAGTCATTTAAACTAAAGGCTGGTGTCCCCTCAAGGCTCCTGTGCCAAGGATGTCCCTGGCTCGGTCAGTCCCTGCTCATCTGTGAGCCTCAAGGCACTTCTGAGCTCTTGCTTCCTAATAAACCTGTTTACCATGGACTTTCTATAAAGAGCCTTTTCATATAACTTACTTCAGCTTTTGAGTTTGTGCCTTTTTTTTTTTTTTTTCACCTATTACAAAAGGACCAAACATGACAGGGAGGAATTTCAGATTTGCCACAGAGAATTCTAGAGGCTGAATTAGAAGGGGTAGTGCAGGCTATGCAAAAAAATTTCTTAGATTTTTGTCTAAAATAAAAGTGTAGTCTTGACAGTGATTAAGACCTTATTTTCACACTTTCCAGAAATTCCAGTCTAAGCAGGCAACACTTGAAACTCAGTGCTGAAGTTGTTACTTTCCTTTTAATCTTCCAGGTTGCTGTGTCCTGTGTTGAGTTCATGTTCTGAACACCTGGGCTTTGCAAATAAATTCTGCTGAGCTGTGGGGGCTCAACCACCTTGCAGTGTGATTGTACATTCCTGTGTACAGCTCCTATTCAGCCCTGTCCAAAAAGCGGCTTTAGAAAGCATAGATAGAGCTAATACAGCGTGTTCTTCCGAGAGTTTGGATTCCTGGCATTAACATAGAGGACAGCCCTTTGTTTTTGAGCACTGACACTCAGAATATAGCATATTCACATGCTGGAGCCCAGGTGCTTGGTAAGGAGAATGATGGGTTTGCAACAACTCAAGTGGAGCTGTGCTGCTTGATACTTCCCAGTTAGTCCTAGTGCTGGGGACATGGGAACAAATGGGGCTTTTCTGAGACTTTCTAGGTGACCTTTTTTGTGGCTAAACTGGTAAATTTAAACAATCTTGAATTTAAAACCAGGATCAATTTAGGGATGGCAGTCCTCTAGGGATCACGATTAAAATGGGAATATTTTGTTATAATCTTTGGTTTCCATAGTAACAGCAAGTTATAGACTCATCGGATTCCTGGTTTATCTTGTATCCCACTGTTACCTTGTTGTTGAGCAGCTTTCCTCTTCAGAGCAAAATCCAATAACTCTTATTTTCCATTAGCTGTAGCAGGTCCAGTAATTAGAACAGTAAATTTTGTCCAGTAAATAGGGTATGCACTTAGCGCTGCTAATGTGGTTTTACAGCTGAAGAAAAATGGTGGCAGTGGCAGCTTTAGAACTGATATGAGTACTTTTGTAAAATTTAAACAGCAGTTATGGGAAAAAAAAAATACTTTTGCTTCATCTTGACAAATTAAATATTATGGACACCTCTATAGTACTTTGTCTTTAGAGACACTTATTAAAATGTTTTATATACAAAGGACATTTCCTCTTTCATTTTGATTGTAAGTGGAAGAAAAAGCAGATAGATGAAAATTGACTATCCATGAGTGGTAATGGGGACAAAAGTGCAGGTTGAAAGACAAATGGTGTTTTTTTTCCTTGGGAAAGGTGATTTTCTGTAGCACAGAGACAAGAACCCAGGACTAAAACGTCTGGAATGTTTGGCTTATCCCCATCAATCTTGAAAGTCTATCTTGTGACTTCTGTGGATTTCTATTTTCCCTCCTTTTTAGCACTCTGAGTCCTTAGATTGTCCACTTCATTATCCACATTGGTACATCACACTCCGTAAAGCCAGACAGTCACTCCTATTCTCCTGAATGTGGCTGTTATTTCTGCCTTTGCTGTCCGTGTACATTCATATCCTGTGTTTTTCCCCTTTTTTTTGTTTTTGTTTTTTTTTTTTAGGTTCCAAACTTAGCTGTTTGCTTAGTTACAAAGACCTGAATCCACATCAGTGACCTCAGGGAGGGGTCTGATGCTCATTCAAAGCAGGCAGAATTTCAAATCACGTTTATGGAGAATTCTCTGAACTGCTGCTGGATGGAAAACTTCTCACACATTCTCTTTCTTGAAAAAAAAAAAAAAAAGA
>VWYP01025189.1:50219-126215 GCA_013400435.1 Pycnonotus jocosus | reverse complement strand
TAAAAAAAAAAAAAAAAAGAAAAAATTAAAGAAAGGTAAAACAAATATCCCCAGTGGAATGGGAAGCACAGCACCCTGTTTCACCTCTGTGGGGTGTCTCTCAAGGTCAAATCCAAGAGGATTTTAACTGGACTCCTGGGTCAGGTGCTTATAGGGTTTGTGCTTGTTCTATGAGTAAATTACTTCAGTCTCCAGGACTGCCTCCAGGGCCTTTCAACAGCACTATAAATTCTTATTATCCAGACAAAATCAAAACTTATTTCTAGTAGAAAAAGCAGATCTTTTGTTTCCCTTTGTTTTTTGGGGGGTTTTTTTGGTGTGGTTTTTTTTGTGTTTTTTTTGTTTTGTTTTGGGGTTTTTTGGTGTGTGTTTTTTTTTTTTTCCCTCTCAGATTCTGTTAAGCAAAAGAAGCCAGGCAAAATTCCCTAAAATATTAAGATCTTCAAGAAGACTTTGTTCAGCTCCCCAGCTTGGTCTTCTGTAATTAACTAGGTAACACATGTGTGGGTATTTTGAAGAGGGAAAAAAAATTGTGAGTGACTCAGCATTCCTGGTGTACCCTACAAATACTGTGGAGGACTAAAAAAATGTCATTTTCAGTGTATTTCAGTGTATTTTAATAATCTAGAATGTCATCTTAGCATCAAGTTTACTTGAGTGATTCTGAAGCAGGAGAAGAGAAAGAAGCTCTTTCTGCTTTCTGATTTCCCCTGCCTAGGGAGGAGAAGAAGCCGGGGCAGGCTGATGGCTGTCTGGTGCCACATGTCAATATCTGTCATCAGTGACATCTGACAGATGTTACTGGTGCCAGTTTTTCTCTGTTAGACACACTTTTGGGCTGTGCTATTTTGAATTTTTAAGCTGGTGAAACTGTTTAAATTGCAGTAAATCATTCTTCAGGCTGGCCAAAAATAAGAGTTCATGGGCTAAGATGTGAGTACTGGAATGGTAAAATATTTTGCATATCTTTATGAGCATTTTCTTCCAAAGTTTATATTTGCTGTCTTCTGGGTGCGTTACAAATGAAGAGGTTTTAACATTTTGATCTATGTGTCTAAAGGTGGAAATAAATCTTAAAGTCCGAGCAAGATCATTACTCTAGAGCTGGGTTTCTTTAGAAGTTCCTTCAGCTTTATCAGGGTGTAATGAGTAGAAGATGATGTGAAACCATATTAAATTCTATTTAAATTATAGATTGTGGATCTTTTCAATAAATAAAGAACAAAATTACCTCTGTTAACAATTTTGGCTGAATGCAAAAACCTGTTCAAACCTTGTGGTATCTGCCTTGAGGTCCCTGCAAGCTGAAGAGTTCTCTGGACACCTGGGGTGGAAGAAGGAACTGTGAATTTTGAAGATAGAGAGAGATGGACCTGGTTGTTGCTAATATTCTTAGCCATTCTGAAGATCTTAGTTTTCTTGATTTAATTTTTCTTTGATTTAAATTATTTTTCTTAAAAATATGTTCTGCATTTACAGTGAATAATGGGAAACAGTGCAGAGTGTAAATACCAGTCCGGAATGGGAAGGGAAAAGATTAAGCTATAGCAACAGTGCAAGGCAGGCAGACAGTAAACATTCTCTTGGTGCAAAAAAATGTGATTTATGGAAAGGAGTAAACACAAATGGCATATAACTTAGTATAGTTGCTGTAGATATTACATTTTTTCTGCAGTGAATATACAGTGAACAGTGAACCTGTGCTCTCTGAGAACTTCCTGAGAAATATTTCAGTTGTAACTCTGTATTTCAGTCACTACTATGGAAAAAAAAAGCTTTTATTTGCTTTAATGTGGGAACAACATTCATTTGTTTCATACCTTCACAGCTACAGGAGTGAATAAACTTCCCTGAAATAACACAGCTGAAAACCTTGATATTAAGTTTCCCATTGTAGTTCACCTTCAGGTGTATAAAATATAAATTACAACCAAAGTAGGTACTTTCAGCAAGTTTGGTGGATGTGATATCTGTGCATTATAGGGAAAGGTGTAATGTGTCCATCTCCCTCACCCTGACTTCTCCAGGCAGCTTTATACAGTCACACTTGATCTATCAGAAACTATAGTTGCTCCAAAAGTTATGAAAACACCAGCTAATATTTTACAGACTTGAGTTTATTTTTCCAAGGATTTTACCATTCATTTATCCCAGAGCCTTTCTTCAACAAACTGGGTGGCGAAAATATCACATTACACTTGAATGATGGCATGTTGGGCCCAGCTTTTCCCAAAATGTGTGCTGGATGGATTGGAAGTGTGTGGCCACTGGCTCAAAAGGAGCCCAATCTGTGCCTGGTCCCCTCTCCAGGTGCTGATGTCCCAGGGGTGCTGAGGCTGAGCTCTTGTCTTTGCTCCAAGGGAGAGGTTGGGATTTATCTTGCAGAGAACAAATGACCCAGTGCTGGAAGTTGTGTTGGGATGGTTTGATGAAGTAATTTCTGCAGCTCCATCTGAATCAAATATCCCTCACGAGCTTTAGTGGTGTAAACTTTGTGGGTGGAAGCTGCAAAAAGTGAGGGGAGAGCAGTTTTATCCACCAGATATATGCATCTCATATACTGATTTACAAGGGGTTTTTCTCCTTGGCACAGCAAGGCAATTCATTCTCAGTGAAATTCCACACACTGTCAATATTTTTGGGCACTGTAGATAGGTAAACACTGTGTTTTGTTCAGAGTGAGATTTCTAATAGAAAATTATATATTTGCTATGAGTCATGGATAGTTATACAGTAATCTTGCATATTGAAACTTCTAGTTACAGGAGCAACCCCAAAATGTATTAGGATCTTACTTTTCACTCCTGTCAATAGTCAATACTAACAAGTTGGGGTATTTTTTAACTGTTATGACAAAAGATTCATATAGAATACTTTTATTAACCACAACCAATATGTAGAATCTTTCATCTGAGAGCTAGAAAAAGAGATGTTCACTTTGCAAATGAATTCTTAGACTAAAATCTGTGTGAAGAACAGATGTTAATTCAAATTACACAGTGCCTGAAGACAAGTACTAAAAAATTATAAGTATGATTATTTGTTGTGATAACCTATATTTAAAGGAGAGGTTTTAATTTTTGACCATGAAGTCATTCACAGCCTCCAACCAGAATGATATATGGATTCAGTTTCTAGTATTTGAGCACTTGAGGGAATAATTTCAACATTTAACTGTGTTAGTTTCAAAACTATTATTTGTGGAGTGTAATTGGCTTTTTTTAAAAAAAATCTATTTGATAAACTGGACATATAGAATATATTTCTTGACATGGCAATTAGGAACTTTTTCTGGAATGGAACCTCTCGTTCTTGAGAGTGAGAGTCCAGTCATGGTAGATCATGAGCTCTGAAGTTGCCAGTTTGATATTGTGAATATTGGTTTGCACTTTGATTTCCTAACCTCAGGAAATAAAATACTCTTTAGAATAATTAGGCAGAGTAAGAACTTCAAAATACTTTGGTTTATGGCTCGTGGGTTACGTTGTGTTTAATCCACAACCTGGGTGCCAGCAGGGGCTGTGAGTGACAAGTCCAGAGTTCAGCCCACAGAGCTGTGAGCTGCTTTTGAGCCCTGTGCTCAGCAGCCTGCAGGGCTGTGCTTTAATATTAGAATTTCCTTCCAGTTCAGCACGGGAAAGGAGCCCCAGCGTTTGCCTGGCAGCAGAGAGGGGCAGTGCCAGGAAAACTCAGGGCTGTTCTTCCTCAAAACAGCTGCAGGAGGCCCAAGAGTGGAACTGATTTAACCTGCTTGTGCTCAGCAGCATCTGAAGGTGAGGAGCAGTGGTGGCAGCACTGGGACTGTCCCCATGGTGCCACTGTGGGCGCAGCACAGTGAATCCCACTCCTTGGGCACACCCACTGTGGCCTTGCAGGCTGGGTTTAGAGGACACCAGTCCATGCACTGGGCTCTCAGACAGCTGGAAAGGCAGGGGAGTGGGCCCAGCTGTGGCTCCTGGTGGGCTGAGGCACTGATCAGCAGAGGGCACCAGATCAACACAGCTGCACCTGCTGGGATGGGCACAGGTTGGCCGGGATGCAGCCAGGGATGCAGCCAGGGATGCAGCCAGGGATGCAGCAAGCCTTTCATCTCCAGCGCACACCCTCAGTGTGCTTTCCTGGAAGGCTTTGGCATCATAAACATTTTTTCCATCTTTGACTGTGTTGTTAAAATTTCATGTGAGCGAGCTGCTCCAGTATTGCCTTTTCCAAAAGCTGTGGAATGCCAAGCTACATAGTCACAGATGCTGGAAGCTCACATGATCTGTCATTTCAGAGAGATTAAGATTATTCAGTCATGATTTAACACTTGAAAACCAAGAAAAAAATTTTTTTTTTTTTAAATAAAGGTCCAAACAGCCCAACATAAGATAACTTTGGAGAGGTAGGTTGGCATTAATTTCACATTGTCAGAGTTGCTGCATGCTGCAGAAAGGTATCAGAAAAAGAATGAACTAAAAGCTTTTCTAAAAGCCCTATCAGCTTCTGGATTGTTTTTCTTTAAGAGTTGTAAAGAAATTTAAGTTTATCAAGAGTAACACCTGAAAGAACAAGAAAAAAAAACCCAAGTACTTATTTAGTGAAGGGCTCACAGGTTGCACTGGAAAGTGCCAACCCTGCAGTTCCTCAGTCCTTCCTTCCCTGTCTCAATACAGCAAAATATCCTCAGCTCTGCTCACTTTTCCTAAAGGCCACACCAATGTTTAATTAACATAAAGCTCTGTTTTAGTGGGACAAAATGTAGGGGCTTTTTGTGGAACAAGAAAGGAATGGCAGAGTAGGTGAAGCTGCAGACATCAACTGTATTTTTCAAGCTATACAAGTTTGCTTTAATGTTTTCACCAGAGTGCCTCACCCCACATAATTTCTCCATCTTTTTATAGCTGTGCTAATGATGTTCTCATTTCTTCTGTAATCTGTTGCTGTCCTACACATTAGATTCAGTGATGACTTTGCAGAAAACACAGATTATGGTCTTGGCAGGAATTCCCTTCCCTGGAGGTATGAGATATTTGAGTTAGGTGAGGAGGGCAGAGTTTGCAGTTTTTCCTGGCAGTGGTTCAGTGCAGTTCTATATTTATTGTGACTGAAAAAAAGCCTTTTTATTTAGTCTGTGTATGAAATGCCTCTTGCCTTTCTTTTGGAATGACTGAAATTTGAGAGCATTTTATACCCTAAGAGATTTTACATTTTTTACTAGTGAATGTCAGTGTGGCAGAAAATTTTGATTAATAATACCTATGGCAGAGGGAATACAGGGCTTGAGAGAGCTGCAGTTTGTTTGGGGAGAGCAGGATTAGGGAATCAATGGCTAATCTGGCTACTGCTGCAGCACTAGAGCAATTTACATTTAATTTACTTTTTCTGAGTGTGATATGTAAAGAAGAAATCATTTTCTAGGCCAGAAAAATGTAAGTATGTTATTATTATATGCTGTCATGGAAATGTTTTAAGGGACCAAAATTACTTAATACTACATAAAACTGCAGATAGTGCGTTAGTTTAGTCAATGAGTTATGCAGGTCAATGAACTGGAACTGATGTTAGGGGGAACTGAAAAGAAAATTAGTAATTTAAACTGCACTCTATGTTTTTCATAAAGCTGAATATAGGCAGAAGAAGAGATGGATAGAAGGAAATAGTGACACAGATTATTTGTGTAATTCATCCACCTGTTCCTTCCACAGATAAATAAGAAAATCTGTTTTCAGTCCTAGATCACCCTTCTTTACATAGGTTAGCTTCTGCTCCACCTCTTCATCTTCTCAAAATATTTTTAGATGTTTAATCGCTCAAGATTTAGAATTCCCCCTGTAAACTAGGTTTTTTTACTAACTCATGTGCTTGGTTGTGGGCAGCACATGCTCTCAGCACTGGGGCTGAGAAACCAATCCTAAAGCAATTTTGTTTATTCTTTCCTCACTGATTAGAAGTGAAACAAGTCAGTGACTGAAATCCGTATACTGCTTAGGGCACCAGGACCTAATCTCTCCCACTCTCATTATAGAATATTTTAAAATGACTCTGCCTGCCTAAAGCAGCCAGGCCACTTAAGTCTTGCCTGGTGAAATGAAACAATGATTGAAGTGACTGAGGGACCACAATACCCAAAATATCCTTCAGGGCCTCTCTTCAGCTATCAGCAGGGCCACAGGGAGCAGATCAGGTGTTAAATGTTACTCTTCAAGAAGGGTTCTGGGGAGCAGCTGGAGAGTGTGAAGTCTTGCAGACTTTTTTTATTAACTACTTGTTTAGGAAAGCATGGAGGTATTTTCTGCTGTAGCCTGAACACCACCTCTGAATACCAGAAATCAAATAAAATCCCCTATTTCCTGCCTTCCCAAAGGAACTGCATTACCTGTAAACTTTGTTTACCTTTAGGCCATGATTAATGATTCCCCATAAGAAAGGATTTTGGATATTCCAAAAAGGAAAGGCAAAACAGTGATATATGTGCTTCTAGTACTAATGTGAGAAGAGTAAACAAGAAAAAATATTTCCATTTCTGTGATTTCCCACTTGACTTTTTTGTTTGCCACTGAACTAGTAATAGATAGGATGAGAAAATACTCAAACTGTGATTTTTCAGTGGGGAATAACAATAATAGTCAGATTTGTATATATTTCCAGTACATTTTTACTTTTGTTTGTTTGTTTGTTTTTTGCTAACCCACATCCCCGTTTATGTGCCAGCAGACAACATCTACAAGTCAGGTGGTTTTTTTTTTCATAAATATCTGAGCATCCATGCTGTGTACTTCCTACAGGATTTTTCACCACCACCACTCTGGGATACAATTGTCTGCCCCTGACTGTGAGCTTTGTGTACTCCTGAGACTTTACATATGGGGGGAACAAGGAAGGAAAGGTTTTCCTGCACCTTACTCAGGCTGGGGAGTGAGGTGCAGGAAAATGATGGGCTGCATTCAGGCAGAGCCTGCTCAGGGCATCCTAAGCTCATTCAGCTCACTGGCCATCCTAAATTTGGTTTAGTCAATCTGGCATCTTCTCTTTCTCTGTCAGAATATTGAGATCTTTACAGACCTGCATTCTCAAACCAGGAAATTCTTCAGTGTGGTTCAAAATGTGTATGTGTGTATGTGCTGGTTTTTTCTATTTGGTTTGTTTAAGATGCCAAAAATGGGTATTTACTGAGTGCCCAGCATTTAGGTAGCTGAGATGAGATTACTCATATTTCTCTGTTCTGAATTCCAGTGATTTATTAGAAAGAAATTGCATTGACAACCCATGAGTTTGTGTGGAAAGTCTAAGATCCATTCTTGCTTTTGGATTCCTAATAAACAGTGAAAAATCAACTACTGTTTCAATTCCAAGGGGTAGAGCATGGAAGTAGTAAAAAAAAGCTTTGCTAAAGGCAAACATACTAGATTTTGCCAAGAAGCTCGTGCAAATGGCATTAATTATGAAGAGCATGATCTGTGTCATAGAACATTTATGAAATTGAAACAAATAGACAAGACATTTCATTTTATACAAAGTCAGCATCAATGTTTTAGCCCTATTGGACAGGTTAGGTGGTCTTCAGCAGTAGAAGACTACTCTATTATTCTTTGTTCTAATATTTCTACCCCATAGACAACAAAAACCCCATATGAACAAAATCCAAACCAGCACAGGGGTCCCCCAGTCATCCAAATGACAAGAGGATGGCCCAGTCTTTGTCATAACCAGGTGCTAGAAAATGGAAGAGGCTCAAGTGTCTTTTAACTCTGAGCTCATGTTCTAAATTTAGATTCTAGAAACTTTGTACAGGTGCCACTTTGCAGGAGTTTGTTTTGTAAGTGGAAAGTCAGGCAGTTCTGCTGAATGTTTTCCTGTCATTTGTGGTTTGTGTGCATTTGGATAATGTTAAAACATCCCCTCTGAGTTCACAGGCCATGGTATTAGAACATCCCTGCTTGGAATCACACATGGACAGACAAGCACATCACTTTCTGCATGTTTTTTGGGAGAGGTTTAAGGAATTTGAAAGTTAGTGGAAACAGCATCTGTCAGTTATTATTGTAATGTTGTTCTTCCTTGTTTAGCAAGTTGTCAATAACTAAATTGACAGAAAATCAGGCAAATGTATTTTTGTGTACAGTCCTTGACAAGTGGCAGAGGCCCATTTGTGTCTTTTCTTGGCAATGGCATTGTAGGTTCATGTACAAAATCTAAGCAAGTTATCACTTCACTGAAAGACGTTGAATTAAGCCAATCAAAAATACTTGCTTTCTGTTATAACAACTATTTAATAATTCTACTGTAAATAAGAACCAGTTGGAAAATACTTGCAAGATATTTCAACTATCTCTGAAGTAAGCTAAATGTTCCTTTTAGCAGTTAAGCCTTTACAGCTGAGGAGAACAAACATCTTCATAATTTATTTATCACAAGTGAAAGCTGATTCTTCTACTTGTTCATCTAGATATTACTTTCATTTTTCTGTCTCCATCATGCCCACTCCAAAGCAAATGATAAGCTGAGATTCTAAAATAATTTCTTTTTTTCATGGATGCTTTTGAAGCTTCCCTCTTAGTCAAGAGAATCTAGTAAGACATTTTCCAACTGCAAAGCCTTTCCAGGAAATGCTCTTTTTCCTTTAATTTGCATAGAATTTTATTTATGTTAAAGTCACCATAAGAGCAATGGAAGTTTTTAGTGCCCCTTCAGAGATTTCAAACCACCAGTTTTAGAACTAGAAATGTGCAAGAATTGTATCCAGGCCTATGGAAGAAGAGGAGCTTGGCTCCCATCTTTTGGATTGACTGTTTTACTGCACCTTCAAAAACTTTTTTCACCATACGTGACGAAAAAGTATTTTTAAATTCTGGGATTTTCAGAGTGAGTGGAGATTTGAGGCTAACTGCAAGAAGGCTTGTAGGAAAGATCTGTAAAATACGAAAAAGGTGGGGGGAGCACAAATCCCAAACTGTTCCATGCTCCCTAGTTCCCTTCTAAAATTCTGAGATGGTATTGCAAGGAAATTTTTCTTTGGAGCGTAATGTTTACTTGGGGAAGATGGTGTTAGAGAAAAAAACCCCTTTATTTAGCTATGACATTCTTAGGATCATTTAGCTGTTAGATTGGGCTGTGCAGTGTTTGAAAAGAGGCAGAAATTGCAAGATAAGATCAACTGCTCACCTGGGGAGACTTAGGAAAGTCTCATATTTGAAGCACATGTTCCAAATTCTAGTCAGGAATGGATAGCATTAAATTCTTACATCTGGCACAGAGCTGCTTGCTTTTATGTTGATTTCTTTTCTTGTTTTATTGTTTAAAAGGATAATAAAACCTCACAATAATATCTCATAATCAGTATAGCATATCTCCAGGCACCTTTTGAATGGTGACTTTGCCAAGAACATACGTGGTGGTTTTATTTTGCCTACAGAAATCTTGAGGGTTTTCATCTGGATCCCTTTGGAAATAAATTTATGATTTGTACCAGTGCAGAAAAAGGAAGAGGAAAATATTCTGCATTGGCTGAATGGATGGTAATTAATTTTGGCTGTGTGGCAAGCAGAATTAATTATCCAAGCAACGTTACACCTTTGGCATGGCTTCAGCTGTTGCATGTTGCCACAGATGCTTCAAAGCCAAGGCTCCTGCCATTTTCCTTTGGTTCTATGGTTAGTAACTGCAAAAGCAAATTTTAGCTGTACTTCACACATACTGATCTTCACAGCTTGTTTTTAGGATTGCAGAAAATGGAGTAAGAGCAAGGAAAAGACTTGAACAGGGAATGTTTGTGTGTCTTTATGAGATCTTTCTCTTTGGAATTCTTTCCAAATATTCAACTTTGTTTCAGTTAATTCCTTTTCATTCACAAATCCATTTAAATGCAGTGTTGATGGCAATGGACTGTTCATTTGATGTGTTTGTTGCTGGCAGCTGTGTGTTAGCTGGATCATGTGTGCCCTCTTTGTCCACTCTTCCCTGGATATTGGGCCACTGTAGGAGACAGGTGCTTTAGCTCAGACTAGTTTTACATTTCTGTTTCTCTGGCTTCTGCTCTAGACTTTTTATTTAGCAGTTCAAATTCCTCTATAATTTTTGAAAGCAACTGTTTCCTTAGAACACTGATGGAATCGATATCCATGCATCTTTTAAAAATCCTAGTCATAATGCCTCCAGCTGGTGATTCCAGGGTATTTTCTTCCCTCCAGTTACAATAAGATCTCTGAGGTAAGTCCTTCCTACAGGCAGTCTTTAATCCTCCCCTTAGTCTAATGGGACCTAGAAATCAGCCCAGGTGACTTCTCTCTAAAGAAGTTGTTCTTTTTTGAAGGTGTCAGTCAGAATTTTATCTCAGGAATGTCTGGATGGTGTTTCCAGGAGGAGGAAAACCATGCTTTGACGCTGATGTTTGGTTTGTCACACTGACATGTTCTGATACCCTTTCCTGGAGCCAGAAACTGGGTGGTAATTCCATGACTTGTGCATCCCCTTGTCCTGCATCTCTCTGGGCCTTTTCACTCTGTGGCCCATCTAAGTCAATGTGTGGCTGGGTTTTTCCAGATTTACAGTTTCATCAGCTTGACTTTGCTTTGATGTTTGGGCCTAACCACCTAGAATAGCACACTGCTCATTTTTCTTAATGTATGAGGAACTTGTCCATATTACTAAGGAGGTTTTTTACTCTTTTCTTATAGATGAACTATCTGGGAACATTCTGGGAATAGGCTGCAGTTCCAAACAGAGTTGTGATTACTAAGCAGTTGGGTTTTTGCCATCAGCAAATGATCATTCACTTACTAATGCAGTGAACCATTTTGAGAGAATTTGTCCTGTTTGTCTTTTGTTACTGTTGGTTATAGTAATTTGTCTGATTCAGTCTCTTAACTCCTCGCAAATTGTTCCCATCAAATTAAATTTTTAATCTAGGCAATGCTAAATGCAGTTAATGGTTTATGGAATGTTCTATAGCATAGTGATAGAGACAGTTTTGATCAATCAGGTGGCTCTAAAGCATGCACATCTAATACTGCAGCACTATATTTCAAAAATCATTACTGTTGTTTTGGAAAGTGTTAGTTGTGGTTAAAGATGTCAGCAAATTTAAGAGGAGGACAGAAAATATCCATTTAAGAATCTTGGTTTAATATAAGAGTTAATGCTGAAAAGTGTGCAGTTGGAATTTTATTTTCCTTCTGTTGCACCCAGTGATGACTGTCATGAGAGCAATAGGCCAGACATGAGATTAAAATTGTGCTAGTTAAATAATTTACTAACTACTATTCTGCAGTTCTACTCTTTCTTTAGACTGCTGGCTTGAACTATAAACTTGAGAATTCTTACACCTCTAAGACATTTTACTAAACAAATATTAATTTAATATTAAGGCTTACAGAATGGAAACTATTGCCAATACAGTACTCACAGTATTAAAAGGGCCAAATGTAATAGGAAAGGCAATCTTTCATAAACACATAAATTGAACCCATAAAGAAATATTTTTCTTCTGATTCTTTCTCTGTAGACAGACAGTTTCACCAAGCATTCTCCCAACAGATAATGTGAATGCCAAGGTGTAAACATGTCTTGAAACAACAGTTTAATTTGCCATGGGAAGTTATTATGGTGACTGTAAATTATGTGACTTCCTCATGCTAAGTAAAGCCAAAATTAAATCCAGACAAGCCATTAAGGAAATAAAGCATTAGTTTAATTCTATTGCATTCCAGCATTATGGAAAGACACATCTTGGAATTGGGATTGATTGGAACATTTTAGACTGAATATGTTGACATTGAAATCTGATTATTTTCTGTAGATGCTCAGATATATCAACTTATGCTGAGCATTATCCCGTGAGGGATGTTTGCATCTCAACCAGCCTTTCCTAGACCCTGCCCCTGCATTTTCCTCTGGTGTTATGGATCAGAAGCTCATGATGGTGGGACCTTTTCCATGTCTGAACTGGTTTTGTTTTGTTTTGTTTTGTTTTGTTTTGTTTTGTTTTGTTTTGTTTTGTTTACCAGGACGATTATGTCTCCCCAAGATAGCTGGAGAAACATATTTGGTCTGCTTTGCCTTTGGTACAGGTCTCTACCAGTGCCTCAAATCCTTGTGCTTCATGAGGAGTAGGTCAGACTTTACAAGGGCTATTCAGCATAAGGGTGTCCAGTGTAATGATTTAGACGTGATTGTGTCTCCTTGTGTGACTTCCTCACCTAAATTCTAATTGTGCTGGATGAAATGAATAAATAAACAAACATGATCGTGTTTAGAACTTTAGGATGAGATTTTTCAAAACAACTCTTCTCTCATTTAAAAAGTGTCAGGCAAACAACTTGGAGATGTCTTTTGTGTCTTTTAATTATTATATTGACTAGTGCCTCAGTCATTTTCCTTAAAATTTGTAATTTACGATCAGTGAAGATTTTGTGAAAAAGCAGAATCCCCGTTTTTATTTCACATCATACATTTGTTGTCTCAACTTGTTCAACTTTACTGATTTTGGAGGAGTTCAAAGTTTAGCCTGTATGTCTTCTTAAGCATCACATATGGGAAAGAAAATCTTATGTACCTGATAAGTTACTTTTGTTTGAAATATTTTTCAGATGAGATTTTTAGGAAGAATGGTCATTCACTAGAAAACGAAATCATTAGTAAAGTAAAAAACCTCCCTTGCCTTGGGGTTATTGGGGTTTTGTCTCTAACCCGCAAAAAGGCAACACTTAATGCCAGATAGAACTGAGCTTCCTACAATACCTCCTCATGGCTAAAATTGCTAAAATTACTGGGCAGTTTTGATAAGTAGTTATTGTATTAAAAAGGGGTGTTTCAAATGCTTTACTGATCAATGGCTAACCAGGGCCATGTCATTAAGAGATTTTAAATAGAAATGGAGCAGAGCTTGTCTCTCTGTATTAGGAACTGGTATCAGGTGGCTCAGGAAGAGCATCCAGGGTCATTCTGTGCTGTTCTGGCTGAAGCTCTGGATCCTTCCTGTGTCACAGCTATGATTCCGGCAGTTTTGGGTTTACATCCACAAGCTGGACTTCCTTTTCAATTCTGTGAAACTGTCTGCTAAAAGGAGAAATGCTGTGTGTGCTGTTTATCTTTGTTATATATTTAGGAACTAAATAAATATTTTGGTCTTCCTCATTAAGATAGAATTCTCAAAACTACCTCATCTTATAAAACTCAGCTGTAGAACAGGAAAATTCCCTGAGGTGGTGTTTTGATTTTTCCTACCAGATGCTTTTTACTGTCCAGGGTGTATATTTGACTCAATTTTCTGTGACTACTCAAAGTAGAAAGCCCCAAGTTAAACCTTATTTGTAAGGTATGAGCAACCAAAGCAAGGGTTAAACAGAACCCTCAGGTTCCTGTTTTTTTTCCTGGTTTTTTCAGAACCCTGAAAAAAACCTCAGGTTATGTTAAACCACATGCCATGTTTCTAAAGTGAAAGGCATGAAAACAGGTCATAAATCACTGTGTCTGCAGAAGATGAAGTCTCCAGTATTTATTATTTACACACCATTTTGATTTGCCCACAAGGAAGCTCCTTGTGGGGAGAAATGCTGTAACTATAGTGATAACACACTTGGGGCTGCAACTTCCAGCATGGGGCACAGCCAGGACCCCACGACAGCACCCTCTTGCTGGGTTTTCAGATAGGAAGGGGAGCATTTGTCTCACAGTAATTTCTTTTTTTATGGGAAACTATATGTAAATCATAGAAGAAGAAAAAAAAAGTAAAGAGGGAGTTATTAAAATACTTCTAGAAAATGTGTGTACTTCTTTTCCTTATGTATTTCTTTACAGCAGACATGAACAAACAGTTTGGGGTGGGTTTTTTTTTTCTTAAAAACCCAAGCTTTTGCAAAGAAGAGTTTTTAAATTTATTTTGTAAAGACAGCTTTTCAAATGCATCTATATAAAAACATGCTGGAGTTATTTTGTATGTGTGCATTAGGATCTAAGTATCTTTATAGCTTTGGCTAGAGCCAAACACTTGAAGGCAGAGGTGAGATCCCCCTCTGCCTCTCTGGACCCACATGTGCTTCCCCGATCCTCCAACTCCTTTGAGAAGAGCCTGCCAGATGGAGCAACATAAATCCATCCACCTGCATTCAGATGTGCAAAAAATTAAGATTTGATGCATATCTCAGAGGTTTCCAAGCAATCTGAGAATATTTTGAAGGTTTTCATGAGATCACCTGTTTGATTTTCACTTGTTGCAGATATCAGCTCTTTCAGTGCTGGCTCTGCAGCTCAGCTCCCTGTGCTGCCTGATTCTGTCAGTCCTCTCTTGTGCTGAGCCCTTGTGGCTGTGAAAAAACATATTCCTCTTCAGGATGATAATAGTCACTAAGGAAAAGCCCATTATTTTGTGTCTGCAGAGCTGGTTCAGCACTCAGGAAAGAGGGGCTGAGTCCTCAGCACACCTGCACCTTCTATGGAAGGGACATATGGGGAGATGAGATGGAATGGCACTTTTAAAAATTACAGTTACTCTTCTGAGCCTGGCTCTGTGATTTTGCTGTGTTTGACTCGCATTTTGTCTAAAAGTTTTTAATTATCAAGTGAGTTTTTATTTAGAATGTCACATTCTGATACCTCATATGACAGTAGTTTATACACTCTAATCTGATGTAGTTCAATCTCAAGGAAAACTTTCATGTATCTTTTCTTTGTCTTTGCTAAAGAAAAGTTTGAAATATCAGTGTGTAATATTAAGGCTTGCTTTACTTTCCCCCAATAGTGCTTATTCCTGTTTTCTCTCTGTAAGAAGTTGCTTTGTTCTCTGGGGACAGCACCAGAACCAGTAGTCTGAATTTTTAGGTTTTATCCCATGTCTATTCTTCACTCCATTTCTCCTCAATGACTCATTTCATCACTCTGTGTTTCTGTTCATCTCATGTATAAAGTGGGAATAACAATATTGTGACTTCCTTGGAAATAAAGTAGGAATTTCTTTCTGAAAATCAGTAAGTAAAATCTCTGCTAAGGTGAAGTCCCCATTTTTTCACTCTAAATAAGATGTCTTGAGAATTTTCTTCTCAGCTTGGACAAGATGCCTGTGGAAGTATCAAGTATCTTGTCAAAATAGTAAAAAATGTTGCCTGAAGTGAAGGTATTTTGTAAACTGCAGAAATGAAACAAAACAAAACAAAAAAAGATTTTAAGTTTTCTGAGAGATGTGTGGTTTCTCTTTGCAGGAAAAGATAGAATATTATTCTCTGACAACATTAATGGAAACAGTTTTCAAACATAATTTTTGCCAGCAGACACTTCCCCACACCCCACATCCCCTAATTCTGCATTTCACAGGCACTGGTGGCTTTTTCTGAGTAAGCTTTTCCAAAAAACTGAGAAGTAGCAAACCCTTGGTGCAGAGAGGCTGGTGTCAGAGATTCATTCTCTGCCATTTCCAGTGTGTCTCCCTCTCCATCTCTGCTGGGGCCCTCCTGGCAGCAGCAAGGGATGTGGGGGCAGAGATGGATGTGGGGCAGAGGAGCTGCAGTGTGTGAGCAGCAGAGGACAGGATGAATGGCTCCTGAGGGTGAGCAGCCTGCACAAGACAAAGGAGAGAGCACTGCAGCTCCCAGGGAAAAGGCAGCATTGCTGTGTGATTAAGTGCTTCCATGGAGCTGCAGCAGCTCCAATAGCATTTACATCTGGCAACTTCACTTTTATGGAATGCTTTTCCCAGATTTTTTAGTATTACATTGAACATGTGTATGTTTATATTGGAAAAAGGAGTTTGCTTTAATGTCATCCCTTCTGAGACACACTTGGTAATAAACAACTCCAGATCACACCTTACATTTCTTATCAGGAGTGAACCCAAAATGTTAAGCTGAATTTCAGACTAAAGCTATTCATCATTTGAGCATACACCTGGGTTTTGGATAAATATCTGTATCTCAATAAAGGGTTAGTATGTGAAATTCAGGCACCCTAATTTTATCTAAACATCAGATCGTTGTGTGAAATTCAGGCATCTCCTGTTTGTTATTTTCTCAATTTTAGGTCGTGATGTCTTTTGATTTCTGTCACTGAAGTGATTAGAGCTGAATGGATTTTCATGTGTACAGGTTGGGGAATGAGAGGAATTGGTGCCATGTGTTTCCCATTGTGGAACTTTTATGATATCATTGTCAGAGAACATGCTCAATATGCCTTCCAGACTTGGCCTGCTATTTAGGTTCTGATTGCTTTAGATTGTGTCAGGACAATATTAATATTCCCCTTGGTGCATGAATATTAACATATTTAAAGCATTTAGCTGATAAGAGGAAAGATTCCCCACCAAAACCCAGAACCTTTATATTCCTGATGAAAATAATGTGCAGTATGTCATTTAACATCTAGGCCTCATTTTGCCATGGGCACTCTCAGAAGCTCCCTGTTCAATGGAGCGCTAATTTTCACCTATCCATCCTTAGGTACTCTTAGAAAAACACATTTTTCGGTCCCAGTTGCTAGAAGTAAAGTCCTTCTTCTGTCAGCATATGGATAACAGCTGTCATTACCACCAGCCAGTTATATTGTCAGCTGTCCCAGTCCTTTATCTGTCCAACTCCAGACAGTAATTCAGAAAATCAGAATAAATAATCAAGGCATGTGAAGTTGGGGCCAAGTGTTTTTTATTTACAACACCTGTTGCCTTTTGGAGGGTTGGCACAGTCAGTCTGAGCCACAGCAGCTTTCTAGATTTCCTAACTGGATTGAATGAGAGGTGTCTTTGCAAGTTTTCGTTTGGGGGTTTTTTGTGTAACTCTTCCATTTTCATTAAAAGGATAAAACCCAAAATAACACCACACATCTTCAGCAAAGGCCTGGGCAAAAAGTTTGCAGTGAATGGAACTGTGCCCATTTTCACCCTGTCAAACACTGATTGTGTTCAGCTGTAGTGCTGTTGTTCCCCCGGCTCTCCTGTCACTGGGGCAGAGGACATTAAACACTGCAGAGAGAAAGCTCTCCTGTCCTCCTCCTCTTTAGCCTTCTTTTCCTTTACCGATGTGTATGCTCATGGCAGTCCTCTTTATGAATCCTTGGATTTTCTTGTGTAAATTTTCAAAGTGCAGTGTGTTTTGGGTGTGGCGAGGAAAAGAAAGGAGGGGCAAAGTGCCTGTCCTGCTATTTCCTCAGATGTTTCCTAACTTTTAACTTTTTTCCTAATTTCTTCCTCCTGAAACCGTGTCAATTTAATCTGAGATGGTTTTGATGTTTCAAACTAAGCAGAGCTTTTGTGTCAGTGTTTGAGTGCAGGATGGGGCTCTGGCTTGGCCAGGTGTTTGGGGGCACCTGGTCTTTGTTGTGTTGAGGTTGTGGTGAACCAGAGCAGCCAACACAACCATGCACAGCTGGGTTCCTTGGCTGTCAGCTGGAAATAGATCTCGCATGTGAGGTTTTTCAAGGCACCTAAGTCTGTTATCTTTAGAGGAACTGGTGGAGCTGGAAGTAGAAATGCTTTGGAGGATACAGCTCCTTCTGCAGGTCAGACAAGTTATCTCCCTTTCAATCAATTAGTTTCATTAGGTAATTAGTGTAATGAATAATATTTTATCTGTCCAGAAACCTTATATTACCCTTGTCTTTAAACTGTCATAAAAGGTCCATCTTGTTTAATTGGAATTCACATCAGTTTTGTGTGCTGAAGTTTAGAGAAGTAGAAAGAGGACTTTAACGTCTAACAAGATTAATTAGAGCTCTAGAGTCATTTAGGCTCTGAAGATCCAATACCTCTCTAAAGCACAGTTAATGATAGTAATTTAAAAAACCCTAGTATTAACTCTAATGTCTGTCATGGGAAAACCATAAACTCAAAGCCTGAAAAATGGAATGTATTTCTCGCAAATGTATGTAGGTACATACATATATACCACATGTGTATTTATAAAAATATATATACTTGATATATATATATGGTCTTAGCATCCATTTCTAGCTTCTACAATGGACTGCAGTGTCCACTGTGTGGTATGGCTGGTTTTGCTACCTGTATTAACAGAGGTGAAAAATTATGCACTTGAGTTCCCAGTGTAGGTGATTTTCTTTGCTATTTTTTTTTATTATTAATTTTGTGAGGATTGATTGGTCTCTAGATTTACAGCTGCACAAGTACAGGACAGAAAAGAGAAATGAAAATATAGCCTCTATATGCATACAGCTCTATGTATGTATTTATCTTAATTTGAAATAATTACTTTCTTGTAGAACTGCCAATGATTTCTCATTTCTGCATGTAAACAACATTTATTAAAAGTTAGAAAAGATCAAATACGTTGTGAATAAAAAGTCACTTAAAACTCTTAAGCTAACTTATTTTTGTTCTAGAAAGAGCCACCTTCACTGAAAGTTTGGAGGCTCTGTGAAATAGCTGTTCATGCAAAACTTTCTGCTGCTTGGGCTTTAATCATTTTAACAAGGATATAACGTATTATACGTAGCATGTACTCTGCATCTATCTATAAATCTACATATTATACTCAAATCCAGAATCCATACAAGAGACCTCTGAATATTCGATTTCTTGGCAAAATTCCTCAGTGGGAAATGAGCACAGCCAGGGCTCAAGGGGCTTCAAAGAAGTGCAGGACCAACAGGCTGAGCCTGCACCCATTTCAGTGCTGCTTGGGTGGAAGGGGCAAGGAAGGATTTGAGGAGCTGAGATGTTCAAGGAGTCTACAGAATAAAACCCACCTGCCTGTTCTGAGGTGTCTTTCCAAAGACCATGAGTGCCTCTAAGTGGCATGAGTAGAGAAGAGTGGCAGAGTTAAATTTTCATGCAGTGCACTCCAAATGGGATTAAATGTCGAGAAATCCATGCTGAAAGGATCTCTCCCTTTGCAGTTTCCTGCATTTGGAATTACCACACTCTGAAGGGGAAAAACTAAAATGCAGATATGGTGTGACCTGAATGTGAGGAGATGCTGTGGCTTCTCTGGGTGGAGTTTCTCTTCGTGTTTCAAAACTCACTCTAAGATACCCATTTTAGCAAATCCGTGTAAAGAACCACATCTGTATTTTTCACTGTCCCTAGAGCTGTTATTTATTCTTCAACCACTGAGACTAACTAGAACAAAATGTAATAATAATTAGAGTTTGTTTCTCAATTAATGTCCTGACTTTCCATACAGTACATCTGTAATGGGCAGCTTGTGGGCGTGGCTGGCAGTGAAGTCGCTGAAAAGCTCTGTGGGCTCAGGAGCTGCTCCCTGTGTGACACATCCTTGTATGGGAATGCTTTTGGAACAGGCTTCTTCTGCCAGTGGAGCCCTTCCCCTCAGCCACAGCTCCAAGCCTCCCCTCTGATACAGATACTTCATTTTGTGATGGGATTATCGATTTTGTGTGCTGCTGCTGTGATTCCATCCATTACCACCAAATCCAGTCTTCTCCAGCAGTTACAAGCCCACTTCAAAGGGACAGATCCCTTTGGAGAGCACCACAAGCACCCAGGAAGGAAGTTCCCATTTTTTGTAGTCTTGCTAGAGAGTAGTAGGGTTTTTTCCTACATAATGGCTTTAACAAGGTATCTTTTTCCTTTAAACAATAATTATCTTTTAGATTTCTATGAAGATGACAGAAGAGTAAAATTTTCTAAATTTAGATGTTTTGCCATCTTTATAGGAGCATTCCCCATGCTCTGTGAATGATCATTCCTTTGGTACTTATATAACTTTTATTTTGCTCTATAAGTTTTTACTTCAGGTTCATGTATAAATGCTAGTGTGAAACAAGTATTTTCTGATTAAATTAGATAGCTTAAATAATTTTTTTCTCAATAACTGAATTGTAATGAGAAATTTGATTCCCTCAACCCTGAAAAAAAGTTTGAAATTCTGTTTTGCATTAATAGCAGCAGTGGTTTTAGAACTGTGCTTAAGATAAAAATGTATTTTGCATGTTCTCACTTAGTGTGAAAATGTGCAAATGTCACAGGTTGTTAATTACTTGAAGCTAGGAACCTGGAAGGAGGACAGGAGGGGCTCTACTTTCCTTTGATGAAATGAAATTTCATGGTCCCCCATAAGTCAATGCTGAATGAAGGAGGGGGTGTCTCCCAGGTGATAAATTTGCACTCTGTAGCCTGAAATTTATTGAAAGCTGAATCCTGGCCATAGGGTCAGTTTAGGAAACCTCTGCCAGCAGAGCAGTTCTTTGGGCCTGGTACCACCAGCATGATATAATTAAATACGTTGTTTGGCCCGCAGATCAGAGTGGGAGTTGGAATTAGAGTAGGAGAGCAGTGTTAGCACAGCCAAACAGGCAGGCTGCAAATCAGCCCTGCTCACAGCATTCTTCCTTATTTAAAAGGAAAAGAAAAGAAAAAAAAAAAAAAAAAGAAATGGGGGTGAAAAAGATTTGTTCATGTTGTGATTACCTCTGGAAAGAAGATCCTAAAAAGTCTGACACTTAGAGGAGAGGTGAGAGGGCAAGATGGGGTGGAATGGCAAGGCAAGATTGAACCTTGAGAGGTTCAGGGAGTGTGGGGGGGGGAACATGTTACAAATGGTAATAAGGCAATTTGAGAAAAATGATACCAGATGTGGCTGTAATGCCAACAATCAGAAAAAAAATGTAAACATATATAAAGCTGTAGTAATAAAGCTGTTACAGCTGTAATGTTCAGGATGGAAAGAAAAATGAGGTCTCTTTTTTAACTTCAGCCCTATCAGGCTCTGGCCTCTCCTGAATCTTGGTTTTCCCCTCATCCACTCCATCCTGTTAGAACAGTGATCCATCTTCATGGAAATTTGGTAGAGACCATTTCCAATGTTTTGTATAAAAATAAAATATGACACTACCAACATTTTTTACAATGAACAGCTCTATTTATATCAAAGAACACTTTTGAACTCTCCAGCATATTTCACAACCAATTAAATTTCTAAGTGCATGGAAGCATGTGAAAATTGATCTCATTCAATTACGAAGTGTGAGGGTGCAGAGGAGCCCTGTGCACCACTGCAGCCCCACATCTGTGTGTGCTGTCTGTCCTCCTCCCCTGGGTCACAGTTCCTTGAGCTCTGGTGTCCCCTGATGCTGGCACAACAGATGTAAGGCCACTCCAGAGGTCACAGGTCTGCCCAGGAATCTGCTTCCTCTGGATTTGTGGCTCCCATGGTCTACCTGACCAAGAGTAATTCTCCTCCCTCCTGTTCCAGAGACACAGGACTCTGCCTTAGAGCACTTTAAAACATGTTGAGAACTGGGTGACCAGTTTAGGGGCACACCTTATTTTCTCATCAATTATAAGGTCTGGGAGTTCTTATACTTTGTTGACTTTTTTTTTTTTTTTTTTAAATATGCAGATCTATATAACAAATAAAACTTTTCAAAATGTCACTAAGTTTGTGTATTCCTACAGGCAAATGATGCACGCCTGCAGAAAGCTTTGTTTTTCACTGTCTATGAGCTTAGTGATTCAATATTTGATAATTAAGGTGTTTTCCATGATCCCATGATTCTTCCTGGTTTAAATAATGCAATAGCTCTTGGATCATTTATTAATAATGATGAAAACTTTCAGGACTTTCAGTTGTTCCCAGCATTCTGGGACTCCCTATTAATTGCATCACATCAGCCTAGTGAGTTACTGCAGTCCTAATGCACCCTGAGTGTGAATGACTAAAAAGTCACATGGCTGTTTTAAGAGCTGTAAATTCTGCATGAAACTGTGCAAAAAAGTGCAACCTTTTATGGTTTGTGGTGTTGAATCACTAAGTTTGTGCCACACTCCTCTCATTTTATGGGCTCTTGTACATATGATTAAAGGAAATATTTTTTAATAAGCTGTTTTGTAAAACTACACTCAGAGCTTGCAGGGAGTGGATACATTTTAATAGTTCTTGGAATTTCCAGTCTTAGTTATTATACAGAGTTGCTCAGTCCTTTCCTTATTTAGTCAGGAAGCTTTTCAGATTATCTCTCAGATGTTGTTCCACTCAGCCTGAGCATTTCATTCATGTATTATCACAGTCCTTATCATGGCATAAATACTTCCTGTCTTTTTTTGTTCCGATTTTTTGACTGCATCCCTTATTTGCATTCAAGTGGGGAATAGCCTAATGCCCAGGCAAACCCTTAGGATTGTTTCCATCAGGAAGAGCTCAGCTTTGGCTCAGCTGAGTGGCTGTGCACTGTTGGCATGACTGCAGCAGGATTTCATGCCTGCAGTACAGAAGTGTTGCTGTCAAGAGGAGCTGTAGAGAGCAGCAGCACTGTCTGCTTGCTTGTCTGTGTGTTAAGTGCTGGTTTTGATTTGTACCCACATGGTCAAAGGTTCTGAGACATACCCTTCTCCTGAGATGACATGACATCTGAAATTTGTGGTTCCTACAGGTGTATCAATCCATTAGTTCAGGTAGATTTTTTGTTTGTTTGTTTTGTCTCAGTACTGATTACATGAAATGTCTTCAGTAATTGAAGTTTTTGAGTCATGCTTTGGAAAGAGTCAATTGTCTTATTAGTGATTTAAGCTTCCTTCCTATTACTGCTTCATGCAACATAGAATCACTGATTCTGTCTGAGACATCCCTCACCCACCTCCATTCCTGTTTCTAAACTTGAACTGTGTGGAAGAGGCAGTCTTAAAACAGGAAAATGCTCTTCAAGAGGAACAAACGCTTTTGCACATTGCTGCTATGGCCCTGAGAGCATAACCTACAACCTGTCAGGTACTTCTTACTGTATGTAGCGTCCATCTATGAGCAGTGTCCTCTGCTCCTGTTTGATCCCACACCAAGCCCTGAGTGCTGTAATACCCTGTGGTCAGGCTCTCACCTCCCCTGTACTCACATGGCTGGGAGGAGGAAGAAGTGCAGCACTGCCTGGAGCTCTGGTGGGTCTTGGAGGGATGCTCTGCTCAAAATCCCTTCTGCTGTCAATGCAGCATCAGCTGCCCTGGAGTGTCAGCCCCATGAGTTTGTCTGGAAAGCATCAATGATCTGGAGTTGCAAAACAGAGTATTTCTGCAAAGAAGAAACAGCAAAATAGTCATATAAGAGAGAGGAAATAGGTGTTGGAGGAAAAAAACCCAACCCTTTTATAGGATTGTAATGAGCCACTTTTCTCAAGTGCTTGTACAGAAATATTCTCCAAAAGACTTCGAGCTGATAAAAGTAATGGCTTCTGGGAGCTGTTTGGTACTGACTTCAAAATAGTAAAAAAACCAAAACCAAGAAAAAGCTTTATGCAACCTCCCTCAAAAAAACACAGCTCTGAGCTATGGACAACAAATGGAGTCAGAGAAAGGAAATCTGCTTTTGTCAAGTTAACTTACTGCTGAGCAATTCACTGTGATTTTTGTTGATCAGATTTATAGTAACTCAAGATAAACATTTGAGAAGACGACAGTGTGTTCTCACAGGGACCTCTGCAGTTCCTTAGAACACTGTGAAACAATTGTTCAAGATGCAGACTTTATTTTCAGAGAAGCCAACTTTATCATCAGGGTCACCCAGAGAGTGAAGAATTCCAGTGACTCCCTGGAAGTGCTGGTGTAATCTCCCATCTCCAGTCTGTGCCAGGCTGCAGGAGCTGCTGCTGCCCCGCAGGTACCCAGCCTGAACCACCCGCAGCAGCTCTGGGCATAGAGGATTGTCAAGATTCCCATCTCCAAGCCTGCTGAAGGTGCTTTGGTTCCTCCATGACAGCAGAGGAAAATGTGTGTGGGTAACAGTGCAGGCAGGAGCCCCCACCAGCCTTTTGGCCTGAAGATAAGAATGAAAGAATAAATAAACAGTGACACTGTGGTCAGGGAGGCAGGTAGTTCAGAAGGGAGGTAAGAAGTCAAGTGTGGGAGTTGGGAAGCTGGTGCAGACTTGGAGGAGGGAAGAAGAAAGCGTGGGAGGTCATTTATTCTTTTTTTTGAGTGCACCATTCAGTTTCAGCGTGTAGTTAAGACAAGCTATGAAGTTTTTCACAAGGATTTTTAAATATGTATATATCTACATAAAACACTTTTAAAAAGTCCTCATTCTTTCTTTCTGAAATTTGAGGTTTTTCACCCAAAACGATTCTTTCAATGATACTATAATCCCTCTCATGGCTTCTTATGTTCTCTGAGGGGAATATAAATGTCTTTGTGAGAAGAATCTTCTGCCTGGAGTAAAAAAAAAGTTTTAGATTTGCATTACCATCAATAAGAATATAAATATCTGTGTGCTTTTCTTGTTCAGGGTACGGAGTGGTGACTGCACTGGCTCCTCACAGCAAACCAATGTCACTCCAGGACTGAACACAAGGCTCAGTTCCAATAAGTGGATTGCCAGAGGTTAAAGTTAAGGCAGTGGATGAAGTTTCCTAAATGGGTTGGTGCATGTGGAAGGCCCAGGTGTATGTCTGGCTCGGCCCCTCGGGTACCTGAGGAGAGGAGGGAGCCGAAGGAGGAGGGAGCCGTGCTCATCCCGCCTCTCTCTCCCCCAGGTGTCACTGTTGGGCCGCACTGTGGTGCCCACACGCTCCGGCTCCATCACCTGTGTCGTACCTGTGGCACAGGGCCTGAGGCACGGCCTTTCCTGTTAGAGCGTGGGCAGTATTTGGTGACAGCCACAGCTGGCTATTCTACTGTTCATGTGGGCATGTATTGTACATTTTCTGCTCAATTCAAGAGGTGTCTTCCGTTAGTCACAGAGCTGGCGGGAGGATCAAGGGGCCATAGAGCAGGATGTGAGCTGGAAGTGGGACTGTGCCTGGACCACTGTCCCTCTCCTGTCCTCAGCAGGCAGAGAGCTTCCCTGGCTCCTCAGGGATGTGAGGGAAGTAGGACACAAAGGCTTTGTCAGCAACTCTGCCAGTGTCTCCAGGTCCCCACTCCAGGCTGCCGCTTCCCTGGGGGCCCTGTTGTCACCCTGCTCCCAGGCCACCTAGCTCTGTGGCTGAGGGGGCACAAAGGAGTGAAGGGGAGATGGGGTGTGCCAGTGGCCTTGAGGAGCCAGAGGAAATCCATTCTGCAGTATCCCAAAGTTTGGGATTCTGCAGTATCCCAAAGCCAAGGCTGCTTGGCTTCTAGTTAATACAAATGTAGTGCAAATTAATTTTTTCCTAAACGTGGTTTTGATTTGGGACAGGCCTCTGGTGTCACTGTCTGGTGCTGGCGGCCCTGGGAAGCGGGGCGGGGAGCGGCCGAGAGCCCCGCAGCGCTGGTGGGCGTCTCCTTCAAACGGGGTCTGCTGCTGTAATGAAATAATTACAGAATGCCAGGCTGTTATCCAATTAGGCTGACATTTCACCATTGCTGGCCCTAACTGGATTAGGGCCATTGTGAAAGGATTAGCTGTGCAGCAGAGCCGAGCGGAACGAGCGAGGCGCCGGCGCTGTCACGGGCGCTCCCCGCCACGGCCGCGGGGGAAGCAACTCCTTACACACAATAACACAAAGTGTTTAAAGTCTGTGACACTGCCGTGGAAACCCTAGGCGTCCTTGAGACGGATTTTTCTAATAAATTATTCAGGGTAGTGGAAAAGAGGAGCATTTTATCTGACTCTGCTTGCTTTGTAATCGCTGCCTGTTGCCGTCTGCATTGCCACAGGAGCTGATTTGCGTTTTCTGGAGTGACGAAATATCCGAAATATCTCTGTATATGAAACGTTGGCCTTCATTTTATCTGTAATAGCTCATGTGATGCTATGCCTTCTCTCCGAATTAATTGTTTTTAAAAACATCAGACTGATTAACAATCACTTCAGTAAGTTCACGGCAGATTCAATATTTCCCAGTCGCATAGCTTTTCACTTGCATTTTTTTCTCCTTTGTTTCTCGCTTCTTTCATTGTGATTTGGATTGGTGTAAACACTGAGTGATGATTGTTATTAACCAGTCAGACTGCAGATTTCAATCTCCAGCCTTGCACTTCACTCACACTAACCACGCTGCCACTAAATGCAGTTCTAGTTTGATTATTATCATCTTCCACGCATGATGGGCCTTGGTGTGTTTTCTGTGTATGGCATTTCTGAGGCTGCTGAAAAGCTACTTTTCTGTTGAAGTACAAGAACTGCATTTACAACAACAAAGAAAAGAGTAGGAAAAGAAAAAAAAAGAAAAGGAAATTAGTTTGTCAGAGTTGAGAAAGGAAAACAGTACCTTAAAATTGCTTTGAAACTATTTCATTCTGCTTGTCTCTCTCCTGCCAAATCATACTCTCATTGAAGTCAATGGGAACCTTGCCATAGAATTAAATAAGGACATAATGGAACATTGCTAACGTCACTGCCCTGGCTTTCCCCTCCCCTTCCTAAAATGGTTTTCTTCCCTTCTTTAGTGAGTGTAATTGTAGTATCTTTTTTCATGCATGTATTTACTCTAAAACATTAAATCTGATTTATTTTTGTTCTGGAAAAGATTTGCCATTCCATAGGCAGTACTAGATAATTTTTTAAAATTAAATTAATTGTTTCAGCATCTTATGAAGTAAGTAGTATACACTGGGAGGAGAAAAAAAAGGTTAATAGTGGTGAATGAGGTGGCTTTGGGTGCACTGGAGCAGAGGCTGCCAGCCCAGAGCTTTCCTTCCCAGACCTATGCTGTCATCAGCTTTAGTTCCACACGGTGTCACTTGGATGTGGAGCCTGGCTGTGGAAAAATTGTAAATGTCTTGGATTTCCTTGGTGAAAGTGTTTGCATTTGATTCACTACCACAAATGTTAGCTGTCTTGTCTGTGGAATTTGTGCATTTCCAAATATTTCATTCCATATAATTATTTCGAAAATTTCAAAGTAAAAGCACTTCAGCACTTATTTTGTTGTTTAATTAAAAAGTTTGCCAAAATGGAGCTGTTCCTGCTGACATTTTCTAAATGAGATGTTAAATTTATAAGGAAGATCTCAGGTCTATTTCATTTTGGTATTCCAGTTTCTGCTGTGACACAGGTTTTGAGCTTAACTAAGTGCAACCTTTCAGTCTTTCTAAACAGGGCTATAGTTCAGTAGTTCAAATCTAGAAATTCATGGAATTTGCTGTGAAAGCTGCAGCTCTTGCTTGTGCTTTAGCAAGGCAAGTTCCTTCTCTGATCAAAGGCAAGCAGTACTGAATGTGTACAGATTTCTTTTTGCTGAGTGACTTGCTGAGGGATTGAAGCTGTGCTTCCTTTTAACTGCTGGAACAGAATATGCGTAGGAAATAAGACATGCAGAAAAATTTCTGTTGAAGTTTTCCCAGATTCAGCACCTAATTTTCCTTAGACTCTACAGCTTAAGCTGTTCATTTTCCCCTTTGTACATAATAACCCTAAAGTAAAGCTGATTTGGGGAAATCCCTGCTGCAGTGCCAGCCAGTGGATAATCACTGTAGTCTTTCCAAGCAGGTTGCACTCGACCCTTTGGTAACTTTTTTCCTTCCTCTCTTCCCTACTTTTCCTCTGCCATCATCTCGTGGTTTTGTGGGTCCTGTCTTCCCTATTGCCCAATTATGTCCGTGGAACTTGATCATGATCTGAGTAATTGGAGTTCTGATACAGGCTTACAGCATGCATTACAATGTAATATGAAATGTAGACACTTCTGCCCTAAGTGGAAGTGACAGATCAGAGCTTACAAATTGCATTCATTCATTTAAGAACCGTCTGGGACATCTAAATTGATCACATGTGTTGTATGGATTATGTAATATTAATTGGAGTGGTATCCAATAGTGCAGCTGTGGTCTTTGATGGTTCTATTAAATCTCTGTTTTCAGGGGGTTGTAATTCAGTTCTGCAAGTCTTTTATTTCACAGGCGGAAAACCTGAAGTATAATTCTTTCTTCATTGAAATTGAGAAGTGTTAGTGTAGGTAGATATAAATTCAAGAATGAATCAAAGAAAAAACAATATCCATGAGATCTCAGACTTCCGGGTATTTTTACACCTGTACTCAACTTTTATATCTCTAGAATGAGCATTTTTCATCTCATAACTGAATATTTTCTGTTTGAAATAGAGATAATAATTTCTTGCCCTGCTGCTGTAGTGCTAATTTTTTACATAAGCTGATGTATGTTGTCAATTGTTTCTACATATTTATGGTATATAAGTATGTTCTATAAATATAAATATAAACAGTATATAAATATATACAGTTTTTGTGATGGACATATGTGGTCATTATTAGTGCAGGATTGAACTAAGTAAAGGTGCTACGCTGTTTATCCAAAGCAACATAAAAAAGAAGTTAAATTTTAAAGTGTAAGATCACATCTTCATTATTCCTCTGCTCAGTTTTCTTAAGTTCAGCTTTTCGGCAGTATTGACTTGATGTTAAAGTATTTGTATGAGGATGTGCTGCCATTATTTTGTGCAATATTTTAGCTGCTGCTGGGTTGGGTGCTTGTACTGGGCCATATGTGATGTTAATGTTCTGAAATTAATTAGGATTACTCACAAACTTTGCTCTAAAAGTTAATTTCTGCTACAACTCCCAAGCTGCATTCTAGGGCTGATTTAATTTGCATTATGAGTAGTGCATCTTCTGATTCACACCTTTAGGCTCCAGTCTGTCTAACAAAAATACTGGATAGTCGTAATACAAAGAAATTAAAGGGCTATACTAACTTCCTACAAATTATATTAAGAATTTAGAAATGGCATTTGAGCTCTTTAGGATTATGAACCTGGCTGGGTGTTGGTGATTCCATCTGCAGCCACTGCAGATGAAAAAAAAATTGACTTTTTCCCTTTTGTGTCTTAACTTCCAGTTCAGAATGACAGCAAACTGCTACAGGCAGGGTGCTCACAGCCATTCCTGGCTGCTGGAATATAAGAACTTCAGCAGTATTGTCTATAACATGATAGATTTGTACTGTTTTCCCCAGACAATAGGTACAAAACTTGTTATTTAAGGCCTGCATAAATGCTTTTTATATACAAAGAAGTTTCCTATTCTAGTACATAGGGATAAAGATCTGTCATTATGGAGCTATTTTGGATTTGGGGGTTTTTTGTTGTTGTTTTTGCTGGGTTTTGTTTGTTTGTTTTTTATCTTTCTCAAGACATCCATTCATATTTGTGTTGAAATTATGGGCTACAAGTAGCCCATCTCCTTTTGGGTTCTGTTTTAAAGGAACAGTGGCCCACATTCTCTTTCTTGTCCTTTTGATTTGTTATTTATTGATGTGTACTCTGAAGTTTAGAGCAACCTTTTATGAAGTAGCTCTTTCCAGTTCCTCTCAGTATCTTCCAGCCCTGAAGAGCTGCACCAGGCCCACATGTACATTGCATTCCTCCTGTGTGCAGCACGAGGTATTTCTCAAAGCAATGATGCTTTTTAAGTTTGCAAAAGTATTGCAAAGCAATCTTCAAACATTCTGGGTCAACCTTTCTCCAGTGACATGAAAATAAGATAGTTTTCCTTTTTTTTTTCCTGTTTGTGCACTGCTTCAATTTCAGTATGTTCAGTGTAGTGAAAAATGGTTTGTTAGGGTTTTTTTTTTTTTTAATTACAAAAGAAAACTTTGGAATGATCCACTACAATGGGAGAAAAGTAAAAATTTTCCACTGGGATCTCTTAACTTGCATCATGGTTAATAGTCAGATTTCTTTTTAGATGAAAGTATAAAAATCTGTGCAGATAAAACTGCCTTTTTATAAATATTTTTGTTGTGACAACTGGATTGATCCACTGATCCACATATTTATATTGTCAATCTTTGTAGTTGATAGAGATGATGAATTTTGTTTCAATCTTTTGCCAAAAGCAAAAGATTATCCTTCTGTTTTAAGGAGCTCCTTGATTATAACTGTGATTTGCATCATCTGCTGAATTAAATTTTAGCTATATCCCAAAACATAATTAGAAGCAGAATGAGCTCTTACTATCCTTTAGTCTTTATAATCTTCTGAATTTATTTTGATTTAGTTGTATTTTTAATATGAACAGATACTTTGACTTCTTAGCAAGTAACTTTTTAAAAAACATCCCCTTTGAAAATGCATTTTAAAAATTACTTAAATGTCTACTGCAGTGTATTTGCCAACAGGAAATATCAGCTCTGCATGGAAACACAAAGTATTGCCTTATGCTTATTGAAGGGAGCAGTGTTTCCAGGAGTGCTTTTGTTCAAACATGTACTTGATGGATTTTATTTATTTATTATTGGAGCCACTGTAGTTTCCTGCTCCCCTGAACATCAGGAAATCTGAATTCCCTTTACCTCCACGACTCTGCAAAGAGGAGGTGGTCATCCCTAGTGGATACTGGTGCAGAATTTCAACACTTAGCTCTCAGTTAATTTCCTCTCTACTTTTGGATAAATTTTTCATCTCCATGAGGTACTGCCATTTCCATGAGAAATCAGCCTTTTAAAAAGAAATTAATTTAAAAAGGTATAATTTGACAAGCTGGACAGCAGCGTTTTGCAGCTATTGTTATGGTGTGTGATGAATCTGGAAATGTGTGAAAAAGTCTTTTTAGGATTTTGTGAGCAGCTCCTATCTAATATGGCACTCGCAGGTCCCCAGCATAACATGACTACAGTATTTATCATTATAAAATGACCTGTTGTTTTTCTGGAACTTTTTCTTCAGCTTTTACTTGTATAAAGTGAGTATAATTTCAGGCATTTGAAATCATTGATTTTTTTTTTTCACCCTCTTTTTCTTCTTTAAATTTGTAATTAAGTAATTTCATAGTTATCTTTCCTAAATTTCCAAGTACGGTCCTCTTCTGAGGCTGCCCACCCTCAGCCAGGGGAATGGGGAAGGTTTAAAGTGCAGTTTAAACTGCTGTCTCTTTCCCTTGCTGCAGGTCTTTAAGGAGCTTCGTTATAAAATCTTGTGGATATGTGCAAGTTTTAATCATCTGGTTTAATTGGGCGGCTCTTGCGTTAAATACCTGCATGGCTTAATGTTTGAACCATATTGTGCATAAAATCCACCCCAGTGAGATCTCACTGGCAGTTAGAGTGGTAGAAGGAATTGAAGTTCAGGGGAAATTTAATAATCTACTGCTTGTATGGAATCAAAACGGTTTTGAGGAGTAAAGACTTCTAACTTGGAATGCCAAAATCAAAGAAATTAATCAAATAACCTTTTATTACTGAAAATTTTACTCAATAGTTTTTAATATCTCAGCGGTTTCATTTTCATAAAACTTCTTTTTTCTGCCTAAGGACTAAATTTAGGCATTCTGCGATTTTTTTTTTTCCCATGAGGGACTTGAGGGCTATTTTTGGAAGAGGAAGTATATTGATTGTGAGGTGTCTCTGGCATTTTCAGTCTGTTTACCTGTTTTGTGGCAATTTTCCTTCAAAATACAGGCTTTTGAAGCGTCTGAAACATCTGAAGAGTTTGAAGATCCCAGAAGCTCTTAATACTTTAGGACACATTTCTATTTTGATTAAAGAAACAAACAAAGACTTTAACAAGGAAAACTTGATAGTTTTGATCAAGAGTAATAGATTTGATCAAGTCTAATATTTCTTTGAGACATTCGTTTGTATTTTTTATACAAGGAGGTTTAATTTACAATAATTTTAAACTTTATGCATAACAAGAATAATGTTTCATCATCCAGCATAGATTAAATACCATGATTTTAGTTATTAAACTATAAATATTTTTTTAAAGAATGACATAAACTATTAAGTAGTTTATTGTGTCCCTTCCTAAAGGCAGCAGAGAGGAAATGAACCAAAAGAAATGCTATTATTCATGGCAAATAGGCAGAGCAACACCAGTAAATAATGAGACTACTGGTAGTTGATGGGCAAGCCACTGTGGATTTTAAGATGATAACCCAAATTATTATACTCATATTTATTTGATTTTCTCACTGTAACAATTTGAGATTTTAACACAGGAGTGCCCAGGCTGCAGATCATGTTTTACTGCGTGTAATGACACCATTTGTTTTGCTGTCCCTTGTTCAGGGTCAATTCAAATGTTTCCAAGTTTACCAACGCTTTCCTGTACCTCCAGCTAAATGTCTGACACTGACATAATTTATTTTCTCTTTCTTCTTAAGCATCCTGGAAATGCAGTGCAGGTGATTCATGTGTAGCCCCTGCTGAATATCGAGGTAGTACTATTATAGTAATAAACCCTTTATTTTTTCTGACTTTTGTAAGCCAGTTTAGTTCTGAGGAAAATCTCATATCTTCAGCCTTTTTCTGTGGCCAATCTATTGGTTTCCTGCAGCTCAAATGCAGTGTTTGCAGCAGTCACTGGGACCCTCAGTGTTCTATCCACAGCTTTCTCTTGATGCTGCTTTGTCCTCGTCTTTCTCAGGTCAATAAATACTCATGTGAATAGTGAAAAAAGAGACAATGAAAAATGGTGTCCCTGCGAATGTTGTTTCCTGGCTGTCTGACAGAATTTCTGATTTTCTTTGCCATGCTCCTCCTGGCACCTGTTATTATTCTCTGTCTTTCCATTTCTCTGAAATGTGAGTATCTCAGCCAAAAGATGCTCCAAGCTAAGCTGGATTCCTTTCCTGACAAATCTTATCCCTTCCAAATAGTACTAAGGTCTATTTACCTGATGATTTCTCTCTGAGATGTATGAAATTTAGTACTTCCAGTATCTTCTGCTTGAGTAGAGTGCTTGATTCAGGTAGCATTGTGTACATTATTTATTTGTTGTGAAACTAAACATAAAAGCTGAATAGATCAGGTAATCTTGCAGCAGAATGGGTCATTCATGTAGCTGCTAAAAAATACAATTATTTTATAATTTGATAAGAAACTGGACTTTCTGTTAAATATATCAGTCATCTTTTGTCACATTAATCTTTCAGTTTTGTGGAAAAACATCTCTGTGGACTGGGGGATGTTCACTTTAGGAAGCTGATACCTGGTCAGTGAAGCTCAGCTTCCCTGGATGAGGCCCAGCTGTTACAGTTCCTGTCAACAAATGCCAATAAACCACCACAGGGCCTTTGCTGTCACCAGAGTTACTCAGGCAGTTGAAAATCCTCCAGAATTCAACTTCAGGAGAATTTTTCAGGCAAGCTCTTCCTTTTAAGCCAAGTGTCTGGGCACTAACGCAGGAAGTGTCACATCAGGCAGCCCTTGGGCTGATCAAACCCTAAATCACTGCCCAGGGCAAGTGTCCCACTCTGAAGGGACCTGCAGTTCTCCTGCTGCATCCTAAGAGAATATTCAAATATAGTTTAGTGATTTCTCAACAAGTCACACTGGCTAAAGACATATCCCAGTCAAACAAGCAAGAAAAAAACCTGAAATGTTTATTTATCAGCATAAGTGGAAACAAACCCAACTTCCCTGCATGCACTTGTGTCACATGAACGTACTTTAAATTACAGAAATGCTGGACCCAGCCCTCAGTAATGATTTTTCAGTGATGATTTTGCTCTTTTCACCTTTAACATTAGTTGAGTGAAAGGGAGTGATAGCTCTGAAGAATTATGTGGCACTTGTAAAATGATGGGTTTTGTCCCCTTCTACCCATTACAGCATTGCTAAATATTAGGAAAATTCTGAAGCTGTGGATGTTGGAATACAGACTATATACTGGAACTCAATGGAAATATACTTTCCATCAGACTTTAGTTGAGCTGCATTTTTAAATAATTAAATTAACAAATATCACTTACTAACTTGGCTCCTAGTTACAGTATTTATGTTAAATAATACAAATAGTACTTGTGCTATACTAAATGAAAATCTTCATCTTGGAATTTATTGTCTTTTGTAAGCCAGAATGTCCCTGTTTGGGGAAGTAAAATGAGTCTTGCAGAGTCTTCTGGCAGGATGAAATCCAGGCTTCTTGGGTATTTGAAAATTTAGACTAAAAGTGAATTCGCCAAATCCTTCCTTCCTTTTTAAAACCCAAGGACAGTGTTACAATACAAGGCTGCTGAAACATTTGAGCTTGCACTAATCTACACTTCAGCTTTAAATGTCATGAATTAAAGTAATTAAGATTAATACAATTGGGTTCTGAGCAAGACAAGGTGTGCAGGCTCTGAACTCTTGCTTGTATCTTTCATTGTACTGTGTAAGGAATATTAGGAGTACTGAATGGATTCCCATGAAATAAATGTGTGTAGTTGTACTAAGTACTATTTTTTGCTTCTTCTTGAGGGATTTTCTGAGCAGCACAAACTATTTTAGATAACAGAAATTACTGTTAAGGGCAATATGGTAATAGCTGTATTGAAACTGAAAGAATTGCTTTTGCAAACTGATTATTTTGCAGGACAGTTTTTATATCTTTAAAAATACATATTTTTCTCTTTAGCAAGCTGCCAAGTGCCTCTTAACATGACCTTTTTGCAGTGTCAAGGAGAAATTTGGGCAGGTAGAAGGTCTTTTCATTGCTTATTAGCCAAAATGTATCCCTTGCCATGCATGGAAAAATACAGGTTGTGACAAATTAAATTTCTAGAAAAGGTAATGAGTGGAGAGATGACAGAAGAGTGGGGTGGCATTGAACAGAGCTTTTAGTTAATTGAAGAGTTGTTTATGAAACATTGTTTTCTGTTACCTCTGTGTGTGTGTTGTTGCATTGTGGTTTTATCTGATTGTTGATGCTGCTCTGGGAGGGCAATTGTGTGAATGCACATTGAAACATATATGACCTTAGGAGACCCAGTGCTGTCAAGAAAATAAAAATCATCCCTAGCACATCTTCTGGCTCCTGGAGGATTCAACAATCCACTGGGTTTTTGAAAACATTGCTCCTTTCAAGTGGGAAAATGAGCAGAAGATAATTTTTTTTTTCCCCCATGAGAGCATACACAGCAGTTTTTGTGTTTTCAGGAGTGACAGATTAAGATTTTCTGAGGAGTTTGAGAGTGTTTTCACAGAGGCATCATGGAAAGCACATTTAGCCATGTGAGATTTATAATAACCCTCTAAGTGTTTGGTGCAACTCAGGCCTGTTGGATTTCAAAAGCAATCCCTGTCCATGGCAGTGACAGGAGGGGGTGATGTTATGTCCAGAAGGCAGGGGTGGCATTCAGTGTGTTTGGAACTGGCTAAAGAGGTGTTGGGATCAGAACATCCACAAATTGCAATATCCATCCTGCCCAAGCAGCCCTGCCCACTGTGGGGTTCAGAGTCTCCAGGGAGCTGCTGCTCATCTCTCAACCTGAGAGTAGATATGGAGCTTCACTGAGCTCAGAAAGCAAGGCCTCTTTTAATGACAACTTAACATTCATGCTCATTTGAACTCTGAGAAAACAGCTTTTTGTTCTCGAGTAGAGCTGCAGTTCTTGAAAAGTCTCCCTCATTACATGAAGTACTAAAAGAAAGGAATTGAGAAGCACTAAAGTCATGATGACTGAACAAATTGGTGGGCTCTGTTCTTGCTTTCCTCTCATCTTCAGGCTATTACAAAGTCAATTTAAATGGAAAAGTGAGCACGTTGCAACTGTTGTGTGTGTTGAGAGGAAACTGCTTTCCAGCTGATGGTACTTTCAGGAGTGGGGTGCATCTATGCCTTTGTGTTTGCAGTGAGTGCTGTGGGAGAGCCATGGCCTTGGCCAAGGAACAGCCATGGAATTGTATTTCTGTGTGTTGGTGTTACCTCATGCCGCCTTCATTCTCCCCCATCCAGGGCATAGGGATATTACAGGCAGGGAGGTTCTTTCAAGGCTCAGGTGGGTGTTTGAAATAAACTGCTTTTCCAGTGTTCAGCTCACTTCTTGAATTACATTGGGACTTAAGATTTTCTATCCTGTTGTCGTACTTTCCCGTAAGACTGTGCTGATTCATCAGAAAAACCCCACTTTGTTATACCACAAAAGAGGTGGTAAGTGAATTTAATATATGGATGTGATTTTTTTGCCTGGTATTTCTGTCTCGTGGGAACAAGTCAGAGCAAAATCCCTTCTTGGCATGGCAGCAGATTAGGCTGTGTTAGTAGCTGTATGTACTGAGTTGGACTCCTAAATTGGGATATTTCAAAGTAGGCAAGAGGTTTTAATTATTGCAAGGGGGAGAAAACATTTGAGAAAATCAGTGTTGGATCTTGGGGAGCCAAGAATCCAGTGAACTTTTCCTAGCTCTGTACATTGGTTTGCTGTCACTGGGAATTCAGTGTCAGCATTCATGATGTGTGAAAAATAATACCATGAATGTTGCAAAGCTTATTTTAATATTATTACAATATTCAAATCCCTTACATTAGTTGCCTGGAAAGACAAAGTATTATAATGATGATATTTTGATTTTTGCATCTCTGTACACTGAAGAAAGCCCTCTTAACAGTCACAGTCTCATAGTAAATAGCACTGGAGGGCTGCAGAGAAACTGGATGTGCTGTAGCAGGAGTGCCAATGTAATTATATTTTGTTCTGTGTGGTTACTCCTAGGGGAGAAGGAAGTTGGTGATTAAAGTGATGAGGCACCAATATTGTTGTGGTATTAGCTGGCACCCTGGCAGTGCTCAGAGCTGTGTCACTTCATAGTGGAGCTTTGTATATGATTTACTCAAGGTAGAAGTATTTAGAGTAATTAAGGGGAATAAGAGCTTAGCTATTTAGGGGTAATAATGACTACAGAAGTAGCAATAGTAATGATATTTTGAAACACGTGGTGACAATCTGGCCCTCTTTATTTCTGCAAGGGTATAGTTAGAGCTCCTGGTAGTTTCTAAAGCAACTGTGTTATTTCTCTAACTGACAGATCTTATGCAATCGAGCACCTTATGCTTAACCCCTGGTTGTATTTCCCCTTATTTTTTTCCTGACCTTGAGTTAATGATTGTCATTTTATGTTCCAGCTAAAGTCCTTGAAATGTTCCTCTCCATGAAAGGGACTCAATATCGCTGTGCTGCTCCCTGAAGATTGCTGGGTACTGCGAGGGTGGAAACCATTTGCTATTACTTAATGAAAAAATGTCCTCCATAAATCACCTCTTCAAGTGGAGCTCACAGAGAAACAGCATGAGTCTTTAGCACTGCCAGCACTCTAATAGACTTATATATCCTGGGTACTCATTATTTGCTGGTTGTTAATTATAGAGTGTGTTTAAGACAGGAAATCTGGTGTGCTTCTTAAGGAAAAAGCAGCATGGCCCATCCTACAGATGAGAGGGAGAGGGAGCAGGCAAAGGAGAGGAAGGAAATGTCTTTTAGTTTAATTTAAAGGAATGGACTCTGTATTTCACCTACAATGAAACTCATCTGATGTTTGAATGCATGTAATTGTCTGTGTGTTTTTACTTTTTGCTATTGAATATTGAGACTAAAGGACTTTGCTGAGGCAATCTGGGTGCATCTTTAGGAGATTTTGTTTGCCATTATGGTAAAAAAACCCCAAAACTCTCTAGGTAGATATGTGAAAGATGTCCCTGCGGTGGGGGGAAGCTGGAGCTTTTAAGATTTTTATGCAGCTCCCTGCTTATTAGATCTGTTAATCTAATTAAGTGGTTTACTCTGACTTCACACAGGCATGAATCAGAAGCAATTCATCTCTGAAGTCAGGTGTGTGCAATCATTATCCTGGTGGTGGGGAGATGAGGGTTAAATCCAGTGCCTGTGAGATCACCTCTCCTCCCTGCTCCAGGAGATCACATTCACAAGTTATGTCAGTGGGTGAAGTGTATAAATAGCTTTACAGCAAGGATTGGCAACTCAACTTTTCCTTCCTCCAGGCAACTCTTTTATGGCTACTTTCTATTTCTGACTTCCTGGAAGGTTTAATTTTCTTCCTGTCAGTGCCACAACTTCAACAGGGAGGCCAATGGGCTCTGCTATCAGAGCCACTCTTTGCTGTTGGGGACTCCCTGTTCTGTCAGGGAATGGAAGGTTTTGAACCCGCTCCAAGAGGAGACAATGCCTGATGCTCACTTCCTGCTTCCCAAGGTGTCCTACAGAAGGAAAGTCTTTCTTTGGGTGAAAGGCTGCTTATCCTGTTCCAGAGGAAAGAATTGGAGGGTAAATGGAAAATACAGGAAAGGTGGTCCTTGAACCAGGCTTTGTCATTCAGCTCTTTATTTTTGTTATCAATAACCATTAAAAAGCCATAGGTTAGCTATAAGCAAGCTCACATGTGATCTCGGAAATAGTGACATGTTTAGCTATGGGGGAATGGAAAACTTACTGCTCTGTTGGAGATGTTCTGTGTGAAGCTGTCATAGCCATGGGAGCAAAGAAAATAATTGGAACAACAGAGGTTGCTCTTGATTTCTTGCTAGCTAATGATCCTCATTTGTCAAAATGCAGGAGGGAGAGACAGCATTCCTTTCCTCAGGAAAAATCTTCCTGTATCTTAATTTCTAATCTGTATACACAGATTGTCCATTAAATCTACAATTTTCTTCCATTTATTCCTGGCTCCTCTCAGATCTCATTGCATGTGGAAGGTGCTTCCAACTCAACTGTGTTGTGCTGGAATAGTCTGCATCCTGTCCAACCCGTGTGCTGTGCCTTGGAGCAGAAAGGAGCTGACATAAAACTGATGACAGACTGTCTCTGTGGCAGATTCTTGTCTTCCTGCAAGATGTGGGCTGCACAGAGTCTAGTGGCTGTATTAGACCAAGAAATGTGCAAAAGAATGACTGGAGTGCTAATGAACATGAGTTCCTTCATAGAGCAGTTTTATTGTACTATAGGCTTTAATAAGGCTAATTACATGCAATTTATACCGATAACCTGTCAGGCTTGAAGACCAAGAATATTAGAAAACCTGTGTTAGGAGCCATTATTTCCTTAAAAATACTTGGCACCTTTGAAAACATTGGGTTTTTTTGTGGTAATTGATGCCATAAAGCCATTATGTAATTTTTATTGATATGTAAATGTATATTTACAGCATATAAGCTTTATAATTTTACAGGAGATGTGTGACTTTATAAAGCCTTTTTAGTAGGGGCAGTGGCATAGCTGGAGATTAAGACTTGTCTCCAGCAGAAGTGGTGGAAGAAAAACTTTTCAAATTACTAAGAACCTAACTCTAAGAAAAACAAACAAACAAACAAAAAAACACAACAAAAACCATGGGCTTACTGGAGAGAATCCAGCAAAGGGCCACAAAGAGGATGAACTGCAGACCTGACTTTAGAGGAGAAGCTGAGAGTTGGGGCTGTTCATCCTGGAGGAGAGCAGGCTCTGAGGGAGGTTTGATCACTGCCTGTGAACACCCCAGGTGGGTGGGGGTACTGATGAGGGGCTCAGGCTCCTCTCAGTGCTGCCCCCTGCAATGGGCACAAATTGAAGTACAGGAAATTAAGCGATTTGGAAATTGACTAACCCATTCTAGTTGGCCCTGCTTTGAGAAGAGAGATCTATATGATCTCCAGAGGTTCCTTCCAAACTCTCCTGAGACTGAGATGGCTTTATCTGGTGGTTGTCTATCCAGCTCTGAGATATCAGTGCAAAGATACTTGGTTGTAATTTGATTTTCTCTTTACACCTGTTTGTTTTTTCACATTTCACTGCTGATTTTAGACAGAAAAATGTCAAGGTCATGTTCTAACCTAAGACTGTAGCACCATGCTACTAATCTGAGGTCATTCATACCTCCTGCTCCCTAGGTTGCTTTTTCTAAAGAGCCTTCTTCTAAACATTTTTATTGCTTTATAGCCCTCATGGAGAGAGGTAAGCTTGGCCTGACAGTTAAAGAATGGCTGTTCTGTATTCAGACCGGCACCAGCTGTATAACTACTGCTGATTGCCTAAAAAAAAAAAAAAATCCCAATTTTGTAGCACCTTTCTCTGACCTCTTCACCTTGGTGTTGATCTCCAGATACCTGGACTAGGGTCCAGTGGTTGAGCTGGAATGTGTCTATCGCCTCAATCAGCACTATCACCTTACCCTGTATAAATGTGTGTTGGCTCATTTCAGTGGGCAGAGTTTACCTGAGCCAGCTGGGCTGTTCCAGTGGGCCCTAATCTCTGATGGACTGCACTGGTGAGCAGTGATGCTGCTGGTGGGAGAACAAACCTCGCCCTGTGTCCATCCACCACACTGTAAATCACTGCAGGAAAGACTCTGCTTCCCTGTCTCCTGACCAGGTGCAGTGCTCCTGGCAAATTCATGGAGGTCAGAACTGTCAGACAGTGAGTTGGAAGCCTTGACAAAGCACAGGGGAAGGATTCTTAATGCTGAATTTGTCTCTGGGCTGCACTGGCTTTGCTGTTTGTTAGTATCCATGCAGTTGTGAGGTTTGTGTGAGCTACTGAGACCTTTGCCTTTGCAATGATCCCTCGTAGGGGTCAAAGGCAGTGCTCCAAACAAACATCCCTATGGTCACGGGGGACACCTTGTGCTGTGGAGGTTGTCAAACCTCCAGCTGTGGCCTCAGCACAGGAGTTACTGCCCAAGGTGGTGACAGCCCTGGGAGAGGTGCAGGAGTGGCCAGGGCTGGCAGAGTCATGGTTCACCCCGCTTTGGACAGCTGTGCCTGAGAGCTGGCAATCCATAATAGTCTCATAAACAATCCTTCTGACAGTATTTGTGGAAGGACTGTTATTTGCAGCCTGAGTTCCTGAAGGCATGCTGGAAATAAGCAGACTGCAATAATCAGGTGGCAGCAAGGAATAAACTCTCCCCTCCAGTAAATGCAGAATTTGCAAAGGTCAGGCCAAGTTAGGATTTGAAAATACGTGTAGGGAGAGAAGATGGAGCAGATCTTGTGGCCTGCAAACCTTGCTGGAGGAAAATCTGGTGGTTTGCACTGACTGTGGTTCTGCTCCCTTCCCATCCTGTCAACCAGAACCAAGCAGAATCTTAGTAAGTTGAAGGGTTTAGATGAAAATTACTTGGTTTTCAACTTATTTTTTGTTGACAAAAATGGCATCTCTGTAAGGGTTTATATAGGTAACATAATCCATCTTCTTCCATTTTCTTCTCAATTAAAAAAAAAAAAAAAAAGATTAAAAAAGGTATCTTGAAATGTTTTGGATTCAGGCAGTGAAGTAGTTTGCTATCACCACAAGGAGGCTGAGGATCCTTCTGCTTTCTCATGTGCTTTGTATTGTCACAGCCTTTGGAGATTATCCAGAGCAGAGAAAGACTGGTACGTCTGATGTGGCCTCTACTAATTCTCTGCAAAAGATAAATATTTGTCATGTTCTGGCAAACTCACAACAAGCAAATAAGAAATGTGAATTTTCTAACTGAAAACACACTAAACATTAGCTAAGTCCAGCAGGCTCAAGAACTTCTTCTTTTAAGTTTTCCTCAGAACAAAAAGATACCATGAAAAATACTTTTTTTTCTGTTTCCAAGTAAAGCAGAGATTAGAAAAAAAAAGCCCTATCTTTCTTTTTTTCCATAAACTCCTCCTGAAACATGCTTGAAGCAATGGAAAAATTAGTAGGCATATGATAAATGGCCCACAAGCAGCAGATGCAGTAATCTGTGTGCCTTTCTAAAATAACTATCTTAAGGGGAACTTTTATGTCATTATTTCTTGGCCACTCTGGTTATCAGAATGGCTCTGCACAGCAGCATATATCATGCTTTTATTTTAATTAAACATATCTCAAAGAAGAGCTTGTAAAAATGTAGCTAGAGGTGTTTTATAGGATTTGAACCTGAGGTCATTTTGTTCTCTTCATCTCATTTGCATTCAGGAGCTTCTCCAGGTTCTCTGTGAGCAGAAGGGTTGTGGGGCACAGGATGGGTAAAGATCAGGGTTTGTGCAAGGGGCCATTTCTACATCAGTAGACTTTGTAATGTAGCTGCTATATAACATGTCTTCATTTGCAATGGAAGAGTGGCCATTTATTTTAGGAATTTTACCCTTTCATTTTTCAAAGCAGGTTAATGCATGTCTTCAAACATCTTTGTACAAGCTGTGTCTGTGTTTTCCTCCATGACAACCCCAGCCAGCCTTCTCAAACACTAAAGGGTGCAGTTTTGATTATGCTGAAACCTTAATGTTTCTGGAATCACCTTTTAACACTGTTGTCTGGTTTATTCCTTGGTAGCACAGAGGCAGATGAGCAAAATGCCCAGTTCCTGAGAATTATCTGGGAGACAGAGCTAAGTGCAGTAGTTTCAGTACAAGGTAATATTGAATAAGATTGGCTCAATGGAGCTTTAGTGGAAGGAACATTCATAAAGGGCTGTGTGAGAGAGTGTATTAAATGGACTTGTGTCAGGATTCATTTGTTACATTTACTAGGGATCTGCCTGCTTACTATACAAGTACCCTTTATTACTGTGTTGAATTTAGACATCACCCACTCCTTGGCAAGATAATTTTTTCCCCTTTGTGTGTGCTGCAATTTACTTTTTATTCTCTGAGAGTGCTATCAGACTCACAACTGATGTACTTTTTTATCAGTGTTGTGGTACAGAAGATCCAGAAGGTATTTCAGTGCAGTGATTTCTGTGTGGTGTATTGGTAGTTTGGCTGCCTCTCTTGGAGAAATCCAGGTTACATTTTACAGTAGGGTTGGTGGCTGACATTTGTGACATGAATTTATTAGGATAGGATCCTGTTAGTTGTGTGATCTTTAACTTCATACAGACCTTATATTGGCGTTTAAAACAGTTTTTGCAAAAGACACAACGGATTTAATGCTGAGGTGTGAGCTGTCTGCTTTCCACGAGAGATTTCTACATTCACATAAATACAGAGAAGAGATTCTTTCTTCAAAATTCGGCACTGTGCAACCACTGCTGAATTGCACAGGGCTTTCAATGACAATTTGAAGGCTGTGACATCAACCACTCTGTAGAAAAGAAGCTTCCTTCAGGCAAATATATTTTATTTCTAAGCTCGAAAGTTAAAAAATGCATATATGTTTTAAAAGCATTTTGGGTGTATCTGTACAGTGTATAAGACAAATAGAAACACATATTGGTTTCACTACAACCAGAGATACCCTTCTAATCCATATTATTTTAGTTGCTTAGTATTATAAAATGTGAAATAAATTTTTAAAAACCTGAATGTTTGGTATGCATGAAACCTGATCACAGCATCCACAGTTTGGGAATCTAAATTCTGGATAACTCAATGGTTCTGGTATATTAGACCTGAATTTTTTTCACAGATGGACTTATATTTATTCTGAAATCTTACAATAATGTGGTAGGATTATTCTTGATTTTGAAAATATTCTCCCATGATAGAAAGTGTTCAAAACTGACTGGATGTGGCACTTACTGTCATGATCTGGTTGACTGATGATCGCTCAAAGCTTGGACTTGATAATCTCTGAGGTCTTTTCCAACCTAAATGCTTCTGTGATTCTGAATTTGAATGCTCATAACAAGTGTAGGCTTAGACCCGCAGATTTAGCAATGAACTATTGGTTTTTCTAAATAATGGTTGCATCTTCATGAAATGTAGCTGTTCCATGCTTGAGTGTTATAGCTGTGTTTTAGAGCTTCTGCCACTAATTAATCAAAGGGGGTCTGTGATAGCATTTGAAATATATCAAGTTTATACATGCAATCCAGCAGTTAATAGGACGTTTATGTATGGTCACACATGCAGGTATGTTACAGGTGGAGGAGAAAATGTGGGAGCCAGTGTTACCAATCCTGACCTGAATTTTAATTATCTTGTCACCACCTAATAATGCTGTAAGATACTGTGGAGGGCTCCTGTTACTGAGTTTCTGGGTTTGGGGGCATCTGCAGTGCCAGCCATGGTCCCCTTCAGCTTGGCTGCAGTAGCAACAGGGCTGCTGATTCCAGAAAGCTGGAACTGGACCAGCCCAAGCTAGGAGAACACCTGGATGTGACATTCAGCAGAGCCACCTCTTCTCATGTGAAGAGAAGCATGGCTGCGCTGAAAATGTTTGAAAAAATTCATATTGCTGCTCCCTGAAATATATTCAGGATATATTGTTCCACTAACTATTGGGGTTCTTACCACCTTCTAACTAATCTGTATGAAAAGGGATTGGAAATGCAAATAGCTTCAGATAGCTCAAGCTGAAAGAACATGGAGTTTCTCTGAGCCGTTAATACTGTTCTGGATAGAGGCTTATCTGGCTCTGGGTTAATAATGCATATCACAACACTCCCAGCACCTTGCAGTTCCTTTGGCTTCCCATAGCAGCACAGCTGGACTCCTACACCACTTTTACCTTGTTTAAAAAAAAAAAATCTAATTGGTCATTAAACTGCATTAGCATTTGTAGTGAGTCCAGGCATCCCTTTTCAGCTTTTTTCCATGCCTGTCTTCAAGAAGCCTCTGTTGGCCTGTTTGATGCCAGTGTTAACAACACAGCAGTGTAGTTAAATGCAAAATTTTGTTCTAAGAAATGGTATGATAAAATTTTAATTAATCTTGTTGTTTATTCTGATCTCTTAACAGAAAATTAATTATTTCTCTGCAGTATTTACTAGTGTATGGATTTATTTGAAGTTCTAGTGCTTCTGTGTTAAAATGAATAATTTTTTACTTACTAGAGTAAAACACCTAGGTATCATATAAAGGCAGCAATATATCAGTCTTCATGTTCAGAGCCTTTCTACAACTTGAATATTAATTTTTTTTATATATTTCAATATATGCTCATTTTTTTCTTGTCATTACCTGATTTCATGTGAAAATTTATTCATGTGGTTCTCTTTTTCATAATTCATTAGATTCAGCATGGCTGTTTATTGTATCATCTTGGCATCTGGCTAGTGTAGCTCTTTGAAACAAGAAATGTGCTTGAACAAACCCTTACAAAATTAACCCTTTTGCTCTAAGCAGACAGGTGTATGTACAGTATGACTGTAATACTCACTCTGTAAAACTCATTTAGTGAAAGTAAAACATTTTTGTGCTCTCTTGTTAACCTGTTTCCATCCAAGGAAGCATTTAACAGCACTTTCAAAACATTTTTAGAATTTATTATTTTTACATCTTCTAGTATAGCTAGAATATTACATCTGCTGTCAAAAGCAGTATCTCTTAACTGGAGGGGAAAAAACCCAAACTAAAAAGAGATCTGAAAATCTGCACTATAAATAAAGCATTTCAGTCTTGTTTGGAAAGCTGTAAATCCCTGTACTATAACAAATATATGAAGGGAAGTTATAAATCCCTATGCAACTGAACCATACCACAAGTATCTTTATCCTATGGTCAGAGCTTAGAAAATTCTACATGTTTTTGTGTGTGGTTTTTAGGTTGATTATGTTGGTGGAGTGGGTTTTTTTTGTTTTTCTGGGTTTTTTTCTTTCTCTGTCATATTGTTGGGGGTTTTTTTCTATTTTATCTGTGAATTCTATCATTATTATCCTTCCCAGTCAGGGGTTTGGAGTTTTCCTTAATGATTTACAGCTGTTCTGTGTGAGAAGGACAGACATGCAGACTAAAGATATATTTTACAAACATATATTATACAAAAGATAGATTTTTAAATAACAAAATTCGCACCACAGGTCTCATGCATATGCATGATATGAGACCACCACGTGGTAGAAGCACTATGAGCAGGAGGGAGAGAAAATGAGTATTGACAAAACATGTCACAAACTGTGAACAGCCCACAGGAAATATCTAATCTTGGTGGGTGTGCTTAACTGAGACAGATGAAAATCTAAATCCATGCAACTGATAATGGTTTTTATCTTGAAAGGTCAACTGGGTATTTGACACTCGTGGTCTGAGCAGGAACCTTTGTAAAAGACATTGGGGAGGGTGTCCTCAATGCATTTTATTTAGAATGGACATATATGACCGGTCATTGACCTTGGGATTCCATTAGCAGCAATGAAGGGCAGCAGTAATGCCTTGTGCCGAGCGCAGTAACTGATGCATATACACAGATGAGAGCAGTGCCCTGCTCCACGCTGGGCTGGGCTGGGCTGTCCCACGGCACTCCCCCTGCATTCCTGCTTCCAGGAGGATAAAAGGAAGCAGTTAGTGACACTAAAAACAGCGGCACTGCTTTGGAAATTGTTTGAGTTTACAATGTGTTGGAGTTGCACTTTCTCCATTTCTCTTCTTCTCTCCCTTTTCTACCTCCTCTCTTTGGAAAACATAAGATGAAGTTTCCAATTCTCTACAGAAAGGAGGACAAACCCTGTTTGCCTACTCACATATGAGTTTAGTTGAGGGCTGTCAGAAAGATGTATTACCAAGTACAACAAAATGTTTCCAGTGTGCACTTACATGAAAATGTTTTAAACTCCATTTATTTTACCTTGTTTAAAAAAAAAAAATCTAATTGGTCATTAAACTGCATTAGCATTTGTAGTGAGTCCAGGCATCCCTTTTCAGCTTTTTTCCATGCCTGTCTTCAAGAAGCCTCTGTTGGCCTGTTTGATGAAACCCAGTAGGGTTTCAAACTGGCTCTGGGTGACATTTATTGTGGCAGAAGCACAGTGTGTTGTGTTGAAGGATCAACAATCACAGAATTATTTGTATTGGAAGGGAACTTAAAGATTCTGTAGTTCAAACCCCCTGCCATAGGCAGAGACAACACCTCCAAGCTCAACCAGTCCACCCTGATGAGCAGAAATTCAAGCAAAGGTGCCAAGGAGGAACTCAAACTGAAATATAAGGTGTGCAAGGGGTGGAAGCAGGGAAAGGTGACCAGAGGGGAATACACAGATATTGTCTGCATGTGTGGGATGGAACTGAGGAAATCATCCATGTGGCTGTTGTTGTTCTTCCTCTTTGGTGGGACTTGAGGCTGGTTAGAGCCCAGAGAACTTCAGAAAGAAATGAAATCAGCTTCCTAGTTCTATGATTCTCCCATGCCCATGACGTTGTTTAGGTCCTGATAATTAGAAGTCCCAATATCTTAAGTTAAACATGATATCAGCAATGATCAGGCTGGCTCATATATGATTGAAAGCACAAGGAAAAAAAACCTAAATAATATTCTAAGCTGCAGATATTCAATTTATGGTAGTGATCACTGAGAATTGAATATTGCACTCCTTATTTGTCATCATAATTGGATTTAACCTGAGACAATTTTTAATTCTCTTGATTTTCTTCTCTATTCCAAATTAATTTATTAATAATGTGAGAGGTTTTGCATATTTGTAGGGCATGGATGTAGTGGTTTTGTTCTTGTTGGTTTCTCATACAATCAGATATTTTTAATATGTCCCAGAACATGAAATTTCACTTATTTAATACCAGCTTAGTAAAAATACTAAGTAAATACTAAGTAATACTAAGTAATACTTAGTAAAAATGCAGTTATATGTATAACTGCATATACTTCAAAGAATATTCTCTCTCTAGATAATACTTCTGTCCAATCTTGCAAGGATATAAAGAAGTACCTAACTTAAGTATGAGATTGTGAGCTGCTCTTGAATTGTGAAGAATAAATGAAGTTATGAGTTTCACATTTCAGTGACTTTTATTAATTGTTTATCTCTCCTGTCTGCACTTGGATATTATTTGCCTAGAGAAATTAGCTCAGCAAAAATTTGTTGAGCCTAAAATACTAACAAATTGCATAGTTCTATCAAGTTCTAAACCCACTGATTTTTCTTGCCCTCCTTTCCATCCTTGTTATTCAAGTTGTTTAGAATGAAATAACAATTTTCTGATAAATCACTAGAAGACCCAAGCAATTGACATTGTCATCAAATTAAAACCATAAAGATAGCAGGCATTCAAGCTTTAGAAAGTACATTGTTTTCTTGGTAGAATAGGTTGCAAATAAAAACAATAAAAGTTGACCACTGAGCCGTGGCAATGTTGGCAGAAGGATGGATGTTTTAAAGGTCATATTGGATAAATCTTATTTTTAAATGTAAAGTCATGTGAAAATCATACATTTCCTTGAGAAAAGAAAGTCTGCCTTTGGAATTGAGGCTTTCCAACCTTTGTCATTATACCAAGCTGAAAAAGCAATTTGGAACCCCCTACAGACTCATATTTTCCCTTTCCAAACAACAGAGGGAGAGAAAAGAGAAGCTGCCACCAGTCAAGCAGCAAACATCACCCATGGTCTGTTCTCCAGCATCTGCCACCAAAAAAGTGCCTTTTCCTGAGTCAGAAGGATCATTTCTTCTCTTTTTAGGGAGGTTTTGGAGCATTCCTGATGAGATGGGCTTTGCTCCCAGCCAGCTGGTGTTGGCAGTGGGGCTGGATTGTCCCATGGCAGAGCTTGGGATCTCCAGCCTGGAGCCTGCAGGATTTGGGGTGCCTGAGGGCACAGTGTGGAGCCAGCCTTGCCTTAGGACAGGTTCAGCTGCATAAGTGAGGGGTCACTGAGAAGATCCGTGGAAGAAAGTGTGAGGAGACAGTTAAAAAAGGCAAATGCTGACCTCTTCTTCCCCACTGAACCAGAATGTGGGACCTCAACCATCTATAAAGGCCTTGCTTTACATTAAGTGCAATTTTTTTTAATGTGTTCTTTTGTGGAAGGAGCTAGCTGAACCTTTTCCAATTTGAGCCTCCTGAAGGCATCTAAAGGACCCTTTTCTACTCATAAACAAGTTTCTGGAGAGAGTACTCTGGTAACCACTTGATGTATATCTGTCTAGTATTTTGTAATTTCTTTAATGCGTGTTGAAAAAAGAGTTGAACTTTAAGGTCCCCTGTTCTATAATGTACTAATGCAAGCTGGGTACTTCTGGGCTTGCACTTTTCTGATTCTGTATCAAGCGTTAAAGTTCCCATTCGAAGTGGAAAATAAGAAATGCTCTCCAAGGTTTAGCTGTGCTGTGCTGGTGTTGGGGTGGGAGGCAGAGTTGCCTTTGGCACAGGTAGGCAAGAGTTGTTTGTTACCACATTATACACAGAGAAACTCTGGCTTTTTGTCTCTCCAAACCCTCCTGTAAGGTGGAGCACACTGGGTACTCTGCTTCCTTTTACTATTACCAAACATTAATCAGTCCCTTATCCAACAGACATTGGCTGCATGCCTCCTTGCCTCATTTAATCTTAGCTAATTTCATTAAAAGTAAAATATTTAGTATTAGTTCCACATTAAAAATATTTTATTAGTTTTAGACAATAATTGTAACATATTTTCTCTTTCGGCCTACAGAACAGTACTTAAGTGAAAGTTTTAGCATGACATGCTAAAAATTGGTTTATTACTGTGACTTTACTTTCTGCGTAATTGCATACTTAGATATGAAGAAAGATCTTTTCTCTTTTAAATATAAATACATTCACAAGATAGATATTCTCTAATTATTTGCTCTTGACATGTATGTTTTTTAATAATATTTTGATATTTAAGTGAAAAGTACCTCTTCATCTTGTAAAACTTAAAGCAACAACTAATTAAAGCAGTAGTTTTGTTTTATTTGAAGGACAGTTATTTCTTTTGGAACATGTTGCAAGCCTTGGTTTAAAGTAAATGAACAGTGTTTTCTGTTTATAAAATCGAAGTGTTGCATTCTGAGGTCCTAATTTGAAGGTCACTGCAGCAGTTGGGACGTGGTGTGAGCCAGCGGTGCTTCAGGACACCCAGGGAGGGTTTTGTGAGTGGAGCATCAGTTTCTTCTGGAAGATAGTTTAAATAGAGGTGGATTAATTTGGTCTCTTTCTCTCTCCTTTTTCTTTTTTTTTTTTTTCTTTTTTTTCTTTTTTTTTAATATATTGCTGATGCCTACAATTGCAAGTTAGAATACTGTAAAGCACTGACAGTTTGGAGAAGCTTCTCTAGAAAATATTTTTGACACTTCTGCAGGAAAGTAGTGCTACAACAAAACTGGATTTTCTTAGTAATTCTCAGAAAATACTGCCTTTGAGATACTGCTTAAAACATGAGAGCATCCAAGCAGCTGAGCTTCATGTTTCCATTTGAATTGTCTCAAGAATCCTGTAACTTTTTTTCTTTTATTAAAAAGAAAAAATCCTGAGCAACTTCTTCAGTAATGAGGAAAATCTGCTCATTAGGGTGTTCCAGCTTTGATTCTGTAGATTTGTGATTTGGAGTCAGATATCCAAAACTTCAGTCTCATTAACACTGAGGAAAAACCAATCTTTTTGTTGTGTGATTAGCTCTAATCAGTCAAACATTTAAATAACCAAATATCTCTTCCCTGTTAAGGATGACTTTTGGTTTGGTTCTGCAGAAACTCTTTTGATTAAATGCTTTTCTTTAAATCCATGAACATCCCTGTTCATTCTTTTCTAGGAAGACTACAACACATTTTATAATAAAGTTGTGTACCTGGTTTAGAATGAGTACCAAGAAGAAAAATTAAATTTATTCTCTCTTAACCAATCATATCCTCCCATTCTTCATAAATGTGGAAGACTTATGCAGTTGTAAGGGATTCAGATTTGCTTTGCATTATTGCTTGAGCTGAAACTAGTGCTGCTTTTCATTTTTAGTGGATGAAAAGTTTGGAAAATGAATGCCTTTTAAGAAATTACACATAGCCCAGCAATTTGTTACACAGTTTCTTTGCTTCATGGATTGTGACAATCCCCAGGAAAACTAAAGTTTGAAGATATCAAGCAGATACTGCTGCCTCTAACAGTGATGTATTGAGATGTCACACCTGTCACCAATTTTTTATATGAAATATTTAGTGTTAAATGATGTCAAAAGTAAAAGTTTAATAGTTTTCATTTAAATTAAAAATATTACCTTTTCATCTGCAATTTCACAGATGACCATGAGAATGATATTTAGGCATAAAAGGGAAAAGGGAGATACTCTGAGAATGTACCATGAAGTAACAAACCAATTTAATGACCTCAGTGCAGAAAAAGGAGAAAAAATAAGCAATTCTGAATGTTGAGAAAAGAACTCAGCCCACATCCACACTGTAATGAAGAGACTCTGCTTGTGGAGAAGTCATAGCAGACAAACCAAGTGGGAAAGCTTTGCCTTTTTTTGGTTTATGCTTTGTTAGGCCATCAGCTGGCTGGGATGGGTAATTCTTTCCTGAACTATAGTTTATTAGTTATAAATTTAGCAATGTGTTATGAACTAGTGTTTGGTATTGCTTTAGCCCAGCCTACTACTGCTGCAGTAAAGGGATGGAGAGCTCCACTGAAATGTTCAGCTGGAATTTTCAGGATGTAATCAAATACTCCAAGTGAAATGATGCCATTGCAACAGAAGGCATTTGGTTGTAGTTCATCTACGTGAAGAAATCAAATCAAATCAGAAATTAGTTTCTATTTTATTTAAATAGTAGCATTCAGTACATGAAAATCTTGTCATAAATACAGCAAATTCTGCTTGTGTTACCTGAAAAATCAGTTCATGCCTTAGATATTTGTAAAAATAATGGGGAGAGGTAAGATGAGGCTTGTACAAATTACTCCTCTTCTTCTTCTCTGACATTTCATCCCTTGTTCCTAAGATTTTATTTTTTTTTAACCTAACAAACTCCTTTATATCAAGGAGTTTATCCTTCACTGTCACAGATGCTGGCATGGAATTCAGCTAAAGAAATCGATTTAGTGTTTTGAGAAAAGAGAAAAATTGGGTTGGCTTTACAGAGAAAACATTTAATAAGGATAAGAAATAAAGTCAAAACACAAGGTTTGTCTCTTACTGACCAGAAATAAGACATGAAAAAGTATACAGCTGTTCCATTTCTTGGTTCTCAAGGACCACTGTCAAGTTGTATTTGGTTTTAATTACAATTTAGTTAGAAGTCTTACAAAACCTGATGAAGTTCATAGAATAACTAAAATAAATACTTTCTTGGAGTATTTATAGGCAGGATCTCTTCACTTGAATAGGAACCTGAAATTTAAATCATGCAAAGGCTTGAGCTGGATATTACTTTTCAAATAAAATTCAATAGATTGTTCAGTTGAGAGGAAAGGTGAAGAAATAATAAATGGTCTTGTTTTACTTAGGGGTTTTTTACTTGAAGCTCTCCTGGGATGGTTTTTGTAATCTTCAGTTTTTCTATATTTTTTACCAGGCAATGAGAGAGACAATCACATGTGCACAGAACTTTCTCCTTAGTTTGTTTTTGGCAGAGAAAATGTGCTTTGTGTTGTCTGCTCACCTGCAGTCCTGCTGAAGGGGTCTGCAGCAATTTCAGGGAAGGCACTTTTGCAACACTTCACTCTTGAGAAGATATTTCATTTTTACATGGAAGTCGGACATTTCTCCCATATAAATCCTTCTCTTAGAATATCCTGAGCTGGAAGGGCCCCACAAGGATCACCAAAGTCCAACTCATTTACTGTAGAACCGTGTCACTGACACAGCTGATGGCTTTGTCAAGGTTGCAAAGTACATTTAGGATGGAGCCAGGAATTATGCCAGGAATGCAGCATCCACTGCCTTTTTTTTTTTTTTTTTTTTTTTTCCCCCCCGGAGGNTTTTTTTTTTTTTTTGACCCCAGAGAAGGTGGATACCAAGTTGAAAGCAGTCCAGGATGGGAGTAGAAGTTGCTTGTGGTGTAAAATCTTTGTGCTTTGAGGCATTTATGCTGCCCTAGTCTGACAAGAAGTCTGTGTAGTAACTGCATGTCTGGAGAGAAAAGTTTTTCTTCATTTTTGCTTGGAGGAAAGGCACTGAAGTGAGCCTCAAAGGGGAAAAACCCCATAATCATTTAGGTTGAAGTGCTTCTTAATTCAAATGGTGTGCTACTTAAAGAACTTGATAAGAAGGATTAGAACTGGAAAAGAAAGACATTTTTAAAAGCAAAGCTATTACAGGGTTCATTACTTTATTTATACGTTCTCCAAAATCACATGAATGAAGGGAAAAAATGAGGAGAAAAAATACTGGCTTCAGTTCAGAATGTCAATTACTACTTTTGTTAATCCTCTTTTCACAATTTATTGGACATCTTGAACAGTAGCCAAAAAAGCTATTATAACTATAAAACATATTCATTGGTATAAATCTCATTAAGTTGAGCAATTTAATTAAGGTATTGACATTCTTAATTGATATGTGCAAGGAGAGACCATTTTCATATCTAATTTCCATACGTTTTCTGCTTTTAAGAAAACTAGCTGCATAAAAATGTTATAGATTCAGCTAAGCCCTGTCATCCCAAAGGAGCACTTGCTGCCATTTACCTTGATTTAGAGCCAACTACTCTTCTAAGTGGAGCTCCATTAAATGGATCTGATGCATGTCTGACTCAAACATGCATCAGCTTCTCTTATGATCAATAGTGGAATATTTATATTAATAAAGCACCAAGTTAATTAAATAAAATAGTCTTCTGGGTAAACTTAAGATACTAGGGGATGGGCAGAGAATCAATATACTCTGCCATTTGAACATTAACTATGTGCTCTGAAATTTTATGCAACCTTAGCAAAGATGCTCGCAGTGTTGGAGTCTTGGATGCACAGAAACCCCCAGGGCAGGAATCTGCTAAGCATCCTGGGCAAGATTTGTTTACCAAGTTATAGAAAAAACAGCAAACATAAACCTTAGGGCTGTTTGGCTTCTGTGACTTCATTCCTACAGACAACACTGGAAATCCTTTTTTCTGGATTAGGACTGAACACAGTCCTAATGGGTGTTTCTCCCAGCTGCCTGAACTATTCCAGTATTGCCAGAGAAGGGGCATGTGTGACAGACCTGCCATGTTGGGGTTTGTCAGTGATGGTGAAGAGTCATAGGAACCCTACAAAGACATTTAAAAAATTAGCTTTAAAATGAGTTGGCCACTCATGAGTGTGTCTAGTTCTGGTGCATTGCATTACTGTCCTTCAGCCTTTTCCATCCCCACAGGCTCTGTCCCCACAGACAGAGCTGGGAGAGAGATTCCTGCATGAGTGGGCGACCTCTGACCACTATGGAAACCTGCCCCTGTTAGAGATGCATTCACGAGTCTCAGTCCCAGATTCACGTCCCCAGTGTGTCCTGATAAGCAAACTCCGCTGTCCCTGTGGCACTGGTGATATTTCTATAACATGCAGATGGCCTTTAGAGGAAGCAAGTTCCCTCAGGTACTGTTGCAATCCACAGCTCCTGCTTCCTCCTACCTTTTATCTACATTTTAAAGTTTCAATACAATAAAGTGAAAAATGGTTTTTAATCCTGCAGCTTTAATGAATGCCTCACTTTAATAACCAAAGAAGATGCTTGAAAGGCCAAGAGAATATTAATTGATTATTAATAGTTTATTCAGTCAGTTAGAACTTGTTCTGTGTAAGTATGCTTCCATTTCTTTAGCCAGGGGCACCATGACATTGCTAACAGCACTGGTATTTCTGGTCCAGAGGCAGTGGATGTGTGCCAGAGCCCTCAGTTCCTGCATTCCTTCTTCACTCACAGCCACAGGGCTCCTTCCTCAGGGTTTAAAGAAGCTGAGTTACAACTGAGGGAAGTAGAACATATTCATTTGGGCCTTCTCTCCTTTTAAAAATCTCCCATGGCCGGACTCTGGTCCTTGCTGAACTGCAGTGACTGCTGAGCATCCCCTGACCATAACCAGGGGTCAGGAGCTAAGGGGGAGATTTCAGTGAGGTGATTATTTGCTGACTTCTGTGTGACAGACACTGTCTGCCCTGGGAGGTGACAAAATCAGAATGTAAATCCACAAGGAGGTAGCTTATGGAATAATGTAGAGAATTTCGTAAAATAATCAGTACTTCTGGGCTATTGCAGGAAGAGGACATTGACATTGTCCTGTGATATGTGATTTTGACCTGGTTAAAATGCTTCTAATTACCAAGCCCTTAGGGAAAGGCTGGAGGAATAATCTCCTTTGTCTTAGAGTGAATTGTCTTCCAGTTCAGCATTTACTGAAAATACTTCGTTTAGAGTCTATTTTTCTAATTACATAGAACCTTCTGAAGAAGACAAACGTCTAGTGTGTTTAATACTTCCAAATATCCTTCATCCATGAAGAAATAAATGTAGGCTCTTATTTAATACTACTAAACAAAGCACATATAGCTTACACCTGACAGTTGAAAATATTTAATATATGTAAAACTACTTCTGTTCCATTTTTGGTAAAGTGTTGGTAATGCACCCCAAGTGTAACATTTAGTGTTTGTTTTGCCTTTTTTCCTTTACATCATTCTATGATTCAGAAAGACTGAACAAAGAGTGCAAGCTAGAAGGAACATTGGAACCATATGTGTTAGAGTTGTATATAATCTATATCATAATTGTATAAACTTAACAGGGTGGGATAGGTTTAGTTAGAAAACCACTTTCTGTGTTAACCACAGTTCCCTGGTATTGAGAGTTGTCTTTCCACGAGTTTGGTGTTCAATGAAAGGAAGAGTGATTGCATCTGAGCTGGGATAAAAACAGGTTCCACGGTGAATTCATTTCTGCAACCAAACAAAAACCTTTGTGTATGGAACTAGGATGCAGATATTCTTGTGTATTTTTTGACTGACTCTTAGTTTCTGTCTCTTGATTGTTGGTTTTCTGCATGACATCTGGAAGTAATGATGTGAATAATATCAGGATGTAAACTTTCCAAGTCTTCTAATGAAGTTAAATTTCCTTTTCTGATAAGATAAGGCTATTTTTATCGTATCACATGTGACACCCCTTTAGCTAATTGTTTTTTCAAAAAGCTTGCTAAGGAGATGTCATAAATTAAAAAACTTTTGGGGTAATAAGTTTTACTGTCAGGCATATTTTCTCCTGGAGACTTACATAACTTTAGTGGACTTTGGAGAAAGTCATCACCATTCCCAGCAGTGATGAAATCAAATCAGGCTGGAATTTGATGTTCTTTGATTTGAGAGTGCCTCAACATTGAAACAGCTAAGTGTGGACACACTGCAGTCTGATGTGGAGGGGCCTCTCCTCCCTCTTCCCTGGTCAGCTCTTTTACATTTAATTCAATTTTGTGAGCTGACATTGTCAATCTGAAATTCAGCAGGATGCCTGACAGGAGGAAAGCTGAGTTCATTTCTGGAAGTGGCTTTATGCAAATGAATCCATGTGGGTCTCTGCTGATGAATCAGAGCAGTGCCCTTGTTCCCTCCTCAGCCTGGGAAATAAAGCTCAAAAAACACTACAGGCACCTCTGAGAGTTGCTGTAAACCATCCATCCACACCCAGCTCTCCCTATGAGTATTTTGGGGTGTTTCAGGATAAAAAAAAAAAAAAAGAGTCTGTTTTCAAAGTAGAATCTGGAAGATTTTGTTAGGCAGTGTTTGGGTGGATTCAATGAAATTAATTCAGCTTGTAACTTGTTGGGGCCAGACTGGTTTCAAAGTGGCAATGAAGTCCTACGAACAATGTTAATTCTTGTGAATTGTCTCAATTTTAGCTGAGTATTCAACAAAGGTTTAGGTCTTTGGTAGCTGATTTACTGAAACATTCAAATAAAAGCCTCAGTAAGCTGAGCAGAATGACTGCAAGTTTAACTTCTCTTTTGGAAGAATTCACCATTTTATGTGCACTTTAGCTGAAAGCTAATTTTGGTTTAGATTTGTGTCACATTAGCATGTTTGTTCTACTGGTATACTTGAGTTTTAATTTCTCTACTTAAAACACCTACATTCTATTTAAATGCCTTTTTCTGAAGTGTGGCATTATTGAATGATAAACTTCCTGTGCATGGAGTGGGATTCTCAAATGTGCTTTACCTACATGAATAGTCATTGGAAAAAAAGAAATTATTTTGTTATGTTCCTGTGAATCTTTTTTTGGTGTGGATAAATAGGAGAATGAGGTTTGTAAGGGTGTCATGCAGCTGTAATGGTCAGAGTGACCTGCTCTGGAGTCCCTGAAGAGCTGCTAGCTTTGTGGATCCTCCTATAAAATAGAGAGCTGCTATTACTTAAGCACTTGCATCTTGCATGAATCTCCCCACTCGAGTGAACCACTTTGTGGTATTATAGGTTGGTCTAATAAATCTAGATGTCACAACCACACAGAAAAATGAATTATGGCTACAGACTAGTCAGAAGTGGATCTTCTTACATGTCCTAGTTTCACAGGGACACTCAGGGCTAAATGATCCATAGCAGGAAAGATATGTAAAGTTGAAGCTGTGGAAGAAAAAGAGAAGATAAAAAATTAGAAAAAAGGGAAAAGATGCGTGGAACTCCTCTATCTTTTGTCTTGGGTTTCAGTACCTGTTCCTGCAGTCTGCTGAATATCAGTGGAATAGATATTGCTGGTCCAATATTATACTTTATTTTTTAACCTTTGATTACAGCTCAAGTACCAGTGTCCCCCTCTTACACAGGTGTACTTTTTACCACGGAACAGAATAAAGACCTTCTGATAACTGGGCCTGAGCTGTAAACAGAATGTTTCTCTCACTGCAGTGCATTCAAATACATTGCAACTCATTTATACTTCACTGGGATGAATGGAAAGTCACTGTAGTTGGTTTTACTATGCACTGATTCTCTATCATTTTCATTACTTTTTATACAGCCACAGGAATGTCTGCAGTGATCATACAAACAAATTGTATAATCGGCCTCTTTCAGGAGAACTTGGTTAAAAAATCAGACCTAGATCTTTATACATGTAATTGCTACTTAATCCTAGGAAAAATCTTATTTTCTTAGCTAAAGTACAGGATCACAGCATGAATTAAAGAAATACTATTTGATTATTGTTTTCATTCTACAGTGTGGTGATTAGGTACACAAAAAATATTAACTGGCAGGGGATTTTTTCTTTTCATATATCAGTAAAGTGCAAAAAAATCTTTAGTATAAAAATATCATTAAAAAGGGCAGAGTTAGGATAAGACAGATCAGTCTAAAGAGAGCCTTGCTGCAGATGTTGATCAGTTATTCAAAGACAGTGCATGGTTTATTCTTCATGATTTCATGTATTTATGTTCCAAAATAAAAACTCATCATAATTATAAAATATATAACCAATAAACTGCAAATATAATTTTGGTCAGGCAGGGCTATGGAGGCTCCTCTCTCTCGGAGGAGATCAGAGGAGGGTGATATTACCTACTGATGTTAAGGATTTGCAAGTGCATAGGATTTCTTTCCAGTACAGCTCAACAGACAAAAGTATAAACCCAAAACATGTCAACAGTATAAAACCAGTGCTTTTTAAAATTAGCTTAAGATAAAGGTATCTCCATATAGCTGGATTTCTATTTTAGAAAGTATAAACATTAATAAGCAGTGAGAGAGCTTTCAAATTCACATTGCTTTAGCAGCAAGAAAATACTGACACAAGCAGAAAATGATCAGGAGAATCATTCCTTTCTCTGATGTCAGGGCTTCAGTCCCCCCTCTCTGAGGGTGGTGCCCCCACTAAATCACATTAGTGCCTCTGTGTTCTAATCTCACTTCCAGTGCAGTTGGACTTGGAGTTGTGTGGCAGCATCATGGCCCTAGGAGCCTTTGTTCTGTCAGCGATCCAGAGGCTCAGTGGTGCTGGGGGATTCCAGAGGAAAGGTTTTCCTATCAGGATCTGTCTCCAGAGCTGTGTCAGAGCTGTGTCTCTGCTGGCAGAACACTCTGAACACTCTCCCCACGTGCAGGAAGGCTCGGGGGTGAATTCCTAAATTGGAATAAAGTGGAATTGCTGGTCTGTGGGACTGACTGGGAAGGGTTTTCTGTCTCTGCTCATTCTGCTGGAGCACCTTGAGTCACACACAGCCTCTCATTGTGCTCCTTTGTCTCCTCGATCAAAAGGAAGGATTCATTATATTGATACAATTTTCTAAAGCACTTAACCCCTACACTAAATACTGCTAAATATACTTTATATTTACTATACATTAAATACTGCTAACAAAGACATCTTACTGTCATTTATTAGTCAGGAGCCCTATCCTGTTTCTAGTGGGCTGCTTCTCTTCAAGTGTTTCCTCTGAGTCCACTGGATGTTACTTTACAGTTCCTACTCCTTTACATATCCAAAGTTGAGTGTAAATACTTTGAGGAAAGATTTTACTTTTGTCTATATGTCCCAAAAGACAAAACAGATGCTGCTTTCTAAAATGAAAGCTCATGATCAGTCTCAAGATGTGTGCTTTTAAAATAAGAGTCTAAATGCTGTCTGATCACTATTTGCTTGGCATTTTGGAAATGGCAGGAGGAGGGAGAACTGTAAAAGTCATAAAGACAAATGTTGCCTTTGATTGGACACTGGCACTGATTAGTTTTACAGTTTGTTTAAAATTATATAAAATATTTATTAATCTTCTTAGATATATTCTGATAAATTTAATTTTTTTCTGGTTTTGTTAGGTGGATCAAGAGACAAATGTTCTGTTTTGTCTCAGTAACTAAAAAGGTGGAGTTTGAGGTTTTTTATTTTGTTTTGCTTTGTTAAGCAACTAAGAATTTTAAAAACCTCTAATGAAGAGTTAAATAATCACAAAGGAGTGCTCTCTGTTCTTTTAAACATTTAAAAAGACTTCAGCATGTGCTGTGTGATCCCTGTGCTTGTGTCAGGACAGAAGTCATGAAACTGCACAAGTCCATGCAGCTTGGATCCCTTGAAGGATCCTTATTAACAGATGGGTTTTAAATTGTCCTTGGAGAAGGTGAAAGATGATGATAAAATAATCATCTTCTGCTGAGATTTTTTTTTCCTCTGATTCCTTAGTGAGCACTCCTCTCAGATCTCCCAGCCCTGACTCTGCTCAGTGTCCTGTTCTCTAGGATGAAGGGGGGTGTGTGTGTGACTGGGGTTCATGAGGCTGTGGGGGGCTTTGGGCAAGTGCTGAAATCCAGAAGTAAAGTTAACATCCATCACTTCACAGTGCAACTGGATCAACAGGGAAATCGTGGTGTTTATCTTCTGGAGGCTTAGCAGCAGTGCTTGTGCAGCAGTGTGTGACAGTGTGAAAGCAATGAGGACTGCTTTAATTGGAACTTTTGATCTAAATTCCCTCCTCAAAATAAACAAAACCAAACCAACCCAGCGTTTCCCTACAGCCTCTCCAGCAGGAATTGAGAGCCAGTTGTATTGTGTTTAGTAAAACACAGTGTCACCTTGTTCAGGGTGCACAACATCTGCAGGACCTGCTCTCGTTTTGCAGGACTCAGATGCTTGTCACCCTCTTTACTTTTCATGCTCTAGGAGGAGGAAGGATTTTTTTTTTTTCCTTTTAGAAAACCAGCAGCAATGCCAAGTTTCCACAGAGCAATGCTTTACAACACTGCTGTTGTTAAGCTCTTGCCTTGTAGCCCATCAGCAACACTTTTCCATTTTTCCCTTAGACAGAGAGCTACAAGTGCTGCTTTACAGTAAATACCATTTTTACACTGACCCTGCTGAGAGGGAGAAGCCATTCCTGCACTAAGGGCACAGGTGCTGATGAGTGTCAGACCTGCCACAGCTTGTTCTCCTTACTGTTGGAGGCACCTGATTGGGGCCATGCATTTCCTACCTGGAAGATGATAAATATATTGAATTTAGCTTGCATATTTACAAGGCTCAGAGTTTCTGATTTGTCCTTAACCGTTAACTCAGTGATTTTTTAATCTGTTTGTAGAATCGGAAATACTCTAATACTGAATTTGGAAATATAGGACACTGTCTCTTAGGTAAGAATAATACTTAGTTGTTGAAAATGCTAAATACTAGTTTTAATTTAAAAAAAAAAAAAAAGCTGCCACATGATTTTGGCAGAACAAGAAAATCCTTTTTGTTCCTTGCTATAAATGAGATGCATAATATTCTGTGATGAAATTCTTACAGATATAATTCAGTATATCTTTTTTTTCCCTAGAGATTTCCTTGGTCTTTCTACTTCTTTATCTCTTGCAGACTTTTCCTCCAGAAAGCATTGGTCCTCTTGCCCTGTCTGTTCTCTGAGTGTAGGAGTTATTTTCCCCTCAACTTTTGTTCAGTGAAAAACTTGACTTGTATCACTCCTCACTTTATTGACTTGCTTATCTTTTATTACATGTTACTTAGAGATACCTATTATCTAGGATTATACTCTCTAATTTTCCCCATCTGTTATTCTTTAACTCCTTAATTGTGTTACTTAATTCAGTAAAACATTGCAGGATAGAGTTTATGTGTAACATGTTGTACAAATTAAAACTAATTCTAATGAGACAAATTGCAGTGACCAGACTGTGTTAAGTATGTGACCTTTAGTGGAGCAGTTTAGTCCAGTTTTAGTCCAGTTGTAAAGAAAAGTTAGATTGAAGAATACTCATTAAATTTTAAAAGTGCACAAAAACCCCAGGAACATTTTATTTTATTTAATTTTGATCACTGCATTTGACTGAAATGTTTTAAACCCAGGAATCCTAATTTGTAAAAAAATATAAACAAGCTACCAACAGGGGTGAATTAGTTCTCATTTCTCTCAGCTGCACATTCTGTGGTCAGAGCAAAGCTGGTGGGCACAGGGCTAATTGCTTGGCATTGGTGGCAGCTGGCCCTTTCTTAAAATCAGGAGTCACATGTTTCATTAGTTTTATTCTGCAGAGCAGGTGAACAATATTAACTTTCCAGTCAATTGTCACTCTCATTATTCTGGCAAGAAGAGAGGATAGGAGACAATCTTACTTTGCACTCAAGTCTCACATCCAGTCAAAGGAACCAATGTTTGTCTTATGGTTTTGTACCAGCTGCCACAGAGAGCTGTGTATGAGCTCCCCTGACTTAATCCAAGATGCAGTTGAATTGTGGATAAGTTGAAAGGCTCCTGAAGAAAGGAATCAGGTTTGTTGGGCTGGATTTTCCCTTCATTTTAAGTAAACCATTGGTTCCATGTGTTAAGTTAACTCTGTGAATTTGCAGTTTTACTGTGGAATGGACATACCATAACACTGGGAAAGGTACAGGTTTGGCTCTGAAGAATTTGCTCTGGGTGAGTCGTTCTTTAAGGCTAGGTATTAAACTCTTTAGACATTAAAGACAAGCTGAGTTCTTTATTGGATAATGCTGCATGGTGATCTCCCAGCCCATCTGAGCGGGAGAAATAATTAAAGATTAGTGTTCAACCACATTAAATACCTCTTAATCAAGCTATTTTTCAGGCAGTTGTAAAAAAATAGTCTTTTTAAATTTGCAAATCTGTGTGTTAAAAAATACACTAGTAAATCCTCAAAGGGTGAGGGGTTTTTGTTTGCAAAGGAAGAAAACCTAAGTATAATGCCATTGCTGCTGATTTTTTGGTTTTCACATAATATATGTTATTTTCAATACCTTTGTAACTTTGCAAGTTATATTTAAGTAGTTGTTTTAATGTTTTAGATCTATAGTTCAAATGAAGATTCATTCTCTGCATGTTCACAGGGTCTGTGTTCCAATTAAGCAATTTATGTTCTCTTACTGGCAAAATAATAATAATAATAAAGTCCTAATGTATTCTATTGCTCTGTTAGATATTTGAATTTCCACTTAGGATGCAATAGGCAGTGTTAGAGCAGAAAGCTAAAACCAGCACTACGGCAAAGACTGCAGAGGCACTTAGGAAACGTCAGCACTTTTGGATGGCTTTTTTTTTCCCTTTCCAATCCTTTTATCAGTGAGGCACTTGCAATTCACATTTGAAGATCAGGAAAACAATATTAGACTTGCAGAGGGAGTTCATCTGTGTCCAAAGCATTTTAGTTAAATTAAAATAAAAAGAAAGGTATTGGCTTGTGCCAACTCTTGCTGGAGTCTGGGCTGGACTAACAAATGCTGTGAGCCACAGCTGCTGGGTTTGGTCAGCTCCTGCCTCTCTCCTTTGTGCAAAGTAGCAGCCCAAGTTCTTTAACATCTCTGTAGCTCCGTTGCCCCAGCTCCGAAGTGAGGGTGCTGTTTGCTCTGGGGGTTGTTTCCTGTGGAAGCTGCTGGATGAGCGTTTTGCTGTTCTCCCTGAGTTCCCTGGCTGTCCCCATGGCTGCACTGCACCAGGCTGGGGCTGGCTGCAGGCTGGGTGTGCCCTGCTAGTAAGCTGTGCCAGGTAAAACTGCACAGAACTTGCCTGTATTTATCAGAACAGGAAGGATAGTTAAGTGTTTGCTGAGCTCAACACGTCTGTTTGATCAGGATGCAGATGAACCTGTTTTGCTTGTGTTGGGTGCTTTCTCCACGGAGGAATTTCTGCTGATGGACTGGCACAATCTGGTTTGGCCTCAGGTCAAGTGATTTCAGCTCTCTAACTCTGCCTCGGGGTGAGGGGTTTTGGAAGTCTGTTATTCCCTAAGCCTGGAATTTTTCAGATTTGCCCTTTAGGATGGATACATCAAGCTCCCCCCAGGCATTGAACTTGCCTTCCATTACAGAAATAGCTTGAAACTTCTGCCTAAGAAATAGGAAATCTATTAGTAATCATCACTTCTTTTTTTTTTTTTCAAGATTTGCTGTTTATTTTTCTTGAATACTGCTATATTTTTCTGTCTGCTTTTTAGGGTTTTGTTTTGGTGTCACATTTATCTCATTTTCTACAGTTACTATTAATAACTAATATTTATTTTGCATACCATTGCTGTAAGTTTCCCATTATGTCTGCTGTGAGAAGCAGGGAATAAAAAGGTGGAACTTTAATATAGACTGAGTAGACAAATTTCTTGTTACAGCCTTCTGCTACCTCAAAGCAAATTTTGTGACATGCACAGGCTGAGCCTGGTTGAGGTTTGCTTGCTTATGAAAGATGCTTAACAAAACTCTGGCACAATGTCAGGAAGCAGAGAGAAACACTCCTCTTGACCATCTCAAAACAGGATGATTATGATTGTGGGGAGGCAGTTACAGGGAAAGGAACACTGGTGACTTTTCTTCCATGCTGTGTCACTAATGCCACGCAGGCTGTCAGCTCTTCAGCCCACAGGAGAGATTTATGGAATCAGTCCACCATCCAGGAGATTGAAAGAGGCAGGACTGTTAGCTAGAGGAGAGTGCCTTACACAGAATAAAAATAATACACTTTACAAGAAGGTTTTCATAGAAAACAGATGAACTTCCTACAGTCCCTTGCTTTTGCCTGGCTGCAGGTTAAAAGTTGAGCATAAAGACAAAGCAGAGATCAAATATATAAATTAGCCCTTGTAGAACACAATGATGTTATGAAATACTGCTTAAAAACCTGATTTACTTTTACACATGATTTGAAATGCACAATAAAATACCAGACAAATGCAACTTGAGATGGTGGATTAAACGTGGTTTTATTTGACCACACAATTGCACTTTTTCAAGCCCTTTTTGTTCCGCTTTGCGTGTGCCTTCCTTTCAGATCTTACTAATTTTTGCCTTGCTAAGCCATTTTGTCACACTTTAACCACAGCTCTGCTGTGCCTCACTGTCACACGAAAGTGAAAGCTTAAGATTTCCTCCTTCTGGGTCTGAAATATCCTTTACTTTGTGTCTTCTCTGTCCGGGTTGCCTGATCATTTGTCTGGGTTGAAGGTCTGTCTTTAAAGAACTAATATTTTGTTGCTGGCAAAATAAAGGGAAGGTGAAGGAGGGGTCAAAGTGTGGATCAGTGTTAAACAAATTGTGAAGGTCACAAAGAATTTTAATCTGACTTGAAAAAGAGACTTGTATCCAGCAGCACATTTTTGTTTGCAATAGTCTGAATGGGCAATTGTGGCTACTTTGAGAATTTGGTGTAGACTGCATGACTGGTATAAATTGAATTAGTCTCGTGACAAGGACATAGTCCCCTTTTTTCCTTATCTGCCTGATGGAAAGCAGAAGAAAGCCCTGCCTGACACGTCTTGACCTGCAGTGTCAATGTGGGCTTTTGTGACAGGCTCTGATTTCTGGCCTCTCATTTGATAAAACCAATTTGGTGCAGGCTAGAAAGGAGCTTGCTGAACACTAAATGTACTTACAGTAAAGGGTGTCTGGGGGTAAGTATAGACAGCTGCCAGCCCCTCCTAATCTTCATTAGAGAGCCAGAGTTTCTTTCTGAAGATGGGGCAGAGCCTTGGGGACACTCTCACCCCAGACAATGCACTGTATGGTTCTCTGCAGGATCACCTTTACTTGTCCTTTTGTCATCAGTTAGCCTTCCCTTTCCTCCACTTGCTTATTTCTTGCATTTTTCTTTCCCACTCCTCTGCCTGCCTTACTTCTTTTTCCATTCCTGTCTTGCCCCACCCTTTGTCCCCTAAACCAGACTGAAACCTCTGCCCCTTCTCTGTGCTGATGGGGCACCAGCAGGAAAATCAGGGTGAATGCTGTTTTTCCTTAGTATGAAAACATCCCAGCTTTCTGGTTTCATGTCCATTTCCCACCCATTTCTGATGCCCTCCCTTCTTGACTCCACTGCACTGGTAGAGGGCTGTGAACCTGAAACCGTTTATAGTTCATCAAGGGAAAAGCACCTGAATGCAGGCTGGGTAACAGGAAAATGTAACCTGCACTCAAACCAAGTTTTAATGTGCTTTAAGTACTAGAAAGACTTTTTGAATTGCCGTTGGGTTTTTTTTTGCTGTTTGTTTTTAAACAGAGTTAAAAATATCGTTTTTCACATTGATACATAATGCAGTGGGATTTTAATGCAGTAGATTAAGATATTTTCAGTGTAAATTCATAAAGCTCACAAGAGAATGATAGTCATGTTTTTCCTCAATATTAATTTCAAATAAGAACCTGTAATCTGAGCAGGGGTAGCCAAGTATTTTTGCAGTCAGAAAAACAAATAGAAGCATGCTGAGAAAATTACATTTACGCTACAGGCTTGTGACTCCAAGGCATGAGATTTGGCTGCAGGTACTCTGACAGTGAATCATGGCATTGTGCCAGTATCATGGTCACATTTGAGTGATGTTTGCTTGAAGTTCTGTCATTTGTATCAACAGTTCTGGTGGTTTTGGTTGGAGAGTCATTTCAGCTCATTCCACAGACCTCTGGAGGAGACAAACAAAATTGAAAACACCGTGTGGTGTAACAAATCCAGCAACATCTACTTTTCCGGGCACGTGGAGGTTCCATTAGCTCATGCAGATTTGAGAAATGTGTTCTCTTTGTTAACACTTTTTTTTTTCCTGTTCTCTTATTCAGAGACCTGAGTGAAAACCAGATAAAAGGAATCCCTAGAAAGGCGTTTCGAGGAATCATTGATGTGAAGAACTTGTAAGTGACAACTTCATTAATATTTGTGCTGAAAACCTTTCTCCTCAGTTAAATCTGGCTGTTACTCTCAGTTTGAGTACCTTGTGTTCAGCTTTGTGCAGCATCAAAGGGACCCTGCAGGTTTTTGTCAGTGGGCTCACAGGCTACTTTGGTCCTCGTGCCTGTGAACACACGTTGGGAAGTTTTGAGCTGAGGAAAAGGAACATACTCAAAAGCTTCACCCCTTCCTGCAGTCCTGCCCTGGAGCAAGATGTGCATAGGAAAAATTACTGGTAGAGTTTGGGCATGGAATTGAAATGTTTTGCTTAGTTTAAGTTTTCTGTCCCATCACTTCTGTCAAAAGTAAACATGACAAATTGTGGCACTTAGGCACGGTGGTAGAGAACAAATATCAGAAAATGGGAGCAGTTAACTCTGCAGGCTTTGACAGCTTGTTTTTAAAATTAAAATAATTTATAACAGCCTTTTAAGAGAGAAAACAGGTTTTTTGTGCTAATGAAGCCAGTCTGCCCTAGCCTTTTGCTGTAAAGTAGTCTGAAATAAGTGTAAACACTTAGAGGTCTGTATTTCCAGAGCTGTTGGAGGCTCTTACATGTTATATATCAGAAACCCATTTTGGTGCACACCCACATTCTAATGCACCCTTGGCTTTGCTGGAGTCAGCACGAGGTGAGCTGAACAAGGAAATAACAGCCAGGGGTCAGGATTTCCTGGGACAGCCTGCAGCCACGCTCAGAAGCATTTCAGAGCCATTAGATTAGCACTGTTACCACACCAGTAGCTGAAAACTGATCCCCACTATGTTAAATATTGGAAGCACAGCATAAATGGTGTGGATTTTTTAAAGCTGAATAGAAGAAACAGCTAAAGGAGATCTGAAAAGAAGCCCTTTTCTACAAACAGTCTTGCAACATAGCCGTGTTCTGTTTTCAGATGTTGCCCCAATGAAATGCTCTCAGGTAAGTGATGTGATTGCTGGGGCATCCTGAGAAGGGCCAGGAGTTGAATTCGGTCATCCTGATAGCTCCCTTCCCTTTTGTCATGTTATCCTGAGTTCTACTTGCATTGTGTGATCGACAGGAACAATAGATGGTGTTCTGTTTCAGAAAATCTAACTTTCCCAGCTGTAATTCACTGTTAGTTGTCTGACTTCATTTCAGGTAACAAAGTTGGCATTCAGAGTTTGGTTCACGTTTGACAAACTGTCACACCAAGCACAGGTGTTTTGATTTATGCACCCACTCTCAGTGCAGAAGGACGCAGGGTTTCTCTTTTCCATGAGCTGATATCAAGTGATGACTGGCTGGAGTGCTTACAGGAACTGTGTAAATGTTGGGATTTAAAGCTTTAACAAAAACTTGTATTTGTCAAGTTAGGTAGTATCTATTGTTTTGCTATAAAAGGCAGTATCAGAAGTACTTCCCTGTAGCCACAATTTGTGAATTCTGTGAGCAGTGACATTATCACAGAGTCATAAAATAATTCTGGTATGGAGTGGTCATCCAGTCCAGCCCCAGCTCAGCAGGAACACAAAGCCTGGTACTGTAACAGATTGCTGTTGTGAGCCACAAGTATTGATTATTTAGATAAACAGCAGGAGAAAAGCAGATTCTCACTCATATCTAGACATTCTTTCTTGATCACAAATGTACTAATCCTGTGCCCAGGGTGGACCATGGGAGCAGCTGACTGTTGCTTTCAGACACAGAGGAGTGGCCTGTGACTTGCTGAGAAAAACATGGCACAATCTTGAGCCAACCTGCTGCTGGAAATACATTAAAATTTCTCCAGCTATAACTGTAAGGGTGTGACGCAAGCTGAACCAAGTTAATAGTTAAAGCTCTTTAAGCAGTGAGCTCAAACAGGCTGACTCCCATTTTCAGTCTGTGTTTGGCAGGTCTGGGTGCCAGCAGTGCCCATGGCAGCGAGCAGGCGTGTTCACCTGCCTGAGCAGGAGGATCTCTGCCTCAGGGTGCCACTGAGCTCTGCCAATGCCTGCCTCGTGACTGTGACACAAAGGTGCTGATGGCACAGCAGCAGGGTTGGCTGTTTCTATGGTTATCACTTTGCAGATTTATTGCACTGTCTCAGTGTTCTTCCACTTTATAAAGCGTGTTTGTGAGGAATCTTGGAGACTTTCGGACACAAGAAATAAAGCTACAAATTGTCCCATTCTCCCCAGCCCTAACCAATTTATATTTAGAATTTGTATAGGGAAAGGCTGATCTGGAATGGTCTCTGTTTTCATGGCTTGACATTTAACATGGCCTCAAATTCTTCCAGGTTCTTCCAAAAGTGTCCCAATGTCATGGCAAAAATTGTAACTCTGGAGATATCATAATAGGGACATAGCAAGTGCTAGACCAAATGAAAGTCTCCAGATTAAAGCTGTCTTGAACAGCAGCTTGGAAAGCTGCCCTCAGGACAAAATGCAGAGTTGATGTGATAAACTGGCCAAGGCATGAATTCCTTTTGGATACCAGCTCTGAAATGTGCAGCCTGAGGGCTCAGTATAAATTACAGTGGGTGCCATTTGGAAACTGCGTGAGAATTACCCTGTCCCAGCAAGGCCATGAGAGTGATGGACACAGAGGCACAGGTTGTGTCCAGCTGGAACAGACTGGTGTAAAAAAACACTCTTCTTCCAAAGGCAGAGGAGCTGCTGCATATCTGCATCTGTGAAGCAAAGAGAGTCTCTCGTGACATCCCCCAAGCACCAGGGCTGCAGAGCTGGCTTGATACAGGGGAGAAAAAAAAAAGGTTAAAATGATGGGGGGAGTGAATGTTATAAAAAGCAGTGTTTCAAGATATTTTTTACTGTGTCTTTCTTTTTAAATGAGAAAAGCTTTCTCTCTTATACAGAAAGATATAAGCTATCTTTCTATAATATAACGTTACAAATCTAAGATATTTAATTCTCTTAGCAGAACAGTGAGCCCAGGAAAATGGGCTTAGATTAGGAGCGTGCTAAAGAAGAGTTTTAAATGTCAGGAAGGCCAGTCTTTTTGCACAAGACAAAGCCAAAGCAAAGGCTGGAGTTTTTCAGACTCCTAAGTGGAAGAAACTTCATTGTGTGAATTATTTTTATATTAAGTGTTGTCTGCTGTTTGAGTACAAAAATCATAGAACCTGCACACAAATAAATTAGTGAGTCTATTTCTAACTGAAATGTAAAAATAACTATACAGCTTTGTCCATTACCAGTAGTGAATTTATTTGGAAATCTGGAAAAAACTGACACTTTGGACATATTGTGGAGTAGATGTATAAACTCTGCTCAGTGGTCCTAAGAGCTGAAGAGGAGAGGGCAAGAGAGGGCCAGCCTGCAGAGCACACCTGTATTCAATTTCTGTTACTTATGACTTAGAGAACAGGAAATGTTTCTTGCAGGAATCTAGCCCCGAGTAAGCACATTCATTTCAAGAATTAAAGTATATGAGTTTGTGTCTCATTGAGCTTTGGGCTAACTCCACACTGTCAGCCAGGGCCTTCCATCATAAAAATATATAGAGCTGCTTCTTGGATTTCTGCACGTTTCCTCTGCTCTTATCTCATCTTGGCATTCAGGGGAGTGTTTCTCTGGTGAGGCATTCCTGAGGTTGCTCAGCCCACCTCACTGAGGGCAGCAGGATCCCAGTACAGGGATACACAGAGCTTGATCTCAGGAAGAAGCTCCTCCCTGTGAGGGTGGATAGGCCCTGGCACAGGTGCCCAGAGAAGCTGTGGCTGCCCCTGGATCCCTGGAGGTGTTCCAGGTTGGACAGGGCTTGGAGCACCCTGGTCTTGTGGAAGGTGTCTCTGTCCATGACAAGGGCTGCAACAAGATCATCTTTATCATTCTTTCCACCCCAAACCAATGAGTCTACGAACACCTCGCAGCCAAGGAATGGAAAACTGGAATACATGTGTAGGTGGATGCAGGGCAGAATGACAGAGCAGCAGAGCAGAGGAGAAGCCATCCTGAGCAAGCAGCCACCCTGTGTGAACACCACTCAGAGCCAGAGTCACACACAAAGACACAGGCGTTGCTTTTTTTGTCAGGGGGTGCTGCAGTTTCTTGTTCTTGATTCACTGGAACTCAGTTCCATCCATATTCAGCTCCTGCCTTTTATCTCTCATAGGCTTTAAGATTCTGTAGCACTGGGATTCAGGAAAATTAAAAAAAAAAAGAAGTTAACAGGTTCATGTGTCACGATAATCCAGGCTCATTGCATTTCTGTCTGAATACTTCTCAGCTTCACCTGAGATAAGAGCTTCTATCACTGATTGTGCAAGAGGCTTTCCCTGCATCCTGGGGCCACTTAGCAAATTGTGGGTAATGGCCTCCTTGATAGCCCTAAAGGTTCTTGTGGAAGAAGAAGTGAAGCATTTAGATTTATATTTTTAAAAATGCAGAAATACATCAGCTCATATGTCATATTTAGCATTTCTTCAAGTCAGTACACATTTATTTTCCTAGTGGTTAAATTACCTCTGCAGTGTGGAAAATCAGAGCTCTGTGAGTACTGTAAAATATTGTTGTACCTATTAGTTTCAGTTCCTTATTTGTTAAATGGCTTTTCCTGGAAGAGTCTGTTACTTTTTCTGCCTGCATCTACTATTAGCATTAATCCATGAGACTTTAACAAAAATTAAACATCTCAATTGCACATTCAGGTTTTGGAAAAAGCTGAACTTGCTCTTTACATTGAGAGGTATTTTGCATTCACCTACACAAAATATTAAAATTTTCCTATGTAAATTTTTTTTTAACCATTACAGCCAGCTCTCCAGAGTATATTTGTAGCTTCTGCCATTCAGCCCTAGGAATAATTAAGCATACCTGTCAAGTCAAATTAATGAATGAACTAATGAATAAAGGAAATAATTGTTGATTTGTGTGTAGCCATTTCACTAGAAGAAAGCAAGTGATTGTGAGTTATTTGCCATACATAAATATGCAGTAGATCTTAATGAAATGTTACACTACAAAACATAACTCCTTTAGTCTGGGTTCTCCAGGGAAGCTATTATCCAGAGCCCTCTGAAATTCCTGGCCAAGGTTTCTTGACATTTGTGTACAGTATTCAGTGTTACTCTTGCAGTTTGCAGTAAAATAAAACAAAAGGAGGAAGATAAACAGTTGGCCAGATTTTCCATTTGTTTGGTATAAAATCTGGAATAAGCCTTCTGAAGCCAGGGCTTGGCCTCAGATAAAAGCAAAGAAATGCCTAGAGGAGAATTGATTAGCACATGTTGGGTTATGTATTTGCTTATGTATCTCCCAGTGGACTGAACAATAGGTATCTATATTTGATGTGTGCATGAAAACTCAGCATATTTTAAATACAAATACATGAAAATTTAAGGAAAGGATATGTTTCTATTATGGAATAGATTTCAGGTTGTTTTGACAAAGAGCTGGTGAAACAGGTTAGAGGCCTGGAAAGAGCTATTTGGAATACTCATTGGAGACAAGCCTTCTGCAGTCTTTAGGGAAAAAAAAAAAAAATATCGCATTGCTCCAACTGTATAAATTTGTAAATAATTTTCCTCCTCCTTGTCCATAAATTCATACTGCACTCAATATATTCCAACAGCATATTCCTTTCTATCTCCTGTAATTGATCTTCATTGTGATAGTGACCATAATGAATTCAAGAGAGATCTCTGTGGCCATCGCATTTGCTTTCCTAGAAATGTCATTATCATGCAGCATTATTATAATATTAAAATAACAAGTTACCAACTTACCACTTTCTATGGAGAAACACCACCTGCAGCATCAGTTAATTTTATGAATACATTAGTTTGAGCTTTTGCCATCTGTTCTACCCCTTATAATAAATGCAAAAAGCATATATTTCACAATTAACTCATTAACAGGAGATGATTGATTGGAATGCACATGCATGTTCCCTACACAACAGTTGAGGTGAGATGTGCAGAACCAACCAAGCACAGAGAGAGACTCAGAGTTGTGGCAGAGGACATTTTGTGAGACAGAAGTGTTCCTCTCTTGCCATTCTCAGCTACACACGCAGGGCCAACACATCAAGTGACATAGAAGGGTGGCAGTGGTTGCTCCATTGTTCTCTTGGGAGCCCTGGCCCAGCCCTGCAGGGCCTCCCTTCTGGTTCTGCCTAGGGAGCTGCTGCTTCACTGCCTTAGGGTGTACAACAACTCCTGGGGTTTTTTTCTATTCTGAATCATAACCACTAAACTGTACCTGCCCTCATCTTGCTGAATGGCTTCTCTTATCTGTCTTACAGTAAAAATAAGAGAAAATGTTACAGCAGCCCTCTTATTAGAGGGTAGAAATGAGCCAATGCACAGACTTCTTGCTAAACACAGCATAAAAAGGGTCGTGGTTTATTTCTCTTCACAGCTTAATCATCTTAATTCCAACTATTCCCTGACTCTGACTGCAGCAAGCTCCTGCTGTAGGTTTTCTTTGCAGCATCTGACTGCTGGTTATTTCCTGCTAAACTCTGACAGCAGGGATCAGTTTGCAGACTGACTGCAGGCTTTTACCCAGCTAGAATGTGACTGCAAGGATTGGTTTGTAGACTGTGACTGCAGGCTTTTACCCAGTTAGACTGTGACTGCAAGGATTGGTTTGCAGACTGTGACTGCAGGTTGCAACAACAGGCTCTGGCTGCATGCCAGACTGACCTCACAGCAGTGATTCTCTCTCCCCAGGATGCTGCTTCATGAGGCTCTCCTTCATGATCCTCAAGGTTCCTCCTCCATGATAATGCTTCACCCCTCACCCCCTCTTTTATCTCACTCGTTATTGGATACAGCTGTGACTCATTAGGGGTGAGGCTGTATTGGTTAATTAACACAGCTGTTACTTATCAAGGGTGAGGTTACCTGGATTCCCTTCTACAGAAAAAAAAGAGAGCCTCAATGCTGTGCAGGCAGGAAGGTGTAGGGAGGAATTGTAGGGTTTTTTGTCCCAGCTGGAGATGCCTCTGTGCTTGCTCTGTTCCCATCAGGAGTGTTACAGCTGCTGCAGCCACAGCCAAGGGAAGGCCGGTTAGGAACACGGAGATGAAAACCTGAATTTAATTCAGAAACTGCATTCTTTTGATCAGTTTTTTTTTTTCTCTACCTCCAGTGAATGGGCAGAGCCTTTTATTCTCTCTGTGCTGCAATGGAAAGATGATGTCTTCATCATCAGCATCTTCCTGATGGTCTGTAAGAGCACAGGGTCTGTGCTCTGTCTGTCTCCTGTCCTTGTATCCCTTCCCTTGCAGAAGAGTTTCATGCAGGGTGGCTGAGGGTGAGCAAGAGGTCTGGAAAAAAAAAAACTAACTCTGCATTTTTCTAGAATATGCTGCACAGAGGCAGTGCCTCCTCAGTAACTGTGCTGAATAATGGTGCTCTCGGGCAGTTTATGGGAATTGTCATGAAGTACTGTGGGGTCTAAGTGTTTTTGCAGCCCCAAAACTTCTGTGTGTCTCTTTTGACATCATAAGGAGTAGTCATTATTCAGAATTATCTTCTTGTTAAGAAAGTATCATAGGATTTTTTCAACGTGGACTGATGCTAAGAGATGCCAGTTCAGCAGTGATCTTGCTAGAGAGCAAGCCAATTCCAGTGTTGATAGTGCATTTTTTAATCACTTGGTGTTATGTCATCCCTTCAGGGGACATATTAGAAGGGCATGAAGTGATAGGACAGTGGGGAATGGCTTTAAACTGACAGAGAGCAGGTTCAAGTTGGATATTAGGAAGAGATTCTTCCCTGTGAGGGTGCTGAGGCCCTGGCACAGCGTGTCCAGAGCAGCTGTGGCTGCTCCATCCCTGGAAGTGTTCAAGGCCAGGTTGGACAGGGCTCGGAGCAACCTGGGTTAGTGGAAGGTGTCCCTGCCTATGGCATGGGGTGGAATAAGTTGGTCTTTTGTGCCTTCCAACCCAAACTGTTCTTTGATTCTGTAATCCTTTGGTTCATGTGGTCATCTGGAGGGTTTGGTCCCAACCTGCAGGATATTCCTGTGTTTTAGGAGACGGGCTGTTAGTGAGAATGCTGCTTCTTGCATTATTCCCCAACAGCCTGGGATGGTCCCATGTGCATCAGGGAGCAATGAACAGACATGTGCAGACTAACAACCTGCCAAGTCTGCAGCACACCTGACAAACACTGGGTAACCCCAAAACCATTCCATTAAGTATTTAAACCTGTGCCATATTTGCTAGTGTGAGCACACCATACTTGTATTTTTTGAACACATTTGGGTTTATGTAATCCCCTTTCTCATGTCCTTTGCTAGTAAATGAAACACCAGGTGGACAAACCAGCACAGCACGATCTTAAATCTGTTGAATGTGCTAAACTGTGACTTGTACTTCACATGAGATTGATTGCATAGATTGAAAATGCACTGCTGATTTACTTTTTTTTATTTTTTTTTTTAAATGAAAACATCTGCAATAAGTAGAGTAGATGTCTGCACTGTTCTCTTGTCCACTTGTATTTCAGGAAGTGTTTGTTTTCATGGATGTCTGTAGTTGTGGGCTTAACTGGCCTCAAGGGATCTGTCACTGACAACTTATTAAAAGCTGAACCATCACTCCTGAGAAACAGATTTCCTCACTGTAAAGGTTGCTTTCCCCTGGGTAAAATGTCAGATAAATAAAAAGCTGAAATATCTCTTAAGTGTGTTCTACTTATAAAATAGAAGTACATAAGCCAATAGTATTTAGTAGTGGAGGATGTATGTTTGGTGGCATTTAATATTTTTTAAATTTTCGTTTTTCTGAGCTAATCAGAGCTGACTACCTCCATAATAAGCTTATTCATAATTCTGATTTACCCAATTTCTGTATTCTGGATATCCACTGCAGTATATATTGAGTTTAATATTAATTTTTGGGCAAACCACAGATTTTTTTAATATTTCTTGTAGAGGTAAGACAAACATCAATACCAATTATTTTCTCCTTTTCTGGAAATGTATTTCAAGCATTATTGAAAGCCTGCACTTTAATTGTTCATAGGGTAAAGTCCTAATGCTGATGACAAGAAAGATGAACTATCCCACACAGGCCTAAGTCATCCTTTCCATCTACTTCAAGTTATGTTCTGATCTTCTCTGTGGTTTTTTTATGCATAATTTATTGTCTTCTCCAGCCTGAGAGGGGCTCCTTCTGCAGCCATCAGCAATGAGCTCTGTCAGTGGCCATCAGTGGGGTCTGAAGGGTGACAGGGATGTGGTGTGTCCCATCAGGAACATGACACAGCTGGCACAGAGGTGGGAATCCTTTGCACAGGAGAATGAAAAAGTCCAGTATTTGTGTGTCAGAACCTCAGGCTTGATGGTCACTTTTACAATTTCTCTTTGATTAAGTAAAATCTGGGAGTCTGGAGATTTAAATTGTATATGACTCACTTACCTAAATGGGACATTGGTGGAATATTTCAAACAAGATCACAAGCTCCAGGTTCAGAGTTTGATAAAAGAAAACCTCATGCCTAATCCTGAATGGGGCCCATTATCTGGGGTTTGAAATCTGCTACAGAAAGTCAGGGTGACTATTGCTATTTCCAGAGATTACTTATCTGCTTACTTATTTCGCTGAGCTCTGCTCACTGCTTTCTGGGCTCATTATTCTTTTATCCTAATGAAGCACAGATACATTTTGATGCAGCACCCATGCTGCAGCACTGCCCTTGTATGGAGAGTAATGAATAGCAGATTTAGCTCTTTTCTGTTTTAATAGATGTACAAGAATTTCTCTGACAGAAACAAACTCCAGAAAATACCTTGATTTAAAAACAGGCTACGTGGTATTCTTATTGTCCTTTTGATATAAAACTTGATTAAAATGGGATGTGACATCAGTTGAAAAAGTATGAAAATCAAATTTTCTTTATTATGTACGTGTTTAGGCTAACCTATACCTACAGTTTATCTTTGTATAATTTATGCTGTCTTTGTGCCATGCCTTAATTTTGAATATATTTGTTGAAATTTCCTGTAGCATTCGTCTATGATTGTACAAAGGAAGTTTTATTCTAAAAAAAGAGATAGTACTGGTTTTAATTATGAATCTAAATAGCTTCATAACCAGAGTGAACTCTGAATTTACATCATTTTTATGATAGCCACACCATTCCAGGTTTATTGATTTTGTCATTTGCTTCATTACATTTAATGCAAACCTTTTGTACGAAATCATTCTGGTACTGTGCTGACCATGGAGGGGTCAGCATGTGCAGTCTCTAGCCAAAACAGCACAGCAATATCATTTTAGGGCAGACTCCATGGAGAAAGGAGGGGTTGTAAATACTGTCCAGCAGCAGAATAAAGTCTGCCTTTTCCACTTGACCTTCCCAGCTGGATGAAGTTAAAACCACAGCTGGAGTTGTCTTTTTTTTTTTTTT
>VWYP01025189.1:0-50191 GCA_013400435.1 Pycnonotus jocosus | reverse complement strand
TTTTTTTTTCACTCTTCTTTTCTCTCCCTCTGCGTTTGGCTTCAGCTGTTTGGTCAGTGTGACAAATGTCTGTTCCTGGAGGGAAAAAGGTATTTGGGGCTGGGTTTGGGCAGAGCCTGCTGGATCCCTGGCAGTGCCAGGCTGTGCTGGGAATGGCTTGGCAGCACCAGGTCAGTGCCCATGGAGATCTTCCAGAGGAGATGGTCTGCAGGAATATTGATCTGCTCAGAAGATGTTCTGAAGAGCCACTTGCTTTTTGGCTTTCAAGGCAGAGACACTGGGTTTCTGGGGTCTCCAGTTGTTTTGCCATTTCACTGGGATTAACTTCTGATCTTTTGTTTTTTAAACAGGTAACAGTGTGCCTGGATTTACTGTACTTTTAAAGGTGTCCCTGCCCATGGCGGGGGAGATGAACTAGGTGATCTTTAAGGTCCCTTCCAACCCAAACCATTGTGTGATTGTATGAATAAAACTTCTTGAGTTCTTAATTAATACTGCATAACTTTTTCTGGATAACACAATTATCATTTTTAATCTAACTTCATTTTAAAAAGTGATGCAAACACTCTGCAAAACAGGTAAGTAACTGGATCCTTGTTTTCCCAGAAGGCAATGACTTAGGCTCAAAAATTAATTTCAGTAATTGATTAGGGGGCCAAGTTTCCTGCACCACTCTTCCTTGACCACAAAATGAGATGGATGTCCCCCCTCTTTTGACCCCAACTCTTACCTCAGCTGCAGCTTTTTTCCTGACCCGAGCCTTCAACTCAGCTGCAGCTTTCTGTGTGAGAGGAGAGCTGCCTATTTAAAACAAGCCTGTGCAGCTTCTTCCCACATTTAGAGCCCAGAAGGGAATGATTACATTTCTCATTCAGTGATTCAGTCTGTTCCATGGCTTTGCTATCCTGCAGTTGGGTAGCTCCATGAGATAAAGTGTAGAAAAACAAAGCCAACTGCAATTCAGTTCAATACAAAATTGATATGCCTTGAAAGAAAATATTAAACTGTAATTGTATGACTGTAGTGTAGAGTTTTTTCATCACAATTTGTTTTTACATGAACATATGCTCACTGCGTTTGTACAGCAAGGGATGTTATACAGTCCTTTTGAACAGCTCAGTTGCTGCATCACTTGAAAATTTCCTCAAAAGAAGCTCAGGTCATGTAAATCCTACATGGATATTAAAAAGATCCTATGGAAGATCTTTGTTTTATTAAAAAAACCACCAGTGTTTTTGCTTGGATCTGCAGTGTTTTCTTCCTGTATAAAATAAGGATTTAAATCTGAGTGAAGCACAGAGGGAATTCTCAGGCACTCAGATGTCTGTTACGAGATTAATGGAAATGAAGTTGAGTAACTAGGTGCAAATCTGAGACTGGCTTTAGTATAATGGCTTTGAGGTAGGCAAGAATCAGAGCCCTTTTGTTTAAGGCCAGATGACACAGGGTGAATGGAGACAGCAGCAGTGGAAAAGGCTGTGAGATGATGCTCTCATTTGTACAGCTGATTTCTGCTACTGAATATCATTTCCCTCCACTTTTTTTTTTTCTTTTTTTTCCCTACAAAAGGCCTGTGGTATCTAATTTTGCTTTTGTTTATCCTTTGGTAGTCCCATAAATGTCAAAGAAACAAATGAGAGAATTCCATCTTCATGTGGAAGTATCCTCTGCTCCAGTCTTTCATGTTTTTTTTTTTTTTTTAAAGCTCTTTTTGGAGTTATTTTTCCAACTCATTGAGCAGCACAGTAAGCACTGTAGCAGTGTGAATACACAGCTTGTCCAAGGTGTATTTTCACACTTAGGATTCTTTTTCCTTTCTCTCGTTTGACTGGGGAAAGCAAGGATTTTGGAATAATTTATTTGAAGGAACAGCAGAGTTTCATGAATGAACAATCAAAATGATTTCCCCATATAAATTCTGCCTCCGTATCCTGTCAATCACAAGTAGCTTATACAGCAGTCATGGTACCTTAATGCCAGAATATAGAGTGGTGCTTTAAAAAAAAAACCCTCAGAAAACCCCCAGCCCAAACCCAAACCTCCAAACCCTAGAATTTAACTCATTTAAAGAGATAACAGGCTGTATAAAACTGTGATGTGGTGCACAAGCAATCTTAAGGCAAATGATTTGCATTAAGATGCCCATAAGCAGTTCTTGCTGCATTTCCAGGAGCCAAGCATAAAGCATCCAGCCTGCCTCTCAGGGCAGCAGAACAGGACTCTCCCATACACACTAAAAATGGCTTTTTGTGTAATAGGGTGGGAAATGGAGCTTTCTGGTGTGAAAATTAGCTTTAGAAATGAGATTGAATTTTTTCCTTTTTTTTTTTTCTTTTAATGGATCCGTTCAGTAGCCTTGTATGCAAGCTTCACCCTTGTACCTACTTTATTTAGTATTTAATTTATATGCTTAAACTCTGGTCATATGCAGCAACAGCTATTGATTAGGTCTTGCTTTTAAAACCAGTCTTAGAGAGAAGATGACTGCTGCAAAGAGGTCAAGTGGTTTGCCTGAAATAATTCACTGAGTAAGGGGGACTTGTAATTATCTGAACCATTTCAGCAGGAGATTGTTCTTGGGGGTGGATTTTTGGTTTGGATTTTAGCTCTCTGCCTGCAGCTTTAACTGCTTTTCAGAGATGTGGTGATCCCCCTTCCTGAGGAGCAGCTGAAAACATAATTAAGGGTTAATGTTCAGGAGGAGAGGGGGAGCAGCCAGCCCTTCACCATAAGTTGTGCAATAAGCAGCACTCTCATGACAGTGACTGGGAAGGATGGGAGAAATGTCCTGTGAAGCCAATTGTTCAGGTATCTTCTTTACCTACTTACAGAAAAAAAAAAATTGCTTTGATTGCAAGAAAGAAAAAAAATCGGGGCAGGACTTTTTTCTGGCCGTTTTATTTCAGTGCTGTCACATCTCAGTATGAATCAGGTTTTTGAGGTTTTGTCTGAAGGGTCAGGTGAGGGAACTGATGTGCTCTTGTGATCCAAACCTGCTGCCTAATCGTACCTGGGAGTACCAGTTTTCTTGCATGTGGCTTCCTTTTTGTCATGACCATGCTGGCAGGGGAAGCAGATGTCTCTTTACGAATGTATTTATGGACTAATGTCAGGAAAAAGACACTAATAAAATATACATCAGCTAGCAAGGAAATTTCAAAGTTATCTGGATAAGTTAATTATTAAGATTCTTTGATAGTGGCTTCAAGTTTGTAAGGCTTGTAGAGTCCTTATTCAGTGACTAGTGAGTAAATGGGAAGGAACATTTCAGACTTGTAAGCATTTATATTTAAGAAATCACAATGTCTAGGGTGACTTGAAGGTTGTTTTAATGATTTCAAAAGGAAATACTTTTCTTAAAAAAATTAAAGTACAGTTTGCAGAGAAAAATATTGAAGTTTGTAACTTCTAGGAAATTCTGTACATGTACCTGCCTCTGTAATATTTTCTGTTGATCAGAAGCTCAAAAATTTATTTAATAATACTAACCATATGTCTAACCATAAGCCATCTTCTGTCCATATTTTTGTTTTCAAATTGGGCATGCAGTTATCTCAGGATGCTGTTTTTACCAGGTTTTGATGAAACAATTCTTTCACACTTACATTCATTACAAGTCCTGCCTTTAGAGGTAAGTCCAAAGTTTTAAGTCACTCAAATCTCCTGCAAGATGGAATAAATCCCTTTGGAGGTGACCTGTCCTCCTGTTCTTGCAGTGTGTGTTGTTTAGGAGATTATGGTTGTCCGTTGGTACTTGGGTTTCTGCACTGTGATGTTTCAGCTCCCGGGTCAAGTTATTCCTTGCCCAGCACTTTATCTCTCCAGGAGATTGGCAATCCACAAGGAAAGCTGAAAGAGCTTAGCACCTGCAGCCTGCTTTTCAGTTCTCCCCAAGAATTAAGCTTATGTGAGGATATACCAGTAGGGTTTTGATAACTTTCTTCCTTTCAAGCACTGCAGCCCAGTGCTGTTACACATCCTTTACCTATATCTTTGTAAAGGTACTTTGTGGCAATAATAGCATCAGTAATTATCTCTTGCACTGTGTTCAGCCCTTTGTATGTAAACTCTCCCTCCTCCATGTTTTACATTAGTATTATATCTGTCCCAAGGCTAGAGAAGAACATTTTAATTTGGAAATTATGTAGGTTAATGGAACTGGAAGAGATGAGTTCAGTTCCTAAAATTTTGTAAAACCTCATGGTGCTGCTGACAGCTCAGGGGAGGAGGAATAAATATATTAAAGGGCGAGGGACTCAAATGCTGCAGCCATCCCATAAATGCCAAAAATAGATGGAGGCCATTTGTTTCTATGAATTAAAAGAAGCAGAGCTATGGTTACATGTAGGTGGAAAGAAACTCCCTGGTGAATATGCACAAGAGCTGTCACATATGCTCCGTGCCATGTTTCTGAAGATACGTGGCAGTGCCACATTGATTTGGTAAAACATTGTTTGGGAAGTTGAAGATCTGCTAACAAAAACTGAATGTAGTCATCCAAACATATTGGGTGTTTATGGTTCATATGGGCATTCGAATAGAACATTTGTTCCAAAGTGCTTGTAAACATAAATCTGCAGGATGGATTGCTGTCCTTAGCCCGGGTGACAAACATTTCACAGATGACGGGAATTTGGCCGCCTTGAAAACAGTAAAGCAAAATGGATTTTTTTGTCAACTGTGATCCAGTTTGTTGTTAATTCCAGAGCACTTCTCAAAGTATTTAAAAACTGATGTAATTACTAAATGCCTAGATAACCAAGAAGAAGATTGGTTTTGATTCCCATTTAATCTATCAGGTAACTTACTTATTTTGGTTCCTACAATATTTTTTTGGGTTTTCTTTTGTTTTACCTTTCTTCAGTCTTAAAAAGAAGACTTTTTTGTTCTATAAACTGGCTATTCTTTCCAAACACTTCTTTGTTCTGGTTTGTTCTTTTTAAGTGATTTAGGTCTTAATTTGTTAATAGGTCAGGTGGTTCACTGACAGCATAGGTGAGTTTGGGAAGTGTTCTAGACCTGGTATAGACAAAGGATTGTGGTGGCAGAGGGGAACACAAGTCACAGAGGCAGAGCTGGTGTGACATCTTCAGAAATATGTCATAGGATGATTAATTTGGATATGGACAGCTACTCAATGAAGAAGAATAGGTCTTCAGGTTTGTGTTCAACTGCCCAACACTCCAGGTCTATGAGTGGACGTCAGGAATGCAGATAATGAGGAATCAGCTGCAGGCTGGCCTGCTCAGGACTCTTGCATGAGAGACCTCATTGAATGTGACAGAATAGCAGATTTTAATGCTTACTGGAATACTTTGCCACTCTTCTTAGTTTAGGGGAAGTGTTATTTGCTTACTCATATATAAATACATGTATATGTGATGACCTAAATTACATCTATAAGCACAGAGTGCTCAGGAAAGTGCAGCGTACTATTTTCATAAACTTAGTAGAAATATAAATCAGCATATAAAAGCACTGAGCAAGATTTCACCCTTTCCTTACAGTTTTTGTAGCATAAGCGGGTAATGCAGTAACCCAAAGCGCATGTGTGTTATTTGTTTGAAATCATGTAGGGGAACAAGCAAACTTGGGGCAATGAGGTGTAGAGTCAGACTGTAAAAGTAATTCCAGTGGGATTCTGGATGGGGAACTTGAATTCATTGCCTTGAGTGGTGAGAATGAAGTTTGATGTAAGTGCCTTAAAGGCTGAATTCCAGTGTGTCTCTCTCACCCTTAGCACCAATTCCTCTAAACTCACCCATACTCTTATCTAGAACTGATTACAAATGAACAGCTCTGACTTTGCAAAATGGGATGTGATGCTAAGAAATGAAAAATACGGACTTAAAATCACAGGATCAGGGCTTTGCATATGCACTGAAGCAACTGTTGGAAAACAAATTTCAAAGGTTCTTACGTTCTCTGTCACCAGTCCTATTTTATATCAGTAAGAGAGCAACAGCACAGGGCTGTAGTTATATATGATGCTGCTAGTTATAGTTATAGTTATATATGGCTGCTGCTCTTCCTCAGCTGGCCTGAGAAATCAACCAGCAAAGCAGAGAAACGGTTAGGAGTCAGAATTTGGAGCTGCATGTCATTAGGAGCATTTCTGTGTCAAAAACAAAACCTCTGATAATATACCCAGGCACAACACAGAATTAAGCCAAATGACTCCTTGTCTTAAAGTAATTCAAAACACTCTTTTTTTTGTTGTTGTTGTTGGTGAGTTGGTCAGTGGCCAATTTTACTACAGAAATTACTAGAAGAGGGTAAATTCCATGTCTCAAAAGCAAGATGCTGTTGCCTGATCAGTATAGAAGAAAAAGGGTAAAACAAAGCAAAACCCTGGAAGTACACCTTCCAACCCTGCTTTTCATCTGCAGATGTCACTTACTCATTCTAAAATAGGAACCCACTGCTGTGTTAAAGATGAAATGGCCTGATTTGGAAGCCCTGAGAAAAGCTTCTGAGCCTGTGTTAAGCATGGTCGGTGCTGGAAACCCCTATCAGAATGATGTAAAATTAATGCAGCATTTTGAAATACAAAATTTGTTAACTGTTCTTCAGTGGCTGTGGGAGTTGGTTGAGAAACTGAGTAGTTTCTCAATCCAAAATGGGATGTGGAGAACTGTAATTCTTTCTCCAGCTTTATCTGGCCATTTTTTTGATTTTTAAAGCAGTCTGATAAAACAGGCTTTGGTTGAAAACTTATTGGTGTGATGTACTAAGAAATTACCATTTATAACTGCAAGCTGTTAATTGGATATTATCTATGAGTCTTTAATATTAATTTTCTAATTACAAAAGAAAAATGTTGCCAAAACAAAAAATCAACTGTTTTGCCCAAATTTACCAGCCATGCAGCAAGACAGACACTCTGCCACACACTCCCAATATTTAGTGGTTTGGTATTGCTTCCTCCTAATTTTTGTCCTAAGAGCTAGAAGAACATATCACAAGTCATTGTGTGACTGTGGGTGATAGCACTAATCTAATGTGATGTGGGATTTCAGAGGAGTCAGATATCTGGAGAGCAAATGCCCAGATTTCCTTTTGCTCTGGCATCTTCCTAATCCTGTAAAAAACTCCTGGGCCCTTGCCCTGGCACATTCACCTTCCCTGCTCTGCACTCACCCTCTGCACTTCCCTGCTCTGCCACAGCCTCCGTGCCCCACAACATTTTCATGTTTGCTGGTCAAATCCAGGCTTCTCAAAGGCAGGAGAGCCTTAATTTTCCTCTCAAACCTGCATTTTGTAAGGCTTTTTAACGTAAAAATGTGTCAGCAATGAACATTACCAGAATTACCACGGTTTTTGCTGGGTGTCCGTGTTAAACAATCTCACAGCGAGCTCTGTGCATTCTTGTGCCGCTGGCGTGGGCTGGGCTCACGGGCAGTGCCAGTGCCATCTGCAGTGGTGTCCTTGGGGCAGCAGGAATGTCACCCATGTCACACCTGCCAGGAACCAGCAGAGCACCAACCCTGCCCTGCTGTGTCACACTGGAAAGCTTCTTGCAGCCTTCTTTCCTACTGAGCCCATTTTAAAAACGCCAGTGGCTCCAAACAAATTTTGTCTGTCTGACAACTCACAGCTGATCCACTTTTTAACAGGAAGGAATGGAATATTCTGGGTCTTCCTTTTTAAAGTTTTGGTCCTGAAACGAATTTGTTACAGCATGGAATTATTTTAAGAAGAAAACTCGAATCCCAGTTGATGCTGCCGTATTGGCAGGCAGTAGCAGCTCGCCTGTGGGGGGCTTGTTTGTTTTGCCTTGGAAATGAACGTGACTGCTGTGCTGTGAGTTCCACAGAAGTGATGCCACGATGGTGCACGAGCCTGTGTGAGCACTGGCCTTGCTCACAGGGCACAAATTCTGGGTGAGGTTCAGTGGTGCTGCCATCCTGGGGTCAGGATGGGGCATAGGCAGCTGGACCCTGCAGACTCCCCGTGCCTCCCTGCCCCACCAGAAACACCCCAGAGGAAGGAGGGGCTCAGGCTGGGGTGGAACCAACAGCCCCAGATGAGCAGAGGCCAGGGGTGGAAGGCAGCAGTTCTATTCCACCTGCAGCAGCTGGGTGGATGGAACTACCTGCACCTCCTCCACCCCGTGCTCTTTGCACATTACAAATGTCTTCTCCTTATTTAGTTTAAGCAACTGCCTATTTTTTCTGTGCAGGTACCTCGCTTTCAGATTTTCCAGTTGCATAATATCGTCCCTAACGATATGATTTCCTATTAATATTCTGATTCCCTAGTATGATTTCTTATTAATAATGTCACTGGTTAGTAACATTCTGAACTAGAACTTTCCTTTACGTGTGGTATTTGACACTGGTCAACTGAACATTTAAAAAAAAAATTCAATAAGTAGAAACCTTCTAAAACTGTAAAAAACCAACACAGTAAGAAACTTTCATTTTCGCAAACACCCATTTTATCTTCCTCTTTTCTTCCCCTTTTCCCCTTTGGGGCTATGGCAGAGGAGAACAACAGATGGTTATCAGTCAAGAGTAGCTAGGGAAACAGCAAAACCTGCCCCAATTGCTATGGAGACAGCCATTTCTGTGCTTGGTATGCACTATTTGTTACATCAGCAACCAGAGAGAGTTAAAAAAAAAGAAAAAAAAATGTTCTAAAGCACATGATATTGAAAGGAAATCTCGTGTTTGTGTGTATTTGTCATTGCAGCAGGAGGAGTCTCCATGTTCGTTTGCCACTCAAGTTTTGCTTTAAGCTGATATTTCGGTTGTTTTGTGACAGCAGCATTTTGATTTGTGAATTAATATAATACAAATACTCAGAGTAAATACTTAGTAATTTTGAATAGTCTGCAGAGTAATTATTCATAAGCAACTCTTCCCTTTCAAATCAGATATTCCTCCCTCCTTGAATTTAACAACCTGGCAGCACAAGTTGTGTATGAAAACTGGAGACAGAGAATATGACTGCCCAGTTATTTCAGGCAGATGAGCTGTTTCTGCATAAAGTCTCAACCACAGCTTTTGGATAAACCGCATCCTTGGGAAACAAAAAAAAAAGGGGAATTTTGGAACACTTGTAAAAATCTCAGAGATTGCAGCTTGATCACAACAGCTGTATCAATATTTTAAATTTTCTAATATAAACAAGCTCTTATAGAGTGATTTTAGTGAAGCATAAATAAAGAGTAAAAATTAAATGGGGAAAAATGCTTTAAAACCTACTTTGAAAGAACTTCACATTACTTCAATTTCATTGAATTTAATATTACCTCAAAGCACCATCTTTCCCCATTTACTGGGGCTTCCTTATCAATTAATACAAGGATAAGGACTTGAGTGAGAAATTTTAAGTGAGTATGTGAGAAATTTTAAATAGATGTGTTGGTGTCACTTTCCTTAGATATTTTAATATTCTTGAAGTTACATAAGGGCAATAACTGTTATAGAGTGTCTTTCTAATTCTGACAGGTTATGGAAGAACTTAAATACTAGAGTGCAAACTTTACAGGAAAGAGATGAGACAGAACCAGCAAGTCTGTGTTAGAAACAAAATGAAAAAGCAAATGGAAGGGAAATATGTTGCCCAAACAGAGGTGTACTTCTGGAGACACAATTAGCAAAATAAAATGTTTTCTAAAAATTATTCTATAATAATTTACGGTGTATTTATCTTCCTGTAAAATCACTTTTGATATTCCTTTAAATATTTTGAAAATCTTTAAATATTAATTCCTTTAAATATTTTGAAATCACTTTTGAAATTCCTTTAAATATTTTGCTGATACAATACCTTTAACATAGATATGTCTGGTTAAAAATGGAAATCTTTCTTTAAAGAGGAAATGGCTCCTGCCTAATTCTTTATCTGCAAGTGTAGATACAATCTATAACAGTAGTACAGTAATTTTATATCAGTAACAGTAAACCTTAAATATGCAACTATTAGAACACTGCTTTTTTATGCTAAATGTGAAATATGAGAAAAATGTGAACAGTATATATTACAGTAGTCATCAATACTGGCTTTGATTTAAATATTTAACTAGATTTTTGGCAAAACATAGAGGTTATAGTAATTTAACTACTGTCACGGTATAATTAAAAAACAGATTAGCACTTGAGCTCTGCAGTGGCCTTGGCAGTGTTTAAACATGGGGAAAAAATCCCTTACTGACTAAAGTACAAACCCCTGGTTATAAAGTCTATTATTGTTATATGTTGATTCTTGAAGGGCCTCTTCTTTGTGAGAATGGGAAATTGCAGAAAAAATGCTGAAATCTCTTGTATAGTTGGTGTGCTGTGAAGAAATCTTGCTAGTAATATAAATGTAGAGTTTTAAACAGTAATTTTTAATGTTAATCAAAACCCAGATTATTTCAGTTTTGGTAAATTTCACCCTGTGTGAATTCAATTCTTTAATGTTTTAGAACAGTTTTGTGTTTAAAAAAAAATCTTAGAGCTAGTAACATGATAAAATTATATCAGCTTCATTGCTGAAGATTTTTATCTCTCAAATGCATTTGAAAATTAAATATTCCTTATTGTTGTGAGCAACCCTTCAAGGCTTGGTATTTAAAGGATTATTTCAAATGGCAAAATAATATCAACTTTGTAAAACCCTATTCCTTCTAAATAGTATTTGAAATTTAACTCTTATATATGATAGATAAAGCACCAGTCTAAATGGATAAGCCAGAGTTACACTCTGTCAGGGAGAGGGTGTTTTAAACATTTAAAGTGGCATTTTAGCCAAGCCATAGATTCCCCTGTGATATAAATCTGCTAGGATGCAGCATGATTTCTCATTTCTTAGAAAGATGATTTGTGTCTGGTTTTTTTTTTTCTCCTTTAAAACATCAAATTTAAGTTTTATCAATCAGTTGCATATCATGTAGTCACATAATTTTCCTGCTTTTCAGTAAAAACTGAGAGTAGTTATTGAGTCCACACAAGAGCCAAATTACAGTAATACATATAGTTTTATGTATTATAGCTCTGCCACATGAAAGATGTCTTTTCCTCTAAAGACTTTTATAAATTCTTGGATTGTTTATAAGCATTTGTCTATGTCACACTCCACCTAAATCCCATTTGCCCATTCAATATTTTCCTTGCTTGAGTGCTTTGCTCTGTTCTCTGAGGTCTTCTGCTACTGCTGTTGTTATCTCTGGCATTGTCTGGTTGCTAATTGCCTGTCAGGGAGATCTGGGATCCCTGAAGCCTCCTGGGTGGGGACAGGGTGAATAATTCAATCTCAGGGGAGCTGCTGGGTGTCCCAGCCTGGCATCTCAGCTCACTGACCTGTTCTGACAACATCACCCAGCCCAGCTCCAGGGTTTGGGGTGGCTCAGCTTCAGTGCTTTGTGTGTAATGCATGAGAGATTCAGCATTTAAGCCAAACACTTCAGCCCAAATCAAAGTTAGGGATCTGTGTAACTCAGCAAAATTTGAGAGTGTCACACAGCTCAGTTACTGTGATTTCATTCATCCTTCAGCAGCTCAGTATTTCTCTGTGAGAATGTTTTTTGGTCAGAGGCAGTCAAGTCACTTGGTAGGTTTAGATAAAGTCTGAGCCTCATGCTGTATTCCTTCAAAACACAGAGTAAATGCAGGTATGAAAAGTGAATTTGTCCATGTATTTTTAAAATTGCCTCTTAAATCTGAGTTTGTGTTGTCTGACCTTTTACCACCAGTACATTGTACCACTACATGCATAACAACTCATTTGTAATCTCAAGGAAAAGATTTTCTAGAAAGGCTATGAGTGCTGACAAATAGAGATGGCATTTAAATCTGAATCAAGGCTTCTGCAGCCCAAGACCATTTTTAAAAATTCACCTGTAAGCCTGGTGAGCTGTCTCAGGTAACCAACTTGTGCTCTGTGAGCCCGAGTGCTCTGTTCAGAATGGAGAGATGGGAGCAGTGTCACAATGCTTCTCATGGAAATGTAGGTTCCCCCTGTCCTGAAATATTGAAGTTTTTCTCCTTTTTTTCCTTTTTTATTTTTTTTAGTTTCTCTGCATATGGATAATTTTATTCAAGTAAGATGTTCTTCTCAACAAATGTTAGGGATGCCTGTTTGGCCCCTCGAGGAGCTGCAGGCACAGCCTGCCCACACTGAGTGTGTGAGCTGACTGCTAGCCTGCATCACAGAGGGGTTGTTTTGTCTTCATAAGCATAAAAATACATGCTGAACACCTTTGGCTTTCTGTAAGACTTGACTTAAACTTTTCCCAAAACTTTAAACTTATCACTTTGTCTTAGAAGGAAGATATTGAGATTTAAACTCCTAAATTTCTAGTCCTGACTGAACTGCTCACCAGGATGCTGTACAGATGCAGAGGAATACGATTTTCATCTTTACACACAGAGAAATGAATAGGAAGGCAGAGAGTCTTAAAACCTAATTTTAAGACAATTAGCAGTTATCTTCCTTTTTAGAAGAAATTCTCATGTTTCAATGCAGATGGGAATGTTTTGGGGTGATAGATAGATACCAGGAGACAAGAGCTCTGTGACAAAGGAGCATTAAACATGTGAGTCTCACCCCAGAGACTGTGAGGAATTGGTTCATGGGCCACAGAATCAGTGTGTATCACTAATGAATATGTTCCCAATTTACTGATAGTCATGCTAAGTGTGTGTCTTCTGAGCATTGAGAGGTGTGATCCCATGCATCGATCAGACTAAACCTGGTTGTTGGCAGTGGCATGACTGGACCTGTGGAAATATGATTTAAATGGTCATTATGCTTTTTCAACATAAATCAGTCAATGAGAGTAGCAGGTTTTTGTTTGTTTGTTTGTTTTTTAAAACAATACCCACCAAGGAATCCCTTTAATCAAAAGGCTTTGAGAGTACCCATAGCACACTGTGGGTTTATTTGCTTATTTTAGTGTATTTGGCAGAAAAATCAATATCATAGTATAACTCCAATAAAAATCATGCAATATATAGTCCCTCCTGTAGAAGGAGAGAGAAAGGTGATTCTCAAGTTGAGGCTCCTTTCTCCTCATCACATTAGTATCTGCCAACCTTCTGCTTAATAAAGCTAAGTGTAAAGTATTTAATCATGCACACAGAACTGTGTTTAACTCATTTGAAGTTTATTCCTCTTTAAAATGCACTATCCCTTCTGTTTGAGCAACAAATTTTTGTCAGTTAAACAGAGATATCAGGACAAGTCTTCTCAGCAGTCAGAAATAGAAAGCTTTTAGGATCTTTCGCGCGTGATCAGAGAGAACATAAGTATGTATGCATTTATCCAGATATGAACTCCTACATACAGAAAAATCACTTTTGGAGGATTATACATCCCGGTGTCTGTCAGTACTGGAGACATGGCTGCAGTTTTGCCAAATTCACAAAGTTCTCCAAAGTTAGCTAGTGCTATGAGAAACCTTAGTCTGGGCTTCATGGTTCCTAAGGATTTTAGTAGACCTTAAGAGTGCGAGTGTGTTTTCCTGCACTTTAACTCATAAAAAATACAATGTTCATTGATACAGACTACATCACAAAAGGGTAAGTTTCCCATAGTTGTCAAAGATGTACATATCCAGAATGCTCAATGTTAGCAGATCAAACTCAGTCTTTAGAGGGGTTCATTAAGATTGTATTTGCTCTATTTGTGCTTTATTGTTGTATAATAAATGCTGCAAATGTCTGTTTAGACCAAAAATTAGATACAGCGAATAACTGGAAAGCAGTTGGTGAAAATATACAACCATACTATACATGGGCGTAGTATATTTGCTAGAGTTGCATATATATATTTTTAAATAAAAATCAGAAACTACAGTGTAACCTTTGTATCTTTATTCAAGATACTTTACCCACATAGTACAAAAGGTCTCTGCCTCACCAAATCCAAAGTTTATGCTGTGCAAAGGACAGTAACAGAGTCAGGAGCTTGTATTTTTTTTTTCATTAAATGCAGATATTTTACTTCCATGTGACTGGATCTCTAATTTTATTTCTTTAAGTGTAAAATTTAAGGGATCAGATGTCAGAAAATGTAATCACTGGATTTTAAATGATAACTTTAATTCTTTTAAGCAGAGGAGACAGATGTAGCTGTCTTGCTGTATCCACATATATTGCAAAATACATTTAAATCATGTGCATACACGGAGACAAATGAAAGAACTCCGCCATCCAAATATTAAATTACACGTTTTGAAGCAAAACAGTGTTTTAAGTGTACATGTGAATAATGCTTTTTGTCACTGGATTGCTTTCCCTGATGCAGTTAGACAGAATCTGTATTTAGTCGGAAATCTTTAAATAGAAAGGGCTACCAGATGGGACCAGTAACAATGCAGAGAGGCATCGAACCACCACAGACATTTGGTGCTTAGAATAATAAAAAGACTATAAAATTAGATTAGTTGAGTCTAATTTGGAATTGGTATATTCCCTATGCACTCTCACAGCTCTTGGGTAGATAAAGCCTGAAGATTTAGTACTGTCAGGACAGAGGACTCCAACTTCCAGTAAAAGAAAATACGGCATTCTGGGAGGTCACGGAGGGCAGCCCAGTGACCTCCAATGATTTACAGGCCTTTAGCTTAATGAAATTGTTTCAGTGACATGACGGTAAAAGCTCATAATGGATTGGATGCCCTAATGTAATGAAATTACTCCCTTCTGCCTTAAAAAAAAAAAAAAGGAAAAAAAAAAGCGGGGGGGGGGGGGGGGAAAAAAAAAAAGGAAAGGGAAAAAAAAAAAAAAGGCGCAATTAATATTTACTGAGACCTGCCAGGCTTCAGTGTGCGGGAGCGTGCAGCGCTGTCAGACAGCCGCCAGCAGCCCGAGCAGCGTGGCAGCTGAGCAGGCGCTGCCAGGGGGTGGAGGGACACCTCGCTGACGGGGAAGCCCCAACCTGGCGCTCCGAGCCAGCCTTCATGCTCTCCCTTCCTTTCTGCAGGCAACTGGACAACAACCAGATCAGCTGCATCGAAGATGGAGCCTTCCGAGCCCTGCGCGACCTGGAGATCCTGTGAGTGGACTCGGTGCCGTGCCGGGGCGCTGGGGGGGTGGCTGCCTGGCTGTCCCCGTGCTGCAGTGCTGGCCGCTCTGGGGGCTGCACGGCCTCGCTGCCCATCTCGGCAGGTGCCATCTGACACTTGCCCCGGGCTGGCGTTGTTGCTAATTAATCCACAATAGACGAGCTGTGCCTGCCGCTGGCGGAGAGCGCGGAGCTGGCCGCGCTCGCTGCTGCGTGTGGAGCAGCCGGGCTTCGGCAGCTTTCGAGGGTGTCCGGTGCGTCAGCCGCGGCCACGAACCTGCCCGGGGCTGCGTGCTGCCTGACAGGTTCACCGGGAGCAATATTACGGGATATGTGATCGCTGCCCTAGACAAAAGCTGTTTCAGAGGTGTTTGGTATGTCAGAGGGAGGAGAGACGGGCGCTTGGCAGGCTTGTTCAGTGCAGTCATTGGCTTTTGGGGAGGATCCTTCTCCGAGGGCTGAAATAACACCACGTTGTGCTCTTTCATGTACCACAAACTTTACACATAGGCTGTTAAAGCTGCAGCGCATACTGAAGAAAAGGTTTTACCAGGGAGAGCTGACTCTGCAAGAGAAGCAGCACGTTAGATCTAGAACGGTGTCATTGTAATGTAAATCCAGTATTATCCTGAACTTGGTATCTGAGTAGATAATTTGCTTATTACTAATAGTAACTTGTTCACTTAAAGACTTTTCCTAGAATAGGTTTTTCACAATATGAACTGCTCTAAAGCTTTCCCTGTCACCCGAAAGTTAATCCTGCAAAGCTGAGTGTCAGTCCTCATGAAAGCACAGAATTCTGAGCCGGAATGGAGGGGGGTGGGAAGGACACACTACCCCTCTAAAAATTCAAACCCTCGTCATCCCCCGTGAGTTAACGGGAGAGCAGCCCTGACCCAGCGCACACCTCCCGACAGCAGGGAAGGCCTGCCCAGGCTGCTGCAGACCTTGCCCTTAAATTACATGGGATGAAACAGCAAATGGTAGGTGGATAAAATGAGCACCTGCCTCAGACGCTGCTGGCACCTGGAGACTCGGCAGAGTCACGACGTTGCCTTGGGCTCCTGAGAGGCGGCAGAGCAGTGGGGGCTGGAGAGGCAGCGCTGTGCTACACAGCACGGGGGTCTGGGCACGGCTGAAAAGGCACAGGATTGTCCCCAAGGGCTGCATGGAGCCACCTCGGACCCATGCTCCAAGGAGTCCTGCCCTCCGTGGCAGCAGCAGCTCAGCGTTCTGAGGGACCTGCTGGTGGCCGTGTCTGTCATGGCCCCTCTGTCCCCCAGGCTGGGACCCCGATGCTGATCAGATAGAATGTGTTGCTCATATTGAGCTAGCAGCATGTTTCTGCAGAGTTTCTTATCTGGGAACTTGTGTTATCAAGAGTATTGTTTGAATTCTATAGTAATAGCACTTTTCAGGAAAAGCAATGTGTTATCACTGTAAAATTTTACGTCTCTCTCAGATTGAAAAGTCTACTGTGTGGCGAAAGAAAAGAAGAAAGGAAAAAATTGAACTCCTCTAAAACTGGCTTCTTTCTTTCTTTCTTTCTTCCTTTCTTTCTTTCTTTTTTTTTTTTTTTTGATGGACTGATTTTTCTGTATCTGCAGAGAGTGAATCAGTCCTTTTCTGACAGCACACTGTGCTTTAACTTTCACTAAAGAGGCTGGACAATAAATGGAGCCCTTTTTTGCAGTATACTGAGTTCTGCAGGCTCTGCAGAAGTTGATAGGAATGCATTCCTTCTCCCCAGGATGTAGTAAATGCTGAATTAGTTTATTTATCTCTCTGTTTTTAATTGGTTACTTCTATGCCAGTTTTTCGTGGGTGGGAAAAGATGAAGATGTATAAAATAGATCATAATCAGTTCATTAGTGCATTTTTAATTTCAGCACAGACACACTGCTACAGGAAAAAAATCAATATTAATTCTAGAAGATGAGAAAACAGATTGATAGTATCTATTTCTAAACTTATTTTTCTTGCAGTCACAAAATACGCGTTTTATACTTCCAGCATGATCTGATTTTTTTTCCCATGTTTTTCTTCAAAGAAAGTCTGAGAATTTAATCAAAATAAATTTGCTAAATGCCCCAGAGAGTATTGTATCTTTAGTTGTAAAACAGTCATAAATGTTAAAACTTAAAACAATCTGAACCATCAAAGAACATTAGCAAGTGAAACCAAATTTCAACATTCCAGACCCACTGTATATTTTATGCAGACATATTTTACCATATAATGCAGTATGTAGAAAATATTCAGTGATTCTTGCAAAAAAAAATCTAATTATCTGAACAGTTTGCCAGAGTACCAAATAATGTATTTCTTCTTTAACTTACTGTAATCTTGTGACCTTTCTGAATTTCAGTGTTTCCATTCCTGCACTTTTCTCCTCAGACACGGCCTGTCTACAGAATTCTAAATTTTGTCTATAACTCAGGGCAGAGCCTTGCTCAAAAAACAAACTAATACTTTTTTTAGAAACACTTTGGTTTCTGGATTGCATGTTTCATTCACCTTGAGCTCCTCAAAAAGCATGACTGCAGGGAGCTTGGTGATCCAATAGGTGTAGGAAGAGAAGGAATTTTGGTGCAGTTATCCTTTAAACTGCAGGTCACGCCATGACCTGTGTGACTTATTTCTTCCTAACAGCAAGTTGTTTTCATTTACTATTCTCATTTTCTTGTTTTGTGTTATACGTGTGTTCCCATATCAACTGATAGCACAGACGCAGAGATGAAAACAAGACTGAAATTTGTGCCTAATTGGAGTTCTTGGCATGGTGCAGGGAGTGGTGAACTTCAGCTGCAGCTTGGAGCAGCCCAGGGTTCGGAATGCGGCTCCCAAGGCAAACCAAGTGCTTTTAGTCACTGCTGTGTTTAGGAGCCTCTGTGTATTCCAATGTCTCAAAAAGTCTCACTGATTTTTGGCCTGACCTACGCAGACCTAAAGCAGGTGCTGACTCTTGAGTTTTGGGTTAAAAGATGCAAAATTGTTGAGTATTAAGTGCTTTGGTGCCTTCCCTTGATTGTCTTTGCCTGTGCAGCAATTTGAAAATAACGTCAGAACTGATGGACTTAAACATCCTGTCCTGGTAGTTCTGCAGTGGGGCTGGCTTTGCTCATTCTTGTAACAGATTTTCTGAACAGATTCCCATGAAGGGCTTGCTTTCTGTCTGTTGGTAAACTGGGAAAATTTTCTTGTTGATATAATTCCTGTGTCCCCCTTTTTATAAGATGATAAAATGTATGTCAGTGGGTTTGGTCTTGCATTCCAAGATGTAGAAAAGTGTGTGCAACAATTGAAACAGCAATAAAATGCAAAATGGGCATGTATTCATAAATGAATGGGAAAAGTTATTAATTGTCTTCTGACTTGTTGGCATAGAAATGCACAGAAAAGTTGAAGAAAATTGGTGAGAAACCTTCACTAATTAAGAATTTTTAGTAGGAGAAGGTATCTGCTCTGCGTAATTTTTACTTATGTTCTGTGGCAATATCTGGCAATAACAGTATTATTGAGAAATATCTATTGCTCTAGCTGTAAGTATGATTAAAGGTTATTAAAAAACCTTCAAAACCAAACCAAAAACCCAGTATAGTCTTTGAAATGATCAGCTGCTGTTCCTTGTGGAGTGACAATATGCTGTTCATATACTTTGTAAGTTAGAAATTAGTCCATGGTTTTATTTCCGAATGCCCAAAATTATGAAGGACATGGGATAAAACACATCTAGGGTTCAGAATTTCACCTCCGGTCTCTTAGGGCGCATGAATAAAAGAAATTAATTTCAAGATGATTTAACAAGCTCAAACTGGATAAACTGGTAATATTGAGTGCCTGAGCATACTATTGTCATTAGACTGGGAAGGCTGAACCATTTTTCTCAGTAAGGAACACAACAGTTTAGTAAAAAGCCCATTAATTTATTTGTCATTGTTTTGTCTCTCTGGGGTAACTGGAAAACTGTGCGGTGGCATGGGAGTTGTACTGTGTGGACAGCACAGAAAGAATTACGAGTCACTGTTGACAACTTAGGTGGAGTATTTTCCTCTTTTTTTATATTATAAAAGCTGTTTTTTCTCCTGCTTTATAACGATAGCCAGAGGGTCCAGAGCTTGAACACATTTTGTTCATTGCGTAAGATTTTACCATACCAAGAGCTAATCCTAGGAGGCCCATGGGTAGTATTCTGTTAAAGAAGCCAAAACAGGTTCTTGCTGTACAGAGCTAGAATGATTTGGGGGGTTGTTTGTTGTTAGCCACATTAATTGTAGGTCTTTCATATCATATGGCTGAATCTGAAAATCCTCCCTCCAGAGTTTCACCTGCTTTTGGAATGCATGAGCACTGACTGCCGTTGGGTCTGTAGCTGCACATGCCCAGGGATCCACCAGTCCACTCTGGGTGCCTTAGTGTGAAAAATGGCACCAATTCATCCACAAGTAATAACGAAAAAGTGCAAGTACAGTCATCCAAATTTTTGTGACTTCAGTTCCAAATGAACCCTACATATATTACATTTAAAAGATAATTTCTTCCGATTGCAGAATGTAATAAAGGTAAAGAAAAATGCACTACTTTTCCTTTCCAAAAAATCTTAACGTAATGGGAGAAATCTAAATTGTTCTGTCAGTGTTTGTATGCAGCACCTTTTCTCTCCAAGTATTTCTGCTACACTCTTCTTCCTGCTCCATGACAAACCCACAAAACCACAAAGCTGCAAGGGCTGTGCCAGTGTTTCCGAGCTGTGATTTGGCCACGAGCCGTGTCTGGTGGGACACAGCCGCTCTGTCACACCAGCATGGCCAGCAGCCCCGTTTCTGTGCATTGTCTGCCGCATACAGGCACTGCAAGCATTTTACCAGTGGGTAAAAAATGGGATTATTCCTCCTGCCCTTGTTTGGATTCAGTATGTTCCTGTTCGAAATGATTCTTTCATAAAAGGTTTAGTCTATGCAATTTCTAATAGAGATGTTGTGGATGAGTGTGCTTATAATGCACACTGCCTTTTGTCATAGCAAACTTTTAAGAACTTTTCTGAATGTGAATCAATATTTTGTGCTACAGCCAGGATTTAATTGTTCCTAGAGTTGCCTCTGTATGCTAAACACTCAGTTATATAGTCAGTTTTACTTATTTGCAGAATGCTATTCTGGGTGTATCTTAACTAGATAGAATATTTTTATTTGCTTTCACAACCTGGAGAGACAGGGAGCAAAAGTCATGACATAACTCTAAATATATGAGATGTCATTGCTTAATGAAAGCCTGAAAATTCCACACAAATGTGATTTCCTCCTCTGTTTCGCTGGAAATTACAATTGGTTGAGGCAATCAGGATCGAATTTTGACTCTGTAAATTGTGTTCCTATAACTGATACCAAAATGCCTAAATACAATAATGAAAATGAGAATTCTTTGTCAAATAATGTGCATAGCTAGTTTACTTATACTTGAGTACAGTGAAAATTAAATTATTTCAGGTTTTGATTTATATTTTTTGTGGTTTCGGTTTTGGGGGTTTTGGGGGTTTGTTTTGTTGGTTTGTTTGGGATTGGTTTTTTTTACCCGAGAGTGTATATTAGCTCAAATGTATGCAAATTAATAAAAGCAGTTTAAAACCTTTACTTATTTCATCAGTCAACGTGAAAAAATTATTTGTGTAATAAAAAGTAATGGAAGGGAGTAACCACTGGCAGTGTATGAGTAATTGAAGTATATACCTGCTTGGTGAAATTAGGTGAAAAACAAGGAGTTTGGCATTCTTGGAGGTATCCACAGTTTTCTATGTTGAGCTTGTCGCACAGACAATCAGGAAGTCAACAGTTGGTTTGGCAATAGGGAAATGGTGTGCCCAGAGTACAGAGGCATCAGTAGACAGATAGGAATTTCCCTTTCTCTTCACTCCATTACTTATTAGACTGTCTCTTAGTTTTTTCTCTTCCCATTCTTCCTGCCTCCTGTATCACTGTCGGTCTGTAAGAGGAGGAGAAATGCTCCCGGAGAACCTGGCTGTGGTTACTACAAGGTTTCAGTTACATAAATAGTCAGAGATAAGATTAACTGCAGAAATGCCTGTTTTCGAGTGAACTTTCAGAAAGTGGAGTGCCCCCCCCCCAGTGGACCCTAGGGAAAGGAGATGCATCATCAGTGTAATGACTTGGTGGAGGGAAGATGGGGTGCATACATGGTTGCTTGATAAGAAATGTTTTTATTTGCTAATGCGTGTCCATGGGAGATCTGGTGTCCCTGCTCAAGATGTGGAAATGAAATCTGAGATAACCTCTGTTGTACAGCAGATTACAAATGAGAGGTTGGAAGTACGGCATGGTGAAAGGAACACTATCCAGATGGCACCGTAGTGACAGGCTTTATATCAAAGACCAGCCGAGACAAAATAAGAGTGGCTAAGAGAGGGTCTCTGAAAATCAGTGATGCCTGTTACAGATGTAATGTAACTCTCTCTTTATGGGGAGAATATATTTGCATAAATTCATTGATCCATGATTTTGCTGATCCTGCCGTATTCCAGGCATGTCCTCTCAAATTGATGAACATTTCTATCAGTCCTTGGTTTGGATACCTAGTTATGTTACCTATTTAGAAAGATGGATTTTTCCCTTACTGAAGCATATGTAGTAGTTGAATGCTGTGCTCATTCTCCTTCCCTGCCCCATTAGGTTGGAGGGCTTTTTCCTTTTAAGAATAGCCTGGAGCAGTACAGGCTGCAGAACATGTCAAGATAAGAGCAGTGGCAGGTTAGAATTATTGGTTTCATGAAACACTGACCAGCATGCTTTTTGAGGAAGCCCAGTTTTATGGGTTGTGTCATTTAAGCCCGGTGCTGCAGTCACTGCTCAGAGAGAATCCAAAGTCAAAACTCCAGGAGATGCAGCGATTTCTGGCAGACCTTCTCTCCCATGATATTAATTGTTTCATTTGCATGCTCTGCTCATCTTGTGACCTGCCCTTCCTCCCCTTTGACTAATATAGTTTCTTCGTCAGTAATATAAAAGATGTAGAACAAGCATTTTGACTGTTGAAAGTCAAATGAATGTGAACGACTTAATCCAGAGGACACTCAACTGAGTATTTAATGCTGATGTGCAGCTCAACTCTTTAACCAAGAGCTGAGCTGAAGACCAGGATGGCATAAAACTCCTTGCTGCTCAAGTTGAGGTGATGACACACTTCTGAGGGAACATGACGAGCTCAAGGTGGATGAACAGTCATTTTATGCCGTACTTTGCCGTTCATTGTTTCTATGGCTCCCCAGAGCATGATGATCCTCCCCAGAGAGGATGACGATGCTCTGCTCGTGTATCTGGGAGGTGGATGTGATTCTGTTGGCACCAATGTAGCCTCTGTGGCTGGGGGGAGGCTGCATGCGTGTGCTCCAGAAGTTCCTGTGATACCACTGTCAAATATCCTAGGATGTCCTCAGCCTGCCTGCAACACCGTCCGGGCTCCAGAGCTGGTGGTGTTTGTGGGAACTGCTTCCTTTGGGCTCAGTCACAACAGTTAAAAATGATCAATATAAAAACCATTTCAAAACACATAACTGTTTCCCATCTTATTTTCTGTGTGCAGCTGAAGGCATTGTTTGTGACCAGTAGGGCGGTAGAAGGTTTGTTTTTCTCAGAGGTTGCATTTGTCCCTCTGCTGTGCTAAGTACAGCATAGACAAAGGCTCTGAGCTGTAGCCAATCTTTATTCAAAGGAGGACTCAGAAGCTTGAAAAGGGAGAGTAAAACAGTGATGGGAGCTCAGTATACCAGGATTGCTGAACTCCCAATTGAAGTAAAATGTCAGATACTTTACCTTAAATTGTAGCTGCAGGGACCAGGGTACTACGTATTACACATTACTGGTATTATCCAGTATTTTTAGCTAGGACAATAATATTTTGCCTGTGATAAATTAGGAATAAAATCCTTAATATGTATATGGTTTGCTTGGAACTGCTTGAAAATGAAGTAACTCTATCTCCACCTGAAAAAATGGCATTGGTAAAACCAGCTTCTGATCTAAAGATCAAATAGTGGTTTTTTTCTTACTGTTTGGAAGGTTATGCATATTATGTAGGTATGTACGTGTGTATATGTGATGATGAGAGCATTTTAAAATGAAGGTTAAATCACGAAAAATAATTTTTAAAACTTAAAGGAATAAGATTAATATAAATTAGATTTTATTTATGTAGCTTAGCTAGTCCTGGGTTTAAGAAAAAAGAAAATTAAAGAGCTGCTTGAAAGATGGAAGAATAAAATACTGTCAAAGTAATTTGAAGACAAATAATCATGATTTCTATGTTAATTAAGTTATCATAAATGAAGCAATTTCTTGTTAACTGGTTCAATATTTTTGAAGCAGAATTACATTTCTTATGTTTCTATATTGGGGTGAATGCATCAGTTTTTGTCTTTACGAGTGATGGATGGCCATGCTTGGGACATCGACACACCCTTAGAAACAAATCTAAAAATGCTGTACAGCCATCCAGAAACCTTTGTTATGATGTGCCATGTTGCTTGAGTGTTCTAGAGATACCTGAGAAAATAGCTTGGTCAGTTGAAAAAGCATCAATGGCTACATAAAGCCATTGATGGAAGTGACGTTCAGTTGTGCCATTAGCTTTTAATAATTGCTTGTATCCCCCTTGTTTTCTCAGCACTGGGTGGGGTGAGGCTTCTTGGTCTGCAAGCACCAGACTGTTGCTCGGAGTGGGGTTTATTTGAGGGTAAAGAGAAGAGAACACAGTGGAAGCCAGGCTGATGGCTGTGCTGGAGGGGTGAAGTCGCACAGACTGGGGAAGGTCTCTGTGCACCACCAGAACCTTGGGTTATGTCTGACACCAGCAGGGCTTTGTTGGGAGAAGGGAGTGTGGGGCAGCGTCCCTGGTTCATGGCTCTCGGCACTGGAATTGGCTGCTGCGATCGATAAATTGCCGCAATGCAGCATCTCTGCGGTGGCGCTTTGGATGCCGGCAGAAGCCCCCACTGGTGCAGGAGGCGGTTGTGGGCTGGGCGGGCTCTGGGGAGGGGGAGCCCACGCTGCAGCACCCACGCTTCCTACTGGCTCCTTGGGCAATTCCAGCAGTGTCTTAAAAGGGTTGGGTCCATCTCATCTGCAAGACATCCCGTCTTCCCGTCTGCGGGAAGGGCGTTAGGAGCCAGGTGAGACACTCCAGCCGGAACGGGTAGAACAGACCCTCCACAATGGCAGGTATATTTTCTTTTGGGTGCATGCAGAGAAACAGCCATGTCTGGAGAACGGTTGACTCTTTTTATTTAGCTAGTGCTCCCGCTTATAGAATATTCCTGAACAGATCATGGGTGTGTCGAATTTTTTCTGTGTATGTTTTATTTTGGGCTTTTTCGCTCTGTGGACTGGAGACAAATGAAACACTGTGAGTATTAGCTGTTCAGATTGTTACGGTTTCTTATGTGTATTGCATGAATATAACCAGGTATTGCTTCTCGTGAGCAGGTGGAGTTTGGGAGGAACGTAAAAATTGGAAAGACAAGCATTTTTAAACATACTGACCTTTTTCTTGTGTGATACACACAAACGCTGTCTAATGCCTTATTAAAATAAAATCTTGATGGAAAGCAGATCCCTTTCCAGCTTCACCAAGATACGTAATTGCCCTTGTCTAGAAACTATGTGTAGTCTTTGTTCTTTTGAAGCATTTCTTTCCTCTGTAAATGTAACTTTTCCTTAACATCTGCTCATACACGCAAGTCTAAACTCAAAGAATGTGTGTATCCCACATTCCCTATTTCATTCATGTGGATTTATACTAGCCTGTATTTTAGCCTTAATTTCCAGTGTGGATGACTTGCAGATAGGGGCATCACATACTGTTAGAATATAAAATTATTCCACAAATACCTTCTTGGTCTCTTGCACTTTGGGAAGGCAATTTTGGAAGTTAAGGTGAAGTGTTCTCTCTTTAAAAGATTTGCTTGTTTTCCTTCTCTGCTGTCCAAAGCCAGGAATTGCCTGTGCGGCTCTGTGCTGCACCATGGCAATTGTCCTCTCACTGGAGCTATGGAAGATCTCTTCCTGCTACTCTCTCCCAGTGGGAACGTTGATGGCTTATTGGGCTGAGGGGCATCTGAGGCACTAAAATCAGAGTGGCTGCTCTGGCCAGAGCAGTAAGGGGGGCGTTATTTTGCCTGCAAGACCTGCTGGTTCTGCTGTTGGTGGAAAATTGTACCCAGGGATTCTGGCAGTCCCCTCTCCATGGATTCCCGTCACCACCTCTTACAAGGCATTGGTAGAACCTTTTACAATGGCTCTTCGCTACACTGCCAGCAGTGCCATGTCACTCTGGGGTTGGTGGCTCGTCCCTCTTAGTTCCCAGCGGGCGGCGCGGGCTCTGCAGGCTCCCACAGTCCCGCAGGCGCTGCTGCCGCATTGCGGCATTGGGGTGGCCACGGGCTGGCACAGTGACCACCCCAAGGAGACTGAACATTGCCATGGAGCACTGACAGTGGATGCAGAAGTCCATTTTTGTCACTTTCTAATTTCTGTCTGCCCCTTGGAATGGCTTTTCTGTTGGTGGTGGGTTACTGGGAAGAGCATGGAAGGCTGTGTTCACCATGGGGGGAATGTGTAAGAATACAGGCTGCTACCACAAAGCTGTAGCATCAAGGCTGCAGTGTACTCAAGACAGGACAAATTAAAACACGGCTTTGAGGAATGATACAGTTCCTTTCTGATCCAATGTTAATCAATTTCTTTAGAATGTCTTTTGGTGAAGTCCTGTAAGGAAATAGCAACACTCAGCTGACTGTTGAAGCATTTTACCTTGGAAATCTCCATCATTAAAAGCCATCAGCCTGAACAAATGGTCAAAGTTGCCTGCTCCTTTGAAATTTTGGAGTCAAACTGTGTTAGTTTGAATTGGATTGTGTTTATAAAGCTGTTTCAGCTTTAGAAAGGACTAACCTGAAACGACTCCTTAGGCAGGGACCTGAGAAACTGCTTTATTTTGCTGAGGAGCTGATGCAACAAATATAAGGTTTGTATAATCTGACTTCATGTTGTTGATTCTTTTTCATCTTTTCCATAAATTCGCTCTGGTAGACTTTCAGACCTCTGTATGCATTGGGAACCCAGTCCTCTTTCCATTGATTTTGTCAGGAGCAGCACAGTTCCTGACATGCATGCAGTTGGGTGACACGAAGAGCCATGTTTGGTATGAGAGATCTCTGTATAACCTAAAAAAAACCAAAACCCTAAACCCATCTCTACTTAACACTGAATTTATATTAAAGTGAAATAATAGTATTGTAAGTTTATTGTATTAATTCATTGAACAAGAGGTTTTCAAATTAATCTACAAAAAAAAATTAGGGGATTTTAAATGGAATGCAATTATATTTTTGATTTCTGTGGTTCCTGTGAAAATCTGTGCCTAAATAAATGGATTGCAGGAACTAGGTTCACTCTCTGCTGAAATGAGCAATGGGATTTGCTCTGACTTCAGTAAATGTTGGTCTGACAAATGTAAATGTTGGTATGACAATTGGACTTGTTCTCAGTGGTTCTAGGCAATAATATCAGCCCTGAAATTTGGTACCATAGAGAAACATCAAAACCACCCTAATGATGTGAAAGATTAACTCAGTGTTCACAGAAATACTTTTATTTCTTTTAGTCCAAATCAAAATTCTGGATGTAATTGGGACTTAGAGCCACAGCAGGCATTTCCACTACAGTATACTGAAAATCGTGTAGCCTTTGGGCAAAGACCTGAGAAAATTTCTTGATTTAAAAAAAAAAAAAAAAAAAAAAAAAAAAAAAAACCCTTTTTTTTTTTTTTTTTTTTTAAAAAAAAAAAAAAAAAAAAAAAAAAAAAGGAAAGCCTATGTTTTATTTGCTATTTTTGAGTTTAGAAGAAAAACTCATTGGAGAATCCTTTATTCAAAAATAAAGCAGTGGTAGAATAGTTTCAGCCTGGATTCTCTTGTCTTTGCACCAGTGCTTTTATATTTTATTTCAGGCTGAACGGATTTTGTATTTTCTGCCTAGAATTAAAGTGCCATGTAAAAGATTGAAAAGCTGATTGAAACTTCTCTAAAAAGCGTTTTCAACTCTCACTAGGCATAAATGTTAGAAAGAATTGGGAGATGCAACTGGTACACGTATTTTGTACAGCTGATAGAGATGATTTGATTGTGTGGGAAAATAGCAATGTCTTTCTGTGCACAGAAAGAGCAACTTCCTCTAGGGGAAGCAATAAGACATTTCATCTAGGACCATGTGAATGACGCTCTTGATTTAACATCTAACAAAGTACACAACCTAAATTTGTACCCACTTTCTCTGTATAAACTTTATTATGTTTTCTTATACCTTATCCTGTTCTCTGCTTTATCTCGTTTGGGGATATATTATTTATTTGAGTGTTGGTGTACGTAAGTAAATTCAGGCATAATGATACGTATGTGCGTATCTAACGTAAATTCGTGGCTAAAGGTGACACCAGAAAGGTTTGGCCATATGTCGCCAAAATCCCCAATTTTGCTCATGCCTGATTTTTTTCTGGACTCTTGCCCATTTCCACTGCTTCCTACTCCCAAACTCTTTAGCTGGATGGATTGCCCAACATTTTCTTGCTGCAAGTTCTCTTTTTCCCTCTCCCTACCTATGCTCTTAACCTCAGCTCCTGAGCTTGCCCATCCCAGAGACTCCAGCCAAGGCACAGCCAGACTCCAGGAAGAATTAATGCAGTAATTACAGGATTTAAGTTAATATGCTCTAAAGTTATCACTGTGGGCAAACGTGAGCATCCTTGCCAGGTTCTTTCCAGGAGACAAAACAGACATTTTAAACAAATAATCTGTTACTATAATAACACAGTTTCCCCGAAAGCCTGATGTTTTTGAAAGGAATCTCACTCCTTCAAGGGGAAAAAATACCCCCTGCCTTAAACATCTGGCCTTTATAATAAGCTTAAATAGTTAAAACCTGACAGTTATATGCAAATTAAAATTAGCCACAAAATGAGAAGAACCAGGCAATTGTAGTAGTAAACACTGTCAGCAGTTTTGTGCATAATTCTGCGCTAAGCTTATTGACTTTATTTTTTCCGTACATTTCTAAAAGGAAGATTTTCTTTCCTCTGTATCCTTGAGATATTCATATTTCTGATGTCAGCTTCCCATCTTAACAATGCTGGAGCCTCTCATGTTGCTGTGATGAGAAAATTTGTGAACACATTGTCAAAAGACTACTACAAGAACAGAAACCACAAATTGGCAACCAGTTATTTTTATTTCAGTGGCTTCTCTATATCACCTGGAGATTATTTAGACCATTATTTGCCTGCACTAACATTGTGTTCAAAAATAGCACTTGTCTGGTGCCAGCTCATTTTAGAGTTGGGTACAAATATTGAGACAAACCCCCAGCTGTTCCTGCTTGTCCTGCTAATTTGAGGTGTCAGCTCAGAGCTCTGCTGCTCCGTGTCAGTGAATGAGGCCCCTTGTGAGATCATTATGTTTCCTAACAGTGCCGAGTAACGGATTAATCAGTGCAGCATCAGTTGCTTCCATTATCTGCCCACATGGTAGTTGTGGGCTTTAACTTAAACAGTCTGTGGTGAGATCAAGGCATTGAGTATAAGAGGCACTCAGGGCTCACCACAACTCAGAGGAGACTCAGTGGAGTTTTGGGCATTGCCTAACGAGCAAACCTTGCATGCCTTGAAAGTCGAGGGTGACTGCGCTCAGTGCTGAGGGATGGAGTGCCAAAGCCACTTTGCTTTTTCCTCAGAGGCCATAAGAAACAGTAAATATTTAATGCAATGCAGATTCCTCCTGACCTGTGTGAAAAATAGCTCTTTACAGCAATTGGAAATGTAGTTCCTCTTGCCCTGCAATCTGAAAGTTAATTACAAACAATAATTATGGCAGCATATGAAACTCAAAGTCTTGGGTTTATTACTAAATATAGATTTAGACTCACTTTTTGGAATTGCTGCTGTTAGTTTTATTGGGGGCTGTATGAGGGCTGGAGGGAGTCAGAAGTTGTCATCCGCTGTCCCTCCCTGGAATCAAATCCAATGCCATTCCTGACAGGGCTTCATTTAGTATTTTACTACAGGCTTCCCTCCTGATGGCTGCACACTCTGGAACAGCTCTTTTCTGTATCTTTCCTGTTCTTACTGCAAGAAACATTTTCCCTATATCTAATGAACATCCCTCTTTCTGAAATTTCAACCTGTTACTGCGTTGCTTAACCCTTGTGTGCATACAAGGAACAGAGGGTGTATTTTTCCTTTGCAGTGGCATTTTATGTAGTTGAATGGAGGTTTAAAAGTAAGTGATGTGAATCTGCTAACACAGAGGTCTAAGGTAATGGCACTGTTAGTGCTAAATCATGCTGCTGGTGTGGCTCCCAAATTCATGTTTCATCTCCCTGTTTCAGACAGACCCTGAGATCCTCCTTTTATGTGCATAAATACTGATGGTGATGTCTAATCCTGCATAGCTCAATAGTTTCAGTCCACATGGGAAAAGATTCCTTCACTTTTATTTACCAACACTACACACACTGACATCCCCCAAAGCTTTGAGGTTTTGGATCATTCGTGTTTCTGGCACTGCCAGGGACAGAGTGGTGTTGTCTTCTGAGCTTCACTGGCAACTGAGGCAGAGCTTTTCAGCTTACGTACTTGTTTGGTGGGTTTTTTTAACTCACTTCACCTACTTCTGAGTAGAAGTAACATCATCAAAAGAACTCCTTAGCATGAGAGGCTTAATTATACTCAGAGATGCCTTGGTTAAGTCTGAATGAATTTGCTCGTTTCATTTAGTATAAGTATAGTTGTACTGGGGATAGGAGCTGGGAGCCATGGCAGTGGTAGGAGAAGCAGTAATCAGGGACTATGACAGTAATTCACTCCTGGGAACATTCCCAGCCTGCTGCACACCGTTTGTAGCTCTCCATTGCATGCACATGGATAATAATCTTGCATTAGGCCTAATTACATGGTGTTATGGACACAGAGCACGGGGATTACACACCCAGGCAGGAGCACCCCGTGACAGAGCAGTGGGATAATTGGAGAAGACAGAAGGAAATCTTAGTTGTTCATGCTACCAGTGCTTCAGCTCAGCCCCTCCAGCCTGCTCCCCTTTGCTTTGCTGCTCCCTTTCAGTGTCTCACTATCAAAACCCAGGTTTATCACAGGGGGAGGTAACCCAGCACCACCTTTTCACAATGTGTTGAGAGAGTTTTGAGTGGGAAAAGGAACTGGACATTGTTGTTTAACTTAGTATGAAGCCCACAGACACCTGGAAGCCTGTGCTGCCAAAGAAGGGCTGGAGTTTGTAGGGTTCTTGATATCAAATCCTGTGTTTGATATCAGGACAGTGTTAGAAACCTGTAGGGAATCTACACTGCCCAAACACAAAAAGCATTCAAACCAGCAGTAATCTAGCACATGAGATGGTGCCTTTGCAGATCTCTTTCTCCATTCACCTATCAGTAAATGAGTCTGAATTTTTCTTTCTCACTGAGAATTTTGCAAATGGCGTGGTGTCCCCTGGTCAGCCAAATGTGACACAAAAGCAGCCAGGTGTGGATCAAAAACCTGAATGGCCAGCACAGCAGGCCTCTAATAACTATGGGAGATGCTTATTAAGCCTTGGGGGAAAGTGTTTTCTGTTTGAATGAAGTTTGAATTAAAATTTCTCAGTTTGCTTAGCTGTTTTACTAATCAGCTGCAGATGTGGAATGGGGAAGAAACCAGTCCCTGTTACTGACAAGTAGCAAAGGGCACCTTCAGCACCCAACAGGTGCCCCTTTCTCCCCTGCCCCTTTCACTTGAATCTGTTCGGGTTGAAATAAGCAGCATCACTGTGGCTATTGTCCTGTACTGATGCACATTGTGAAAATGCCTTGTACATAGAAAAATGGACATCTGCATAGGGTTGGTTTTTTTTCCCTTTAGTCAATGATCAACTAGGATACCAGAGGTTTTTTTAAACTGGGATGTAGCAGGTGGTATTGTCATCAGTGCTGTATGTTAAACAAAAAACCACCAACCCTCCTATATATGTTCCCACTTGAAGTGTGACTGGAGAACCTTAGGACAGTCACTTTTTACTAAATAGTTAATGTTTCTGTTGTGTTGTGTAACATTTTCTGTCAGAGGAGATCTGTTTGGTACTAAACCAGATTAGAGCACGTGGCTGTGTTGTAATGAAGGTGTGATTTCAGTTGAAAAAGTTGACAGGCATTCTGATGTTTATTATATGCTCTAAATTACATTAATTGAATTCTAAGTAAGGGAAGAAAAATTTCTGTGTAGTCTGTGATTTACAGAACTGAGCTTGAATATTGACCTGACAGCTTGAGATTTCTGCTCTCTGAATTACTCCAAGGGATCTGAAAGGGTGCTTAAAGTTTCTGAGTTTTTAAAATAAAATACTAGTACTACTAGTAGGGTTCAAAATGTAAGTAATTTCCTTTTTTCTCAAGGCCTTTGCCATAAAAGTTGTGTGATTTCTTTTAGAATTAGGAGTATTGTTTTTTTTCTGAGTCTAATCAGTCCTGTGCAGGGTGGAGAAAGGTGTAAAGGATAATGCATAAATATTATTGACAAAACCACAGACATGCCACTCGTTTCTGCAGATTAGTGATTTTAATGTGTTTACATTGAGTCTGGAATTACCAGCTCTGTGTCAGGGAACTGCAGTGGTGGTCATGAATTTGGAGCAAGTCAGAAGAGAACAAAAATGCAACTGCATGGAATTAAATTTGCACCAAAAGTTTGAGGAAGGAGATAAGTAATTGTTTTCAGATCGTGACAAGATTGCAGACTGAGCACTCTTTCCTTTAGGAAAATACTGATTAGTAGGGGCTATAAATCAGCTTTATTTTTCAGGAGGAGGAAGGCGGCTCCACATGTGCCTGTAGCCAGTTTGGGCCACTGGCAGAGCAGTGATTGAGGAGAGCAGCTCCTCTGGGGCTGTAAATTGGAGTCAGTGGGGCTCTGACAGCTCACTGTGGTGGAGGATGTGCCTCCTCAAAGACTGCTGATCTCACCTTATGCATCTTCCAAGTAGTCCTAGGAGGATCCTTGGGGCTGCTGCAGTCTGGTTCTGCTTACCCTGCAAGATCTGACAAGGATCACAGCCCAAGGTGGGAAGTTGGCTGGCATAAATAATATTGTCTGTAAGCCCAGTTTCCTGAGTCAGCATTTGGGGTGTGAATAGTTTACAGAGAGAGGACTTCTAAATGAGAGGACAGTGCTTTTCCAAGGGTTTTGGAAGAGTGGGAGGTTTAAGGCTGAGGACCACTCAGCAGAATGTGTGTACCCATATGATGTTGGAGGAGTCAGAAGATCCTGGATCTCCTATTTCTCACAGCTTCCTGGTATTTATGAATCTCTTTCTATGGATTTGAATTTTGGGTGGATCAGTCTGAGGCTGGGACCTTGGAGCAGCCAGCAGACAACTCAAGCATCATTTATTTTTTCCCTCCATGCACTAAAAATGCTGCTGTATTGTGTGTTCACCCCTGTCAGGACACATCTCTTAAAAACCATTGCTAGAAAGGAATCATGTGCATGATGGAAAGCTTTGCAGGATGTCTCTAGAGCACATCCCTTCCTGAACACGTTCCCATTGCAGAGTTCCTGCTGCCTGGGAGCTGAGTGCTGTGCAGCCAGAGCAGGGTTAAATTCCTGCAGCTCTAGCTGGGCTAGTAGTGCAGACAGTTCACTGGCAATTAGTGCCCTTTGCAGTGTTTGGCCTCCTCTGTTCTGAAATAATTGCTGTTATCATAGATGTTTTATTGCCTTCATTATGGTTAACATTTAAATATCAATGAAACAGTATTCTACAAAGTTATCTGTGCAGTAGCTGTCTGCTAGAGTTATCCCTGAAATTTGTGTTTAAGGTGAATATTAATCCAGCACTGATTTAGGGTTCTTAGAAGGAGGGTTATATATTTGTCAATGAACATTGGGAAACCTTTCCTTATTGGAAAATAAGCAAGTATTTGAAACCTTTGCAAAGCCTGAGCCACTCTCATTTGATAGCCTGGGAGCAGAAATGCTGTGTGATATATTTTAAGGACTTTTAAAATATTTTGAATCATCAAGTCAGACAGTAACGGGTGACCTTTCTACATTGCACTAGGGGACAGGGACATGTTCTCTGCTTTCTGTGCAGAAGGAAGCTCACAGTCACAGCCTGTTCTGCCTGAATCCAATCTACATTCTTTAGAAATCAATAGCAAAATCTCTTGAATTCCTGTGGCCCCCACTGACTCCTGTAGTGCCACGTGTGACTGATTCAGACATCAGCTACGTCTGTGATTTAATGTTTATGAGCTGACTTTACGTGTGGCTTTTATACACCACCATCTTAGTGCATAACTCGTTTTAAAGTAACAGACAACTAAGGCAGGGAGTTGCCTCAGAATTATATTTTTATGTTTACAGGGGGGAAAAAATGGTGATTCAATTATAAATTCCATTTCTGAGCCCTGTTTGAACTTCCCAACCTGTAAAGAGAAAATACATACAGATACTGAAGAGTGGGTGTGTTGATGTATATGTTCATACACTCTCAGTGGGTTTGTTCACTTTTTGAAATTGTTGTTCAGGCTTGGTTTTGGCTCATTGTACCCAAAAGACTTTGGTTACATCACTGGGTAAATAAGGTAATGGAGCACTAGCAATTGTATGGCAGAGAGGTTCCTTTTGCACCCTGTAATCTGTCCCAGTGGGGATGTGAGTTGTCACTGAGACCCTGGCAGGGGTTGAGAGGCAGAGCTTCAGCCCTGCAGATGAACACTGTGCTCAGGGTGCTCCCTGCCAGCCCTGCAGCCACAGCACAGCCCTGCAGGCTGGGAGGCACAGCTGCCAGAGGGGCTGGCAGCTCCACGAGCTGACTTCCAGCTCTCCTGCTGAACTACACAGTGTTTCTCTCTTTGTCTTGCCCTTTAAATTTTTAGTAGGCTGCCTTTCAGTCCTTGCACATTGAGAACCTGAAACCACAAACCCAGTGGTTTGTACACCCATTGGTCCCAATACTTGGCTGTGTGTTTCTTGTCCAGTTTTTAACATCTTTAAGTTTTCCAGAGGATCTGGAATGAATACTACATCTTATACTCTAAGTTATCATGTGCTAAGGCTGACAGCTCTTATCAGCCTGGTGTGCGAACATGTGTGACTGATACAGATACCTGGCAGCAGATCTCACATGCAGATTCCAGATTTTCAAAACTCTGCTTTTACTGACATAACTCTCTGCTCACAGATTTGGAAAGGAAGGGTAATTTTGCTCTGTTGGTGCAGTTTGCTGCTGTCAAAGGTATGTCAGCCCCTAAGCTGGCTCCAAATTGGCAGTGCATCCATCTGGTGCAGCACTGTGCTGGAATACCAGCTCTGATCCTGCTGAGAGAGTGCCTGTGTGCTGTCCTGCGAGGATGCAGCACAGCAGCAGCAGCACAAGCTGCCAGTGTCAGAGCTGCTCTCATCCTGCTCCTAAGTGTGCCTGTGCAGAGCCAGGGTACCTTGCAATCTCCTGGCTTTGCCCGTGTGTGTGTGTGTGTGTGTGTTCCTGTGTACCCAAACCCAGTCTTAATAGGGTAAAATTGAATTAGCTGTAATCTGCTGATGTTTTAGATGATGGCTCTGCCAAGGGATTTCTAGGCAGAAGTGTAAAAATGGTTTTTGAATTGGCAGATGACCAAGAAAAAGAGTTAACTCCTGGAAGACTTTTCTAGAGCTTTTGCTTAAATGTCCTGTATAAATACATGACATTGGAATAGAGGAGTAGTTCAGGGAAGGATGACATGCCATAAGGTTGCTCCAGCAGGTGTATGTTTATGTATTCTTCAGCACATATGAACACACAAAAGCACTGTCTTTGCCAAAGTGACCCAGTGGGATTCTGTGCCCCTTGTAGGAAGCAGAGGTTGCTCCCTGCACTGGTGCTGTGGACACCACATGTTTCAAACAGGCAGTGGCAGGACTGGCCATGCTGGGACACTGAGTGGTCACCGGCCCTGTCCATTCTCAGGACAAACTGGCTGCTGTGTTTGCAGAGTTGGTGCACTTGCAGCATGGCAATTATGCCCTGTTGAAGGGCTTTCCATTTCCTGTGCTATCTTGATAAACCTCATAGCTTCTAATTTGCTGGAGAGTCATTGATATAATTAGGAGCTACACAAATGGGAGCAGCACACTCAGCTGATGGCAATCTCAGGTCCTTCTTCCTGAGAAGCTCAAAGGGAGTCCCTCCAGCAGCCCAGATTTTCTCTTCAGGCTCTGCTTTGACAGAGTAGCAGCAATCCTTCTGTGCCTGGGTCAGGACATGCTTTATTACAGGCAGCTCCACTCCCCATATATTTTTTCCTGAGGAAGGGGAGAAGAGGGAGCCCATCCATCTGTGTGTTTCCCAGGAGCAATGGGAGCTGTCTGGCTGTGTCATCGGGCTGTGCTAACAAGCCTGTGAGAGCCAACAGCTCTCTTTTTGGTCACAGCACTTCAAAGTCCTTCAAATTGCCTTTAAATGCTGTGCCCAAGTCTGATGACCACCACTCAGGCTTTCAAACAAAGTGGCAGCTGAACACACAGGTCTGGATGTGTTCCAGGAGTTGATAGAAACTCTGAAATCCTCTCTACCCCTGGTTACCCAGATGTAGTAAACAGTGACCTCCAGCCATCCTGATGCTGCGGTTGGTTGCTTTCCCTGAGCAGTATCTCTCATGGTATGTCACAAATTGTCACAGCTATCAGGGAGTGTGTCTTGCTTCTTGCCAAGAATTTCACCTGGTTGTTTCTGCAAATGGTGTGTTGGTGAAGAAATGAAAATAATTGATTAATGTATTATTCTCTCTTTTTTTTCTCTCTCCTAACAGTACCCTCAACAACAACAACATCACCCGCATTCCTGTTACCAGCTTCAATCACATGCCAAAGATCAGGACTCTGTGAGTAGGATCTTCTTGTATTATAATACAATCCTGATGCTGTAAGCCAGTTTTTTGAATATTTGTCATCTGTGATAATCTCATTTCAGTCCCTCAGGCTGCCTCAGGGGCCTGGGTGGCTGCAGGGCCGGGGAGCCCCTGGGGAGCACAGGTGGGGTTGTGAATGGGCCTGGTGCCCACAGAACCCTGAGAGCTGCTGTTCTGGATCTGCCCAGCATTAAATAAGAGTCAGTTTTATCAAGGTTTTGAATTTACCTGGAAAATAAACTGTTTTTTTGGTTTGGTTTGGTTTGGTTTTTTATCCCATAGGAAAATCCATAATATGAAATGTGTTCCAAGCTGGAGCATCAGCAAGATCATAAAAACTGCTTGGATGGATCAAATTATTGAATGTTGTTAATATCCTGTGTTTAAATCCCATATATTCTTTTCAAATTCAAAATACTAATTTCTGAAACAAGGCATTTTTAAAGACTATGAGCAACGCATCTTTCCAGATACTTTGTGAAACAAAATGTCACTTAGCCTGATGGATTTTTTTTTTTTAATAAAAGCTTCTCTTATATCAAATCCCATTTGTTTTTGAGCTGCATGCCATTGCACTGGAAAAGCTGTGTTCTTTAGTAGATCAAAATACAAAGACTGTGAAATTAGACTAAGTTTGTATAATTTGGCCATAGCCTACCAAAACCATTTCCTTAAGTAATTTCTTTAAATTCCTGTAGGGAATACACAGCTTCAGGAAAAGTCACGTCTAAACAAAGCACTCTTGTTTTTCCTCCAGATTCCCAAAGTCATCCAAGATGTATTAATTCTAAAGGCAAAGAAAGAGGAATAGTAGCTAGCCTGAAAATTTTCTGTGCCACTGAAAAAATACAGTACTTCAAGGATGCTGTGCATGCACGTGTAAAATCATATTAAATAAATTAACAGAACTGAAGAAAAATGGCTCTTTCTTACGTCAGTCTCTGTAAGATAACCTCTGACTTCAATTTGCATTCTTCATCTAATGATGACATTATTAGATCCTAATGTAAATAATTAAATGGAAAAGGGATGTTTGTCTTTTAGAAAAGAATGGCTAAAGAAGATAAAGGTGTAGAGTTAAGATTATTGGAGTTTTGCCTTTTCTTATTCAGTCACAGTGGTCCAGAAAATATGTCTGGCTTTTCCAGATTAGCCAGTCTTGTCTGTTAGCAGAGCTCAGTGCCTTCAGTGCCTTCTGCCATTTTCCTTTTAGTTTAGTTTCAGAGATGGCTTGTATATAGCTCCCTAGAGACTTACACTGACTAATCCCCCTCTGCTATAATTAAGGAGGAAAAAAAGAAAAGGAAGAAAAGGGAAGGAAGTCATAAATAGGATTTATAAAGGGAAGCTTTTCCATTGAATTCTGAGAGACGCGTTTTATAGAACATGAATGCTGCCCCACTCTAAAAGGATTTGCTTGAAATTTAATTTAGGGTCTATGGATAAAAGGACAACTTTAACAAACTTGAATTTGTATTCATTCACCTGATTTTCTCTAAAGTCTGTTTCATCAATATCAAATGACAGATTTCAGTCTCCAAAGACTGCCAAATAATACCCAGTACCTCTAGCAGGTCAGCATAGGAATTTGTATAAAGATACTGTTTGGGGGAAGATGTTAATATTCTGTGGAGTTTCCTCTTGGAAATGGATCATTAATGATGTTCCTCACGGTTTGGTGAGTCTGCCGTTTTCTTAAAAAGTGGTCATCAATGTGTCCACCTTCTCAAATAACCTCACACTTAGATGTGCTTTTTTCTGGAAGTTTTTTGTAGGAAATCCCTGGTCTGAATGTTCCTTAAGCAGGGATGAGCCCTTTTTCCAATCAGCTGACGCCCAGTGCAGTGTGGACAGTGTTTCCTTTGTGTCTCTTTTACACTCTGGTGAGATCCATTAGCAGGACATTTGGGGATGCTCCTGCTGCAGCTGCTTGTGCTGATGGCTCTGTGAATAAACAGCTTTTCTTCATGGCTCTCAAAACAATCTGCCTCTTGTAGAATGGAGAAGAAAATACCAAAAGTATATTAACCTTCAACATGAGCACTCAGGGGAAAGAAAAGAAAGGGTAAAATGCCCGGAAGTTTTGAAGCATTTGAAGCATTGCAGAATTCTATACTAAAATCAGCTCTTCTGTGCTAAGATTTTTTAGTTAGCTGTCTTTTCTGTTCTTAAGTTTCATCGATTTTTAGCCTTGATTGGAAGTGACAGAAATTAGGGGTTTATTTATTTATTTATTTATTTATTTTATTGATCTGCTTTCCTTTGCTTGAAACAGCTTTATTTATGATAAAGCATGTTCCCTCTACCTATTTGCTTAATGGTAAGTGTCGTGTTGTCTCTGCATCTGTGAATTACTGCTGAGACAGGTAATTACATTATTTCTTTTTTTTTTTTTTATTTAAGGGTAAACTGAAAATGTGTGAAAGCACTTCAGTGTTTTTTGTGTTCCCAGGGAATTGGTTTATAATGCGTTTCAAGTACTGTGAAAAGTCTTCTTGAGGCTGTATTTATTAATACAATTATCAAAAGTATATTCTGATAGGCTGCTTTGTTCAGATAGGGTCTCTGAATGATCTCTCCAAAGCAAACCATGGAGTAGCTGTCCCAAAAGACTTGAGATGATGACAAGGAGGGCTCTGCTAAGGCGGAGGGCTAATGCTTTGCACTGCTGAAACAGGAACCCCCCAAAACCCAGATAAGTGAATTTAGTGAGGGGAAAAAAACCAGCTCACAGAACTGGAAAACTGCCTAACCCTAACCCTTTTAGTGAAATTGTGCTTTTCTCACTCATGCCTGCATACAGGGGGTGCAGGGAATGCCATGGGATGAGCTCAGTTCCAGAAGCAAGGTGATCCTGAGTATCACTGTTGACTGCTGTGGTGGGAAGGATGAGACTCTGAGGACTTAAATGAAACACTGACTCTCTTAGGGTACAACAAATTCTTGCATAGGATGATTTCTGGCTAGATGATATTTATGTATTTATTTGTTCTTCAGCAAAAAAGCAGATTAATGGTTCATAACAGCCAAACATTATATTAGAAATCTAACTGACTGCAGCTTCAATTAAAGCGCTTCACAATCCCTAAGCTCAAGGTCTTCCAGCCATCCTTGTAGAACAATTACATTTTACAGTACTCCCAGAAGATTAGTGCTTTCCATCTCTACCGGATAAACTCTCAGTTCCAGATTTGTGGGGGTATTTTTTTTCTTTATTGTGGCTGTCCACCGCAGACATACAAATCTGGGGACTGTCAATCTGGGCACCACTGCTGAGCTGAGCTGCTGCTGTGCTGTGAGGACAGCTCACAGACAGACATTTCATTTCTTTGGAGGGTAGACAAGGCTAAATCTGGTGCACACCAATTGTGTTCCTGTAATATTAGTGAATAATGCTTTGTCTAACCGTTTCTGACAGGATTTTTAATCTGATTCATCATTTCATTTGGTGCAACACTGCAAATTCATGAGTCATTGCAGGAACGAATTAATGTCCTGGACTTTTGTTTTACCTAAAGTTTGGTAGCTATTTAAATGACCAGATTCATTCCCTCAACCCGTCATCATTTTGCAGATGTGGTAATGGTTCTGCAGGTCCCTGGTGCCAGGCATAGAGCAGGCTGGGCAGTGAGCTGCCCATGATGGATCTTTCATGAACTGAAAATTCCTGTCTAGATATCTTATACTTGTGTTAAATTACTGCAGGAAAAAGAACATTGATGAACTTGTACAGGCAATACAGGAACAGAAATGGTATCAATAGCCTCTGAAGTTTTATTTTGTCTGTCTTTTCCTGGAATATTCTGAGTTGGAAGGGATCCATAAGAGTCATCAAGTCCAAGTCTTCAGTGAATGGCCATACAGGGATCAGACCCACAACTTTGGTGTTATTAACAGCATGCTCCAACCAACTGAGATAATGTGGAAAGGCTCTCTCTCTCCACCTTTCCCCAAAGGATGGAGAAGAAGGAAGAATCACTAATCATCCTGTTCTTCAGCTTGGTACTCATGTTTAACAAGCCATTCACTCAGAGATATCACATCCATGCAGTTCTTTCTGACATGAAATCACGACGTGATTACATGGCGCAATCTGAAATTCTGCGTATTTTTGTGTCTAGACTGGCCAGCTATAGTTGAATTATTATTGGGATTAATTTTTGAAAACATTACAAATAACAGCACAAATTTATACGTGACCTTTGTGTAACATCCCATGGCAACAAAAGACAGTCAGTTGTGTTGGGTTTCTGGGCACAAATGGGACAGGACTACTGCTAGGTGTTTCTTGAGCCTTTAGTGCAGCATCAATCTCAAAACAGGATTTTGCGTAGCTAAAGGATGGCAGCAGGTCACGTCTGCCAGCAGCAGCCATAAATTTCTTTGTCACAGAGCATCTTAGAAACTTTTCAGCCAATAGTATACTACTAAAGCTTACAGTTGTTTTAGCCAATCAATTACAGCACACATACACCTGCTTCAAACAATGCTTGCTTGTATGCTTTTCTATTAACAATACACAATACCCTTATTAAGCTTAAGACTTTCTACTATCTTGTCAGGCATATATCTTCTGCAGTGTTAAGATTTATTCAAGCCAAACCTAGAAATTCAACCCTTTGTTTCCCATGTCCTTGTTTGCTATACTGCTGTATCTTTTCTATTTTCAAACTTTTCAATTGCAACAGATCCTGAGCTCTCAGCTTTTTCTGTCTGAGGCTTGCTTTTTCAGCTTCTAAAAATCCTTTTTACTCCTAGTGTTTCCCACAGTCAATGACTCACCTGTAAGCAAGAACCTACAGTGACTCCACTGAAACGGCAGCAGAGAGCGAGGCAGGCTCATGGTTGATTTGTTGGTTTGGTTTGGTTTGTTTCAAGAGCCCCCAGTAATGGTGGGTTTGTTTGCTGTGTGTTTTGCAGGCGGCTGCACTCCAACTTCCTGCACTGTGACTGTCACCTGGCCTGGCTGTCGGAGTGGCTGCGCCAGCGCCGCACCATTGGCCAGTTCACCTTCTGCCTGGCGCCCGTCGGCCTGCGTGGCTTCCTCGTGGCTGAGGTGCAGAAGAAGGACTTTGTCTGCTCTGGTAATGCTGCCAATTCCTCCTTTGTCCACCTCTCATCACTGTTGCCACAAAAAAAAAAAACAAAAACAAAAAAGTGTGGAAAATAGCTGTGTGGCGTTTGAGCATGAACAAGAACAACGGCAATCCTGTTTGTTTTTGTCGTTGCTAAACTGGATGGGAGGAGATCAAATTGTTGTTTTTTTCGGCTTTGTGAGAATTACTGGATTCCAGTTAACATTTAGGTTCTCAAATTACTTCTGCTTTAACACTGCCAGTGATATCAACATAAGAAATCAATTAAGTGTGGATAATTTGGTTTTCTCAAGGGAAAAGCTCCACAGCTGACTGGAATACAAAAGAAAGGAAATAGAAAATGCAAATCTGAGTCTGTTGACAAATGATTGGACTTTAGAACATGAGGAGAAGATTTTATCCCAGGGACTGAAACAGGGATTCTTAGGGAGCCAATGCACTTTGCTGTTGTACAAGTTTCCACGCTGATAAATGGGGCTGATGATACTCTCAAATCATGTGTCTGTATGTTGGGCCTATTCATCAAGTCTCTGGAACTGCACTTGGCTCTTGTAGGATAGAAATACATTTTCCTAAAAGGAGGAGAAAAAGAACAGAAGAAAATAAGACAAAAAGTGTTAAAAGAAATCTGAGTTGGGTTGAAAGGAAGGATATGGTGGAGGAGCAGCATGGCAGTGCGTATGCTGTGGGAAAAAAAAGATACCAGACATAAGTTTGGAGGTACTTTTGCATCCCCAGTAGTGACGCAGGGGGCTTGTTATGGAGATGATTTGAGTCTGAACCTTGATAGACTGTGAGTCTTGTGCTGTTTTGTTCCTTATCTCTCACAGCCTGTGAGCCCCAGAGCTTTATCCCATGAGTACATGGATTGGCTGATGGAAATACAGTAGAACTGCTCGTGACAGAGATGTTTTAGGAATGCCTCTTTTCTGTCATTCCGTTTACATGTGACAAAGTAAGAGAAAGGGTTGCATTTAGAGAAAGAAGAAAGGTTTGAGGCCACTCAACCGTGGTTAATTAATGCCCAGCCCAAAGGTGTGCAGAAGTGTTGTGGTGCGTGGAAAATAAAGTTGTGCATAGGGGTCACGATATTTCAGAATGCTGAGCAGCTTCTGCACTGTAGTGGAGATGATGGGCAGAATATATCTTCAGTTGCATCAAAAGTTTAACTAAAGAAAAAGTTTAGAAATGTAACAGTCTGGGGAGAAGAAGGATAAAACAAATAGATAAATGAATGATAACGCTATTAGCAGAAGCTAATTTTACCAAAGAGGCAACTTTTTTTTCCTTTTTTTTTTTCCTCTCATGAAATGGTTTCAGATGGAGCATGAGTTCAGCTATTTGGATTTATGATACAGTGAAGTGGAGGAAAATGAGTTGTTTAAGTCAGGAGAAGAGATAATTGCTGAATGAGAAATGTAATGTGACCAGAACTCATTTAAATGGGGTTGTCTGTGCAGACTATGACTTCCAAAAGTGACAAATTTTTAACAGTTCCCTGTTGAACCAAGAGGATATAGGCGTTCTCTCAAGATCTGCCTGCTTTTGTAAAAAATAAAAAATCATGAAAATTCAAGGAAAGAAATTTTCAGTGAGACAGTCCATCAACTGTATCCCTGTAACTCTCATTTGGGAAGTGAAATTAAATGTACTGAAAAAGAAATTCATTTGGAGAGCTCATTTTAGTGGTGGATTTAGCTGAGAACTCCGCTTAGTACATGCTGGTCTGATACAAACCTACATGGACAGCTAGTTTAAAGAGGGTATAAATCTTCCCTTCTCTCCATTACAGTTCTTATACTTGATTTTACAGCATAATTTGTTAATGTGTGACTATGAAGTCAGACTAGGACAGGCAGTGAAGAGCAAACTGAACTTGTCCCTCTGCAAAGGAATTCTATAGAAATTAAGGTTTTGTGAATTACTGTGACCAGCCTTGAGCTGGCAGGGAGAGCCACCTTTGCATCCCAGTTAGGAAGAGCTAAAATATAAACTGGTGAACTTCTCTGTTGAAATCTCAAGCACTTGTGTTTTTATGGCAGTGGGAATATCACAGCCGCAAAAAAAGCCTCAGCTTTTCCTTCACTGTGGAATGAGCTTCATCAGAGCATTCCAGTACAAAACTGGTGCTGCTGGATGCTTTAGAGGAGAAACAGTAGAATCATAATTTGAGGAAAGAAGAAACACAACTGAAAAAGTGACTCCTCTTTGTTCTGTGAACCCTGTGCAGAAATATGATGTTTTATAATTTTATGAGAAATGTTTCTTTGGAAACAGATTTTTGAATGCTACATGCCACGAGGGAAAAGAACTGAAATAATGATAGAGAAGTGCCATAAATAGAACCCAAATTGCTGGATTCCCTGTGGATGTGTCCTGCACCATGGTGTTTGCATTAGGTGCAAAGTCTCTCCAGATAACATTGCTGAAGTCAGAGTTCTGTGCAAGTATATCGAGGTAAACTGAGTCATACCTGTGTGACCTGGGTGTCAGTCTTTCAAAAATGTTGTTTAGCTTGTTTTCACAAATTGCAAAAAGCTGGTTCAAATGGTGCTTATAGGTCACCTGTGAGCAGTGGAGAAGCTATTCCAGGTTTCTCTTGTTTGAGCATTTGGCTCAGAGCTGGAGTGAAGGTGCAGGGTTCAGCAGTGCACAGTTGCCTGGAGATAGGTTTGGAAATGTGTCTGGTTGGATTTGTGTTACTGAGGAGGGGAAAAGGTCAGGGACAGAGTGGGGCTGCGACTAGATGGCTCCTCACCATCAGAGGAGAGTGCCAAGTGCTGCTGGCACTCCAGTCACCCACCAGGGCCTTCTGGCTGGTTCCTGCAGCAAGCTGCCCCCTTCTTGCAGGAGAATCTCTCCTCCAGAGCCACCTCTGACAGAGCAGCCTTCCTGGGCCTTTGCCTCCAAGGCCATCTGTTCCTGGAGAAATCTCCAAACAGACTCTTCCTCCTGCACAGTGGGTTATGGAGCTCTGGGATGCCTTTGGAAAGAAAGTCCCCTACAAGGTGGGATGTGTAGAAGGGAAAATTCTGTAGCACCAGAGGATGAGGCCCGTGTTGATGTGCTGCACAAAGATAGCGAAATGTATTTCACATGGATAGCAGGGTGTATTTCACATGGACAAGGGTTGTATTTCACATGGATAGAGGGTGTATTTCACATGGATAGCAGGGTGTATTTCACATGGATAGAGGGTGTATTTCACATGGATAGCAGGGTGTATTTCACATGGACAAGGGTTGTATTTCACATGGATAGAGGGTGTATTTCACATGGATAGCAGGGTGTATTTCACATGGATAGAGGGTGTATTTCACATGGATAGCAGGGTGTATTTCACATGGATAGAGGGTGTATTTCACGTGGATAGGGGGTGTATTTCACATGGATACCAGGGTGTATTTCACATGGATACAGGGTGTATTTCACACAGATAGCATGATCTATTTCTCACAGGTAGCATGATATCTTTCACATAGGTAGCAGGATGTTTCTCTCTCCACCATAGCTTTGCCATTCACTGCCACGCTGCTGTGGCAAGAAAACAGTGCGCTAAGCAAAGACAGTGTCAGTTGAAATAGTACCTGTACTCTGGTCTTTGGGAGATGTTTATTTTTATATTCTCTTAGGCAGCAGTAAAGCATCTAGGGGTGCTGGCTTATGCTTAGTACCTCTTAGGGCCTTCCCGTCTTTGCCTGGATCAAACCCAGCTTCCTTTCCAGGCTCAGATGTTTCACTGTTGGACTGGCTTCTCCTTCTCTGTCTGTGTCTCTCAAACACATTCTCTCTGTGTCTCTGCCTTTTTGTCTGTCTCTTGTCCTCCTCTGACCTCCTTATGATAGTAATTTTAATTTTTTTTCATTTTCCTCTCACATAAGTTTTGTTATGGCTCTTTGATTTTTCTTCTACCTGCTCCTTACTTATTGAAGTTGAAATTAGTTTACATATTAATTAGTTATGTCAAGTTATAACGTGTTTTCTCACATGCAACAGCTGTAGAGCCTTGCAAACAAAGCAGTGGGTTCATGAAATTATGCCATCAGCAGCACCTTGGTTTTTTCAGAGCTCTCTGTGCAGAAGCCACTTTCCCCATTTGGATTTTTTTTTATTTTTTTTTTGCAGTGATGAATTGCTCTGGTTTTCCTAAGTATATATGGGAGAATATCTGTGCATCTAAACAGGAGCATTGTGCCTCATACTGTGATCTATAGCATACTTCACCTGGTGACCAGATTTGTTCTATGGCCAGTGGCTTGACAGTGGACAGTGTTTACACTGGAGTATGATGATTGGGTGAGATTTCTTAGGCTAGACCAGAGATGATGCTTCTAAGACTTGATGAAATTTGTGTCTAAACCATGTTATTTTTAGTACTTTACTAAGATAGTTTTATTTAATAATGAAACATGCATTGTAGAAGGAAGGTAGATCCATACAATGTTATCTTTTTATATTACAAATAATTTTCTTTGATTCTTGATCCTTAGTTCCCATTCTGAGAGTCTCAAAGAATGTAAAGAAAATCAAGATGCATAATTTGGACTAAATAACTTAAATTTCAGTCTGATATTGACTCAAGAGAGAAATTACCATAGCCAAGTGTTTTCTGGCTAAGTAAACTGATACTGGTTTTGAGAAAACACTGTATTGACCCACATCTCGGTCAAAGATCTGGGTTTTCTGATTCATGTGGTGAGACTGCAGCTGAGGTATAATAAGAAGGAAAATATGTTAGCTTCCTGCTGCTTCATGCAGACTGGAAGCCCTAATAAGGAAGCAGACTTATTTGTTTGGGTGAAGTCAAGCAATGTTCAAACATAGCTGTTACTGTGGCCAGACCATGGAACTCAGGAGATTGTCCTGCTCCATTTCCTGATAACCTCATGTTGCTGAGGAGACAACCAGGAGCGAGTGGCTGATAAAATAGCATTCCTCAGGCTGAGCATTTTCATGAGAGCATTCAGGCGGTGCCAAAGGAAAAGTGTGTGGGGATGGGAACTCCCCTCTCTGCTCCTGGTGGTTAAACACCCTGCAGTGGTGTGAGTGCACAGAGAGCAGTGGGGCAGGGGCGCTGCCAGTGTGGCAGTGGTGCTTCTTCTGGAAGCCAGACAGGGGCAGGGGATGCAGGATGTTTGCTGGGAATGCAGGTCTTGCTGGGATGCAGATTTTGCTGGGGATGCAGGTTTTCCAGGGATGCAGGTTTTGCCGGTGGTCCAGGTTTTGCTGAGATGCAGGTTTTGCCAATGGTGCACGGCTTGCTGGGATGCAGGCTTTGCCAGATCTGCAGGAATTGCTAGGAATGCAGGTCTTTTTGGGGATGCAGGTCTTGCCAGTGCAGGGCGGTGGCTCTGAGGAGGGTTCCTCTCTATGCAGCCCATCCTTGTTCATACAGATGAGCTGCCAGTGGCCCTCCTTTTTAAAGAGCTGGATAAGCAATTTGGGACAAGGAAGAGACCTTAGTATGTGTTTGAATGGTCACTTTCTGCCTTGTGGGGCACCCCCATTGTACAGCTGGTTTACTGCTCTTAGAAGGGACCTGAACCACTTCATCCAACTGTGAGCCCTTTCCAAAGGAATGATCTCTGAGTCACCTTAGATGGTGGCAACTGTTTCTCACTGTTCTTGTTTTTGCGACCACCCACAGACCCAGAAAGTGCTCTTAAAATGGAGTCTAGGCAGGAGTTGAAGTGTGTGACTTCTAAATCCTTTTGGTAAAAATTGTGGTTTAATTTTGATCTTGGGAATTTTTTGTAGAATGCTGATGGAATTTTTACCTCCTGTTACAATTAGCTACCACAAACTTATATTAACATTTAGTCTGAAAAAGCATTTCAGTACTGTAAATTTGTTAGTTGCTCCTGAAATGAAATTGTATAGGAAATTTGGAGAGATACTTATCACTATTTATCAGCTTGTTTGTTTTCAGTTTCCCTGAAGTTTCTTATTACAAATCTAAATTTACTCTAGCACTAGCAGTGATGGTGTTTCATACTGTAGGAATTTACTTCTTGACTTGCTTAGTATGTAAGATGCCACATATGGTGTTTTTCATTTGGGGGACCATCTTGTGAATCTGAAGGATAAATATGTATTTATTACAGCACTTAATATTTCTTTAAAGACCAAAGCTGAAAATTGGCTTTTAATTACAGTAAATTGAGTTTTATTACTGAAAATGATGTCTTACCTTTCAGTATAATTACCCTTTTTTTTCTGGACCTCTCTTTTCCCCAGAGCAGTATGTATAGCCCTTTAATGCTTATTTAATGATGGCAGGTTGGAGTATAATTATTCAGCCACTGAGCTTTTGAACTGTTGCTGTAAAAATAACAACAAGATTAGCTTTTATGTTAATGTCCAAAGCTGGTGGTTTGTTTTATGAGTAGTTATGTTGGTAGTATTTTGGTACAGAAGAAAAATGCTTCATGGCAGTACCACAGCTGTGCTTGGAGCTGTTTCACAGAGAGCAGTCGTGGTAAATACATAGGAACAGGGTTGACTTTGAGTATGTGGAGAAGCCTTGCATGAAAATCTGTAGACTTCTTCTGTTTAATTCATGTATGTGATTGGCAGCTCATTTATGGATACACAATTAATAAGAGTAATGAAAGCAAGCATAGAGCTGCTTATAAAGTAACTGCAGAATTCCAGAAATTAATAGGGGACAAATGCAAAGTTGCACACAGTGAACACCAGGTTTGTGTGAATTTCTGCTTTATTGACAGTGAAATGAGTGGTGTTGTATAGTGGCATTACACCTGTTGTGGGTTGGCTACTCACAGTCCCCCTCTTCACAGCACCGAGGTGAAATAAGGATCTGCTCCAGCACCTCCTTCCCTGCCCCATTCTCTGACTTGGCTGCTCCCAGGGCTGTTTCTCACAGCTTTTCCCTCACTCCTTGCTGCCTGGACCCTCTCTGCCCTTTCTCAGGGCACTCAGACACAGAGGCACCAGGAGCTGCACAGGCAGGCCCAGCTGTGGAGCCCAGTGGAGGCATCCAGAACTGCCTTGGCCTCTTCCCAGAGGATCTTCCCTGGCAGAGCTGGGCACCAACACACCAGTGTGGTTGTTGAGACTGGCCCAACACTCAGAGTGCTTCAGTAAAGCATCAGAAGGCTTCAGCCATCAGCACCTTGTTATCTACAAGTCTTCCATACCTTTTCTCTGGAGTCTCCCAAGGGGCAGCTCCACACAACTCTGGCTCTTTCTCTTCTTACTTTCTTTCCTTCTGCAGTTCCAGTTGGGTCCTTGCTGTCCCCAGCACAGCCACCTAACCCTGTCTGTCCTACATATGGCATTTTACCCTTTCTGTCCCTTACACAGCCTCCTGTCCCTTCCTCCTCACAGCACAGACAGCAGACTCCAACTGACTCCCAGCCACCTAATTCTCTCTTTATCACCCCCCTAGCTGTGAGGGCAAGGTTGTTCCCACTCTTTGGTAATTCACACAGCTGCAATATATCAAGGGCAAGATTGTCTTCAGCACCATCTCCATCTGTCTCCACACACCCTGTAGCCAAACTGAAGAGATCTCCTGGCTCATTGAATTTTCCCCTTGGAATGGCAGGCTAACATGTTTATTTCTGAGGATCTGTAAGGATTCTGTTCTGTAATTTCCAGACACCTTAAAGAGCTTGAATCTACCAGGGGCCTCTTGAAAAAGACCAGAGGCAACAACCCCAGACTGTCCCAGGAAAGGTCTTTATTTTCCCTGCCTTCCTTAGCATGTTCCAAATGCCAAAGAATCTGGTCCATGGAATCCCAGGGAAGGGGATGGTGACTCACTCTTCAGTTCTTGCCTACTGACCTGGAAAAAATAATTTCCTCCCTCCAGATCTGTCCATGGGTAAGGTCATGAGCAGACTGGAGTGCTTGGATGTCATTATCAGGAGACACGTCCCACTGTGTCTGCCATCTCTGAACGGCTGTGTCAATCTGTAATGCCTCTGCCTGGGGTGAATCCCACCCTCCTCCTCCTGAAGAGCGCAGCTTTTGTGCCAAGGCAGGGACAGCCCTGTGCTTGCTGCAGCAGGATGCAGAAGCGGAGGGGCAGAAGCAAAGACAAATGTGCAAGCAGACAAAATCATGTAGTATTTAAAACTCCTTTTCAAATAGCAGTAAATCAAGGCCCAAGGACTGAGTAGTCTTAAACTATTTCTATTCCTTCCATAATTTTATCAAACTTCATCATGGAACAGTCCACAATGGATCACCTGTTTAGGACTATACTCTCTTTACAATTGATCATGACCATTATCTATCTTTTAACCTTGTGCAGGTGGCATCCTTTCACTTAAATAATTGATGTTCCTCTTCATTTTTATGCTTGAATATATTTATAAGTTCACTGTATTATTTCTGGACCTATTTTTAAATGTCACTTCACATGCACCTTCAGGAGTGCTGATACAAATTACGGAGTTGGCTTTAATGAAGTGACTGTGCATGGGCACCATTTGAGCTGCAGGAGCACTACATCTTTTAAGACCTTCTGCTGGAATTTTTTTAGTCTTTGGATGAACAGGAAGTGTCCAAACCCAGAGAACCAAATGTAGACTAGCAGCCTTCCTTGTGGTGCAGTAGTTGGAAAATTAAGTTCTACCTGCTTTAAGGTGAGCATGCCTTTGTTGACAGAGAAAGACCTTGAAAGAAAGACTCTGAGTGGACACAGGGCATAAGAGATAATCTGACTTTTCAGCCCCTCCTTTAGAAGGCTTAGCTGGAATAAATTTCCGTAAAAGAAAAAACACTTTTGTCATAGTTTTATAGACTTCAGTTGTCTCACAGGTGAGGAGCTTGCGGTCGGGAGCCATTCGGGAGCGAGAGGTGGAGCTTCCTGAGTTGCTGTATGGCCTTATAAGAGGTCTCTAGGGAGTGTGGCAACGTGGAGTGCAGTGAACAGGAGCGGGCAAACAGGGGCTTGGCAGGACTCCGGGGTGTGGCCATGGCAGTTCGCGCAGGCAGGACAAGCAGGCAGGGTTGCTAGGACTCTTACTGATAAGGTGTGCTGTGCTATGTATCATTTGAGGTTTTTCCACTGGCTGGTTGGTCTTGGGGTTTCTGTTAGTAATGATTTCAGCACGGTCGAAAACTGTGGTTGGT
>VWYP01025188.1:0-10943 GCA_013400435.1 Pycnonotus jocosus | reverse complement strand
TTAAAATATTAATCCAAGGCAACAAAAAGCCTGCTTACTGAATTTGTTGAGGTTTTGGAGGAGTTTGTTTTTTTTAATTAATGTCAGTCACTGAGAATGACTGAACTTCTATGCTTGCTTCTTCCAAGCTGAGATCCTTCTTAAGTAGAAGTGTTACATTCACTTTCCAAATGAAGTTCATGTTAAATTGAATAAAACATAAGAATTGTATTGTATTTTAAATAGAGCAGCTGAAATATATTTTTTTTTCAATCTTATAATAACTTAAGCATTGAGTACTTTTTTATGCTGATTGACATGAGTTCAAAATTTCAAGGATTTGCTTATTAAAATCTCAGTTTTGCAGATTGGATCAATCATATTGCTGGCTATGAAATACTCCCAAATATGTTATTCAATGTTTCTTGGAATGAAGATTCATTAATTCAAACACAGCTTGAGACTCATGGGTTTTGCCTACTTTTTTCCTGATTACCTTTTAAGACATTTGTTATCTGTTACTACTCTCTTCCTATTCATAATATAGTGGCTGCTTAAAAGTGTGTCAAGTGGGGTTTCTTCCTATTCTAAATTTAATGATCTACACAGATGCTTCAAGAGAAGTTCAGGAACATGACTCAGGTGAGTACTTTAGATGTCTGCATTACTCTGAGGTAAGCCACAGCTCACCTAAAAGCACTAATTCTTCCCATTTACTGTAAAGATAGTCTAGACGGCTAGACATTAGGGTTGATATTTTTGGGGTTTGATGTGTAAAGACAGATGAAAATTACCATTTAACTCTAGGTGTACATTTTGACATGGAGGCTTTTGCTCATATTCCAAGCTTGTTCTTGTGATAAAAAAAGTTGTCCAAGTGTGTTTTCTGTCTATAACCTCTAAAACCCAGGAATCCAGACAATTTTAGCTTATTTTGACAGAAAGGCAAAAACTTTTAGGATCCTGAAAATCTGGTGAATATTGTCAGCTTAGTAGAGGAGTTTCAGTTAGTGTCTGTCCTCGACAAAAACATAAGAAAAAGTGAGCCATTTAAGGTTGGGGGGGTTTTGAGCAGTAACTAGATGTCAGAATTAGATTATTTATAAATACAGACTAGCTATAACATGCAGTTTCCTGCCGTTAGTGTGGTGGGAAAAAGGGAAGGAAAGGATTTTCTGACACAGAAACTGAGTTTAGGGAATAAAATACATACATTCTTAGGAAACAATGATCATTAATTTCACTACTCAGAAAATTTGTTATACAAGATGAAAAAGCCCTTTGTTTATGTAATTTAAGTAAAATGTTTTTGCTGTCTTGTTATTTTCATTGGATAATTACTGGGAACTCCACTGTCAGTAGAGCTCTTTTGCTGACAATGGCTTGACCTAGATGGGGATTTCTGTACTGGTATATGCATTTCTTGGCTAGGCTGGGGATGAAAAACTTTTTTCAGTTTTCAAAAAAGTAATCTCCTACTACATATCTTTTATCAAGTATTTGTGTCTTGACTGCATATGCTATTTTACTTTGATGTGTATTATATGTTTTAACAGACTTTGACAACAGTATAAAGTATTTTTCCAGAAGAAAATGAAAGTGTTGTTCAAAATAATAATTATGAATTTTTCAATAATGGAACATTTCAAGCTAGTGATCTACCTGTATGTGCACATACACATGTAAGCATATATGTGTATATAGATACACATACATGGAGATATATGTATATAAATACATGTGTGTGTGTATATACAATAAAAAGTGTGGGGTTATTTTGTCTTGTCTGCTGTCTTGTCTCATGCGAGTAAATGATGTCTTAATCTGGTTTTAGACATAGATTTTCTGGGAAGGTAGTATCCACCAGAAAGCACACTTGCTCCTTTGTCTCTTTACTGCCCTCATTTCATTCTAAAAGTGCATCAGATAAGACCTCATTTAAACTCTACACATTTTTAGCCTCTTTTATTTATTCCTGATGTGAGTTAAAAACAAATGTTTAACTACTGCCAATTTCCTTCGGCATGCCAATATTCAGTATTCAGGTTATTTCAAAGTCCTTGGCTGTCCCTGGAATGTCCCTGGAATTTTCTTATTTCGCCACATTCTTTTATCTAAATATGTCTTTTAAAAATATTATAATTATCTTTTGATCCTTTTGATATTTTCTTATTCTGAAGTCTGCTTAAAAAAAAAAAAAGCCTCTTGTCCTACTCCCTTTTATTGTTTCAATCCTTCAGGGATGCAATCCCTGATTTTTAGAAGAAGATACTGAGTCATGCATACATAAAATGCCACAATGTAGAGCTTCCCTTTCCTTGTGGCTGCCAAGTCTCAGGTCAAATTGTCATCTGGCATTTGTGAGCTGTTGTTGAACCTAATTATTGTTGCACGGCTGCTTGGTAAGACAAAGGCACTGCCTGGCTGTTAACAGTTAAACATGTTAAACAGGGCTCAGAGGGCTGCAGAGGCAAAATGTGCTGTACAAAACGGAATGTATAAATTGGTACTTAGCTGAAGCACAGAAGTGCGCAATAAAATTCATAACTGAATTTTACTCAGTTTCAGAAACTGTGATGTGAGTGTAGGGACAAAGTCATGTCTGACTGCTTAGATAATAAGGATGCACTGAAACAGTTATGTGGAAAACCTCTTTTGAGATTTCTTTTAAATTAATGTTATAACTATAGTAGAAAAAAGTAAGTTAATATTCTTTCTGTGTATTTTAATCTTTTATCTTCTTTCCTGACCATTAAGGAAGAGTTTTTCCTATAAAGGTGGATCAAATTTTTCATATGAATTCATCCTAAGATTACAAAGTGAAAATGTGTTTGAGAAGAAAAGTATGTATTCCTTTCTTAGCCAAGAACTAAAATTTATATTTGTACTATATCAGATTGGCAAAATACACTAACTGGAATTCTGGATACTTGCAGTCCATTGTATAAGTACACTAGGAGCAGAGTTGCATAATTTTGTTTTTCTAAATGCATATTTTAAACACTATGTACTAATCAATATAATTTGAATTCTCTATTATATTGTTCTTTTATATATGTTGTGTTTGTTTTCACTATTAGTCTTTTCTTTTAGTATCTGCCTTTAAATGATCTTCATGAATATTTGTTCACTGGTGGAAAGATAATTTTCCTTTTTTTTGAAAATTTATTTATGCAACTTTTTATGTCAGTCATAGAATAAATAAATAATCTATTTGTGGTAAATTCTTTATTTTCTATTTGTGGTAAGTTCTTTCTTTTAAAGAACTCGGCACAGTGTCTTTCCTAAACAATCTTCTGCTGCAGGACACTGGAGATATCTGAAGGAATATTGAGGAGTCTGATTAAACAGTGGAAGAGATTGCTCAGAGAAGTGGTGAAGTCTTCATCCTTGAAGACATTAAAAATCTGACTGGGAATCCTGCAGCTGTGGGTGCTGCCACTGCTTTGAGTTGCAATCTGACAATCTCCAGAGGTGCTCTCTAATTCCAAATATTCTGTGACTCTGCAACTGTGGTGAGCCAAGAAAATGGCAGTTTTGTCATGTGCATAGTGCAGAGAGCTGTTTTCCTGCTGAGAAAAGTGCCAGTATGATCCCACCCTCTAGCCAGAAAGGAGGAGAGTGGCCCAGAATGGACAAGAGAAGGGAGCTGGAAGAGCAGGGGTTGTGTTTCTGGAGTGCCAAAGTAACAACTGAATGCTGAAATCTCAGCTGCCTCTTTTCCATGGGTCTCTGTGGTCAAAATATTTTTAAAAGCTGACCTTATGGATCAGCAAGAGATGATCTTTATCATGACCCTCACTTCCCTAAGCTACTTACTCTTTTTCCTCTGGGAGCATTGAAAGGATAGCACACTGTTTTATATTTCTCTCTCTGAAAAATTCCCTTTATGTAGAGAGGAGATGAAACATTCCTGTTTTTCTTTCATCTTCTAGCACTAGAAGATGATTCTTTCATCCCTCAGAGTGTGTCTCTTCCTCTTACAGTGCTTGAAAGAAAACACCTACCTCATTCAGCTATCATCTAATCTAAGGGCCCTTCCCTACTTCCAACATCCACCCCTTTTTTTTTCCATTTACCACATTAGTGAACTCAGTCTCCACAGGCTTTTCCTATCTGCTCTGAATGCTGCTGTTATCATTCTTGCCTAGTGGAGGGAAAAACTAAACCAAAAACCCACAGATGTTATTCCTGCACTGGGAAGTACTCCAAATTATGGATTTCCTTAGCAAAACTCTTGGAACTCTATTCCACCTCCTTACCTCCCACTGGTACACTGATTGGGCACACTCTGAAAATCTTTCTAAAATAAAAATTTTAGGAGGATATAATCTCAGTCTAGACACACTGACAAAAACATGCTTTACTCATGTAAGTAAACTATGTTATATGTTTAAACTGTCTTGGTCACTGTCTTGCTACTGGAGTTATTATTCATACTTTGCCACAAACATTGTGCTCATTTTTCTGTGACTGTTTTTTTGCCTGGGACTCACTTTCTCCAAGTCTTTCTCATGGAAGCAATATTCTTAGCATTGCCTTAAATAGCAATATGTGGTTTTAAGTTATTCTCACTGTAGGTGGTGTCATGCATTTTTTAAAAAATCACTATTTTTTAAATGAAAATTTAAAATTGCTCCTGCACAGTGCAGCTCAGATATTTGGGTTATGATTTGTACATGCACATTGTTTGAAGAGAAACCACTCTGGTGTAGTTTCAGAGGTGAGCTGCAGAATCTTGTACTCAATCTCAAACAGGGGGTAACTGTATGAGTGATGCTCAACAGCCAGTATTGGTGCTAACACACCCAAAATATACTTCTCCAAATCTGCTCATTTGAACTTAATCCTGGAGGTGTGTCACCAACTCTGGTGCTTAGCAGCTGTCTCCTAAGTGTGCTGGTTTCTAGCAGCAGGCAGCTAGGTTGCACCAAGGTACTGAGCAGTTCAGATGTACATTTTTGTCTCAAACATTCTTGGTCTCTTCTCCTGGGTGATAGCACAAGGGGAAACAGCTTCAAGTTGTGCCAGAGGAGGAACAGGATGGATACTGGGAAAAATTTCTTTGCTGAAGGCATGGTTAAACATGGGAAAAGGCTGCCCAGGGAAGTGATGGAGTCACTATTCCTGGATGTGTTCAAGAAATGAGTGATATGTTTTTAGCGTCATGGTGGAATTATGTCAACAGTTGGAATTGATGGTCTTGGAGGTCTTTTCCAAACTTAAATATTCTATGATTAATTTGAAGCTTGAGAGAAAGTGAGCAAACTTGGCTCTATAGTTTGTTTTTTAGAGCAGTTGCCTAGGAAGGATGCATGGTTTTTGAATTAAAACAAGTTACACAAGTTAGATTGGAATACATAAATTATGCATAGAGACAATGACTTTCAAAGGTAACAGGCAGTGGACTGCAGTTCTGCTTTCTGCACCATCTCTGGGGATGTTCTTTTCTATTTTTTGTTGGCACAAACACAATTATTCCAGTTCTTAGTCATTCACAATTTTTCACTCAGAGTCATCCATTACAATCAGTCTTTGCAAATCTGAAGTGTTATTCACTCTTGATTTTCTTCTAGGTGGTGCGAAAAGAATATTACTGTTCTTCTTCAGTAATACTTTATATATGTTGATTTAAATAATCTTAACATAAGTATAATTTAATATTTTGTTCCTTTCCCTTTCTTTTTTCTTTTTTTCCAGTACCCACCAAGTCTCAGTATCAAGCTTATTCTGTACTGATTGTTTTGAATAACAGTTTTATCTGGACAGTGGGATATCTAGATGTTCTTGCCTAATTGCAGTTTCATTTTTGATAATTCAGTTTTCAGTTTGTCTTGCTTTCTTATGCACACAATCTTGGGATGATTAATCAGTTCTGTTCTCTCTAGGGCTTATGTAATTGACTGGACAGTAAATAATATTTTTTCACTTTCCAACATAAATATTTTCTCTGTAAATCCTTATTCGACTAGAAAGAGGAGGAGACATATTTAAAATGAATGATAAGCATTAGAAAGATACTTACTTGAAGTACAAGAAAAATAGAAAAAAAGAGGACAGTGTTACAGCTGTGTCTTTCCAAGTAGGGAATCATATCCATAATGACCTCTTCTACCTATGAAATGGAGTTTTCTGGTTCTAATAGAATAAAATGTGATTGAAGCCTAGTCCAGTTATTAAAACAATTATGTTTCTAACACTTCTCTCTTTATTGATTTTGAAAGTGTTCTGAGTTTTTAAGTTTCTGAATGTTTTAAATTAATAAAAAATAGGCTTATCAACTGAGAAGAGGGTGGTCCCTTACTGGTGCATAAAGAAATGTCTTAGTTTCTCTGAGAATTTGCTTCTAATGCTTATCCTTTTCAAAAAATAGTACGAAATTTTTCCAGGATATGATTTAATAAAACCATGCANTGCTTCTAATGCTTATCCTTTTCAAAAAATAGTACGAAATTTTTCCAGGATATGATTTAATAAAACCATGCAATTTCAATATTTTTTATTGAGCTGCTGCAGAAGCATGTGGATTCTTTACAGTGAAAGAATATCTATGTATTCAAGGATAATCTACATAATTTTCTACAAAACAGGAAAACTACAATAAACTTCTTCATACAAATTGCTAAAACAATCTCATCAGGAAGAATTTGTAGTGCCATGGAAGGAATGAAGAGGGAAACTACAGAAATGAGGATGCACAGCTAAATATATTGCAGTTTGAAACATTTCAATTTGCATTCAAATTGAATAAAAATTATAAGAAAATTTAAACATAAATCCTTTTATGAATTAAGAGAATCTGCAAAAAGCTGACATGCATTTTGCATGTTTCTCTGTTATCCTCTTGGTAAATATATTATGATTTTTACTACCTCTCTTCAATTAATAATAGGTAAAAGAGTTTAGATTTAATTCCAGTAGGACATACGATGCAGTACATCACAATATTATTGCAGGCCAGTTATTAACATTAATCATTATGTATATATTCTCCTTGATTTATTAAGCAGAAAGATGAAAGGAAAAAAATTAATTTGAGGAACAAGGTCAAATAAAAAAGATCTGCTTTTGGAAAAAAATTCAGCTGCATAAATATTAATCAAATTTAGTTTTAAATGTGTCTGCAAATTACTGTAGATAAATTACATTGCCACTGGAAATTACATAATGAGAGCTGTTATGCAAGGGAATGCCTGTGTTACTGTATTAAAAATGATACTGCACTCTGCCTGCTTTTATCTGTCTATCATTAAAATTTATGTCTATTGGCCAAGCTGTTCATAACAAGCTCTCTTATTTTCGGATTAAATACTAATTTGTTATAGCAAAATTAGTTCCCCTATGCACTCTTTTAAGTCTATCAGAAGTTTTTATTTACAAGTACTGGGAAATAATTGAACATAAAAATTAATAATCCCTTCCAGAGAAAGAAAATATTGTTTCAACATTTCTTCACAAAGTTGTTTTGTTGGGGTTTTTTTGGTTTTGGTTGTTTTTTTTTTTTATATATGCATGGTAGTGTTATTGATATCAAGAGGAGGCATGCATGTGAGAAGGACAAAAGCATTTCTAGTTCATTGGCAAGATTTCATTATGGGATTTTACTATCTGAATTTTAGGTTCATTGGTAGTTAACAAACTCCCCAAAAGTATAAATTAATTTCCAGTTTACTTTAGATTAATATTTGCAGTAACAATATGGCTGTTTTAACGTGATCATCATGTTTTATACAAATGTCCAAACAGCCAACTCTCATTTAGGTCTTCAGTCTTTCATCTTCTGGCTTTAATGAACTTTGGGCTGCTCTTTAGCTGTCTGTGTTACAACTGTAGTAAGAAGAAACACGTTTGTGAGGTTAAGTGAAGGGAAGAAACAATTAGGAAAAAACCCTGTAACGTTTATGAAGACAAAAGCCATTTCCAAATACGTATCCAAAACTTATGTCACAATAAAGCACAGCAGGATTTCAAACAGAGCTGGCTTGGTTTTGCCATTGGATGTTTGAAGGTTACCAAACTGCATCTGCTGTTTGGCAGATTGTTTAATGCAGCGTGTGCGGCGTTGACTCTTCCCCAGAAGCAGAATCCCGGTAACTCTGGTCTGTGAACTAGAAGGAGGATACTCCTGTAAAATGCTAGGAAAGGCAAGTTCCAAAGTCAAGGGAGAGAAAATCATGAGATTTTGGGCAGTAAACATGAATCATAGAACTGTCAAGCAAGATTACAAGGAAAAATGGGCAAGGAGATCTGGAAAATGAATTCAACTGAAAATTAAGTGTGACATTATCACTTAAATATTCCTATGGAGTTTCTTTGTTTTGTGTTATATTTTTCTTTACATAAAACTAGAAAAAAAGTGTTGGGGTTTTTTTTAAACATACCATACCTGGCTATGTACTATGAAGTTCTCATGAAAAGCTTGCCCTTTCAAAATGAACTCTGACACAAATGACCTGATTTTCTATGTTGCTGACAAAACTAGCTGTAGCAATAGTGGAATACAAATGAATAACACAAAAAAATACTCAGTGAGAAAGGTGAAACTGTAACCCAGAACTATGGATTGAATATTATTTTGGAGAGTTGGAATTTATCTAATTTCTAGGCATTTGGAAATACATACTTTCACATTTCATTAACTACTTTCAAATACTTCACACACTCAACATTCTATAAATGTTGATGAGCCTTTATGTGTTAGTGTTTATAGTGCTTGTTTATATTTGTATTTAATTTAAAAGCAGTGACTACTAAGTAATTATTGTAATATAATATTGTCAAAATGTATCATGTTCCTGGAGCAAATATGTAAAATATTTGTCACAATTATTCTTGTCTTACCTTGGACTTATTTTTTGTGTTATTAAAGCAGACTTTCCTGCTTAAAATTGTAAAAGTACAAAATAAATTGATTGATTCACTTTCATGGTAAGATAATGCATTTCATCTTTCTGTAGCATGCCAGAACACAGCGTGATGTTTGGTATTTTCTAGCTATTGTGTGGGTGGTATTGTTTAAAACTAACCTTACACAAAAATATTTAAACAAAATATGTAGCAAATGCTCCTAAGCTCTTCTAGCTTGAATTGTATTTGAAGCCTGTCTAATAGGAAGATTTTATGAGAATCTCATTGAACACTAAAGTCTACTTAGGGCTAATAACAATAAGGGAAAAGAGTAAAGACAAGTCAATATTTAGCAAAACTAGTTCAGGGTTTTCTCCATCCAGATTCCCAATATCTTATGTTCTTGCCTCTCAAATCATTCTGTCTTGGAAACATATATAGCAATACACTGCAAGCAATGGAAATAAAACAAGTGGTCAAGCCTTCCTCCTGTTGGGTCAGATATTTTAATTCTTGATAAATACAAAAAGAAGTACCATATTTTTTCAACAAGAATTGTGCTTTGTAATTTTTATGTATTTATCAAAATGAAACAAAAATTTACCAAGGGCAGAATAGATTGTGAGCCTTTTAGGGAACATTCTTTTTCTGTACTTTTATGCTTGACTATGCAACTAGAAAATCTAAATGCTTTTTAGACATTAGAAGACTATAATCATAGTTTTTAATACTTTCATTGGTACCTAAATATTCTAAAATATGTATAATCTAAAAATGTATAATCTTGAACTTTTTCCCTCTCTAAAGAATAAACAAAAGTAAGCAGCAAAATAAAACAACAAGCATTACTCTATAGGTCTACATATCATAACTATCTATGCATAAATAGAAAATACATATAAATGTACAGAAGAATCATCAGCAACTCTTAACAAAAAAAACTATTAAGTTCTTTAGGGAAAAGCAGCAGGAAGAAATCCATAATTCTTCTCTGGAACCTCTTAGTGTGAATTCATCCATAGCAAGGTAGTGCAGGAGTCACAGTTTCACCCCACCACCAGCTAAGGGCCACAAAGCCTCCTACTCATTTCTGCCTGGTGGGATGGAGAAGTGAAGTGAAAGAACAAAAAGTGAGGAAACTTATGGGTTGACATAAAGTTTAATAGGGAAAGAATTCACAACTTCCCATTGATAGGCACATGTTCAGCCATTTCAGGACTGAAAATTTTGGAGATTATATTTTTGTGTGACAACAGGCCAGAATTCTTAGGTGTAATTTTGATTAAATATTCTATTTATATTACAGGAACAAAAAGTTATATATAATTTTATAAGGAGGCTTTGATTCTGATATGTGTGACAAGGTGTATATTTGCCTTCAAATTTATGCAGTTCTTGTTGATTCTTACTTATTTGATAGTTACTTTCTTCTGGATCATGCCTAGCAAGAGACATCACCTCAGCATTTTGGGAGGAGGTTTAGCTCTGCATGAAACAAATATTGTCATCTCTTTATCCTTATTATGAAATGGCTAAATTATAGATAGGGATACAGTGGATCCCAACTATTTCCTGACTCATGATTACTGTGGAGAAATGAATGATCCATGGTCAAAAAGACACTTCAGGTTCTACTGCCTGCACTTACAATGTCTGGTGTTGGTACTTTAAAGATGAGCTCATATCCAATATGCCTACCTAGTAGAAGACTGGTGATGTCTCTTGCAGTTAAGTATAGTGGCTGATTATATTGCAAGAGCTGTATATTGTACCTTAGAATAGCAATGAGTCAACAATTTTTGCCTCTGATACGTTTCTTCTCATAGCATTATCTTGATGCTATTTTCTCCTAGTAAAGTGTGTGAAAAGGAATGTCAAAATTCTGGGCATCTCAGTTATGGGGTATAGGGAACTCTACTTAGCCCTGTGCCATGGATGTCTCCACTTCTAAGATAAAGGATAATTAATTTATAGGAGTCCTCCCAGGATTTGAGAGGAAGAAGGGAGTCAATAATGTACAACAATGATATTTCAAAGGCAGCAGAGTCTTCTGTGCATGGATCTGTCATTAAACAGTGAATATCACCAAAATGGGTTAATGTGGGTGTGCAGGGCTT
>VWYP01025185.1:0-10873 GCA_013400435.1 Pycnonotus jocosus | reverse complement strand
ATAAATCTTATGTCTAATCTTTATAAAATGTTAATATTATAAAATTGCAAAATATTAATTTTTAAAATTGGCTATTAATAAAAAAATGGTTATCAATTAAAAAAATGTCTTCTTTTGTTCTTGAGACTGGTGCAGTAGTTTACAAAGATTTTTGACAGAGAATTCTAGAAAATTTGTGTTATTAATGCAGATACACTAAATAGGGGTCTTTGCACTTTATCTTTCCTATGCTGTGGTGGGTGTTGCTCTATTGGCTGGTTCATTGGTCAGCTGAAGGGCCACACAAAGGGAGGAGTGGTAGGCTTGGAAGGAATTTGGTGGCACATCACCAGGTGTGTTGTCCTCCCAGTGCAAGGAGGGGCTGCACCTGCCATGGCAGGACAGATGTGCTGCTTCACACATCCCCCTGCTCTTCCATTCTGCTCCCACTACATTTTGGTAGCTCTGATGCTTAGTTACTGAAGGAGAGAGGGATCAGACCCCTGAAGGAAATTAGAGGATTCATTTGTTAGATTGAGTTTTGATAACATTGCAGGGGGCAATCCCAGTGACTGCAGTGAACTTGCTAGAATATAAAAAATGACTACACTGAAACCTTTACTGTCAGGGGTGCTCTCTGTGGGCAGTCTTCAGCTCCTATTTGTCATTCAGGTTTCCCTAGCTTACCTTGAATGCATAAAATGGACAGCATTGTAGGAGAAAGAGAAAACAGGTGATGCTAGATAAGTTTCTCCGTCATCTGTTTCTGAGATGTCTAATTTTTTCCACATGGATTATGTATATATAAAATAGATTATGCTGCCCAGAGTGCTAAATACTCTGAAACAGGTAGCACATTAAACTTTGGACTTGGTTCAGTCTAGGAAATTATATACATTGGCCTGTGCAAACATATTTATATATTATCATATTATATATATATGTGCCATTGCCGTATGTATTTAAAGATACAGATGTGGTAAACATATTTAGAAAATCTGCAGATTGAGTCAAGCCATCAGTATAATACTGTGTTTCTTTCAGAATAATGTGAGAAAGAGGAGACCTTGAATATACAGGTGTGGTAACATCTGCTTTTGCCACCCACTTGAGACATGAAAATCTAACAGAGGGGAAGAAACATCTGTCTGCTGGAAATTCTCCACGCAAGCAGCGGGTCCCCAGGCAGCCCAGAGCTCAGGAGCCTGGCACACGTGTGCAGCTCCCAGGGGGAACTGTGCCCAGCACAGCAGGAAATGTGCTCCTTGCTAAGGAGGCACCAGGGCTGTGTGGGGCTGCTGTGGTGTCCGTGGGCACAGCTCATCCCTGGAACCCTCCAAATGCTGGGCTGGATAAGGCTGCTGGGCTTTGCTGCTGTGGGGTTGTAACTCAAGTGATGCAAAATGAGAAAAAGGAGGTAAATTCCATGGGACAGGCAGATTGCCCTTTCAAGCACTGCTTTGAGGTCATTTCATTCAGTTACCTGTGTCTTGCTAGAACCATCCTCTTGGGTTTGTTGTCCTTTACCGATATAAAAACTAGCACAAAGCATTCTTTGGTTATTTTCTGTCAAACTTAATCTAAAAAAAAAAAATAAAAAAAATTGGACAACTTTGGTGTGTTTGAACATATTGTTATGTTATGTATTCATGGGAGGAGGGATAAAGAAGGAGCAGTGTGAGACAAGTGGCATCAGTGACCCATGCACTGTATTATTGTATTAAATGGGTGTGCACATCAGTCCCTAAAGCTCATTCTCAAGAGAAGGGCTTTTGTCAGTGCAATCTGTGCTCCTGCAGAACACGAGGGATGCCTGCTGGTGTACAACAAGGGGTTGAGCCTATTCACAGTGTGGAGGAGATGGGAGAATATGAAAAATATTCTCCTGGTCTCCTATGTTGACAATTCTGTCATGTACCTTTACAGGTCAAATTCGTTCTGGTGAAAAAAAAATCTTATTTTTTAATTTTTGTTTAAGAGACCTTCTCAGCATCTACTGAACCTGGAAGACAGGAAAATTACTTGTGTTCTATTTAAAAATAGAGATAGATAGATAGACAGACATAGATATATATTCTCTGCTTTACTGTAATAACTTCAGGTGGGGAATTGCAGTTCTGAATATTACCTTTATATTATTTCAGGGAATAATACTTCATGGTTCTTATAAATTTGATCATATTTTTTGATAAGTAAATGTGATCACGCATGTGATTTTACAGTTGAAATAAAGCTGAAAATTACTTCCAAACTATTCTCTAAATCTCAGTAGCCCTTTGCATATTTCTGCTGGGCAGGATGTGAAAAGGGACTGTGGAAAACCATGTGTTTTTCAGGCTCAGTGACATGTTAGTGTTCTTAAAGCTGATGGTTAACTTACCAACCTGTTTTCTAAAAAGCCTTGTTTGATTTGCTATCCTTGACACTGTCTTGGAGTTTGTTTTTGGAGTATCTTAAAAAGTTTATTTTCAGTGACATTTCTACATCCTTCTGTAGCCATTCAAAGTTGGATTTGTTCTGAGGCCCTTTTGTAGAACAGCACTGATTAAGGGTCTGTCCCAGGGTGTCTCTTTGGTAATTAATCAATCTGGCCACAACTCCAAGTCCAGGCACTGGAGGTGTCTTCAGATCCTTGTGTTGATGTAGCATTAACTTTCCCCAGGTGTCTTATAGAGGAGCTGAGAGGTCCTGGAGTCCTTTTTCTAACTGGGGCAGAGTAGGCAGCTCCAATTCCCAGGCTAAGGAAGTATTTGAGGCATGTCCTGTGCCTGTGTCCTTGCACTTTAGGTGACTACAGCCTGTGTTCAGGACACATGTGACGAGTCAGGTGCATTCATGGGACTGGCTGTGATGTCTTTAGCAAATTTTCAGGCTCATTCTCTTCCACAGGGGAAATATTATTTGGCCATAGCATCTAAAATAGAGTTAGACCTCAGAGGATTTGCTTCCAGTGCTCAGATCACAACAGTCCTTTGCTAATGTGCAAAAGTTTCACTCAGCTAGTTCTTTTTAGTTTGTGTCCAAATGAATTTGCTGAAGACCTCTAAATTTGGCAGACAATTTATTAAAGAAAGCCCTTTTCCTGCTTAGATTTTTTTTCCACATTAGAAGATAAACAGGTAGACTCTACATTTCAGACATTGTTACATCTTGCTGCTGAAAGCTGAGGCAAGATTTTTTCATTAATTTTGACAAATAAATATTAGCAGAAGAGATAGACTTGTAAATATTCTACAAAATCCAACTTTTTTAATGAGCTGTGTGATAGCTGAATATTGAATTTGTAGACAGTAGGTCTTAGCTTGGCTGAAATCTGCTTTAAAAAAACACAAAAATGGGTAAAATGTGAAAATTTCCCAGTAGCAGTTATTTTTCCTTTATATTCTAACCATTCAACTTACTCTGCAGGGTAAGTACAATGCACTTACAGTGCAACTGGCAACTTTGACTTTCTGAATGAGCTGATGTGTCAAATACCTGAGGGGTTAAGATTTTCTTCATCATTTTACTGTAAACTGGCCAGACATTTTGCTGAGCCCATGAATATGCAAATATAATTGTATGGTGGAATGTGGGGGGGTTATTTCATTTTCTATCTGCCATCACCGAGTAATATCTCTGTTGTCATTGGCCATTGATTGCTCCATTGAGTCCTTGCCATTCTGTCTTCAGCTGGCTACTTAAGCAAAGGGTTAATTCAGTTTTGGTTCCTTAGTCTGTCACTGCTGCTTCTTTCCTTTTCTCTGTGATTTAAACAGAATACTTCAGCCTCCCAGCTGTCAATCTGTCAGTTTTCATGAGTGCTAAATACACTAGGGGGAAAAAAAGCAATTTATTACATTTTCACAACTGAGGAAGAATGGATGGCTCAGGAGATTGGTAATGAGCCTGGATACCAAAGTTACAGATCCAGCACAGAGCTACACATGCTGCTATCAAATTCAAAGATATCTGCAGAGACATTGCAGAGATTGCACCAAAGAAGCTCAAGTTGGAATGCTCTTGATGGGACAAGATTTTCTTGTACATGATTGCAGTGAATTTAAACTGAAATCCCTGGAAGTCCAAGTTTAACAAATGAAATTCTTGTCATAGGTGCCTCTCCAAGCTGTTCATTCAGCAATCTACTGCCAATGGATCTAGTGCACAGTCACTTTTCTCCTCTTGGCTTCAGTTTTTCTTAATAGTCAGCTCTCCTACAATGTAAGTGTGGTGTAAAGTTGATTATTTAGAACATTTTGGTATATTGTATGATGGAGTAGTGCAAGTCCAATGTAAAAGTGCAAGACTAGACTTCCATTCATAAATAACAAAAAATAATACTTCAAAGGAAACTTTTAAACTCTTTTCTTTTTCTTGTGGAAAGTCGAGTTTACAATATTTTCAAGACTTTTTTGATCATATTATTAGGGAGTTTTATACCTAAATGCTGTCTAACACGAAAAAAAAAAAATCATTCATAACCAGAGTTTGCAGCAGGAAGCTGTTCAAACAAACAAACAACCAACAATGGTGGTGTCTTGCACATGGAGAATCTTCAGCAAATGTGTTGAATTGCACTGTTTGTTTCACTGAGATTTAATGATGTCCAGGCTCCATTTATTTCAGTCCAATGATATGAGGCTGAACCAAATTTTGATTCAAAATTAGGAGCGATGGGCCACTCTGAATGCCCAAGAGAATAAATCTTGTCTCTTGTAAGGAAGGCTGCAGTATGTATGCAGTGTTCACTGGCCATTCTGAAGTATTTGTTTATCTTTCACTGATGTGTACAGAGTCTTGTGAAATTAGAAAAGGTTGAAAATTAATAGATAGTAGCTTTTTTGATTAGAAGTATGTGACATTCTCCTAACAGGAGCTTTCAAGTGTTTCAGCAGCTTTTTTACTTATAACTAATTAAACAATATGGATTTTTTCTAGATAATAGATTTAGAGTGCATGAAAGATAAATAATGCTCATATGCTGCTATTTTGTATCACCTGGGGCAATTCTCTACCAAAAATCGAAACAGAAAACAAAACCCAAAACCTTCCCAAAAATCAAACCAAAATAATGATTTAAAAAACCACAAAAAAAATCCTCACTGCGAAAAAATAGGATCTATTGCCTTGTGAAATATCTGATAGGACAAGATGTTCAATATACAGCATTTAAACCTGAATCCTGATAAATAATAAAGAAAGCAGTTGCTTGCAGTAGCACTGACTCCCCAGTTTAAGGCTGAATTTTGGAGTTAAGGCTGTCCCAGTTTACTTTCACACAAGGCACGTGCAGTTGTGCTTGAACAGGGTAATCTTTGATGTGACTCAATCCCTTAGAAAGGTAAATCCCTGAGGGATGGATTAAAGGTGTCCACTCACAGCTAATGTGAGTATTTCAGTGCCTTTTATATGTTTGTCTGTTTTGCAGACTTTATTTTATTTCCACAAGCAAAACATGAGTTTTTGCACTTACTAGCTATTAATAGACAGTGTTTGCTCATCATTTTTATATGCACATAGGCACAAGGCTACAGAACTCCTTGTACTACAAGGAGTAGTACATAGGGAGGAGAGTAATCTGTAAAAATATGGCCAGATCAAATCATTGGTTTTAAATGCTCTCGTTTGGAACTTGAACCATACTCCAAGAGGCTTATAAGCAAAAAAAAATTAAGAAGTTAACTTTCTGGAATCTGAAATGTATTNAAAAAAAATAAAAAAAAAATTAACTTTCTGGAATCTGAAATGTATTGAAATTTAACCCTTCCAGTTCAGCCTATTGGAATACATGGTTCAGTTCTGTTCACACAGAAATGTAATGAAGGTGATTATTTAAAGAGGAGGTCTAAGTTCATAACTAAGTTCTCTGTCTCTCAAATCCCTACACATTATTTCCCTGTACTGTGGATGCTATTATGTATCTCCACAAGTCATCCTTAACTGGTGATTAAAAACTTTCAAGAACAGCATTTTTTCCACTTTTGATTAAAGTGACATTTATATTTTCAAGCCTATGCTCAGTCCCTAATAGTGAAAAGTTAATGTGAGAACATATTATTTTCTATATTTAATTCTTTTTGAGTTAATAATAAATTTAGACTTATCATCAAAATGACATGCCAAGTGAATAGCACATGAGATTTTGGAGTTACGTGATGATGTATTTGCATATAGATTTTTGAGTGAGTCACTTGTTAATCTATGTTTGTTCAGCTAAACATTTGCATATATCTGTTTGTATTTGACTCTATCTAGCCACACATATGCATATACATTAAAGTGCAGGTTGGTTCCTCAACGTGTTGTATGGATCATGGCTGATGATAACTTGTTTGTCATACAGAGGGGGAGCTAGTGATGGTATTTGCACCCTGTTTTTTCCATCATACAGAGCTTTTTGGCAGAAAGAGACTTAAAAAGTTTTCACTTATGACCATCGCTTACAGTTCGGAGGTTACCTGGTATAAATTAATTATAATTTAAAAAGCTGTAGCTTGTAAGTGGCACAATGCTGTAGTTGCAGAAATGGGCATGAATGAATTTCAAAACTGTCGCTGACTTAATGATTGCAGACTGAAGCTGCCTTTCTTCCACCGTCTTTGCCAGATCCACTCTTTTTATCCCAGGGTTTGAAAAGAATGATGTTGCCATAATTACACACTACCTGACAGATGGCACAATGGCAGTGACGTGTCGTGTTTTACTAATGTGTTTCTTTATCAGATGTTCACACCAGAAGTATTTACCTTTATATAACACTGACATCAATTGTGCAGGCTGGAAACAGATTTATTCCTCTGAAAAAGTGTTTCTAATAAAATGAATACAGTGACATTTGGAACTGCAAGCCTTGAGGCATGTATTCTCTACCAAAACCCTTAATTAATTCATAGCTTAGCTTGACTTGGTGTGATTTTTTCAGCACAATTGCTAACAAAAATAATCAAACATATTACCAATTGCAGTAAAATAAGTACTATTAAATTCAGCTCCTGTCATTTGTCATGGTAAAATCAAAACCTTGGCACAGCTCTTACTGAAAAACCTCACAGGATGGGAACCATGGGATTTCCTCTGACCAGTCCTCAGATAATCAATATCAGATTAATCAATCTTTGGTTAGCTAAACGTCAGAATAGATCTAATTCTGATCATCTTCCCTGATCTGCTGGTGAGGATAACTTTGTAGATATTTAATGGAAGAACAGATAAATTTCATCAGAAAAATCTTGGCTATGTGTTCTTCAGACTTGGTACCATTTTTCTCTGTATTTGGACTTGTTTTGCTTGCATCTCAGCAGATGATTGACTTTCAAAGTGCTGTTCTATTTTGAACATCAAATTATTGTTAATAAAAAACCCAAAACCAGCTTTTTTGGAGATAATATTTATCACCTTCATAATTTTCTGAGTTTAGGAGAACAATATTTTGGAGGTTTCTCCCTGACTGTGAGCACTCTTCATTAGTTTTGAAAAGACACACTGTGTTCATTTCATGTGATGATTTTTACTTATCACTGCAGTCCTTTTCTGTACTCTTAGCATAGAAACAATACTGCTCCTACCAGAAGCTCTTTGAAGCAGAGACATGTGCTTTTACTGCTGTCAGAAAGAAAACCTAATTGTTCATCTATATGAACAAGCATGTATAGAATTGATTACAAAACTCAGCTGTTATTCCTTTATTGTTGACCTGTGAGAACCTTTGCATACTACTGCATGAATGCTGGTTGGTTTGGTGTTTAATAACTTTTTGTTTTGCCTTTAGGTCTTTGAGCTAAGCTGTTGGTTTACAGGGCTACATGTTTTGGAATAGCTATAATTACGTTTCTAAGTTATCTTCTGTTAAGTTACATGTTCAATATCTAATTGTAATGTAACTTATAGAATATGAGAAATAAATGTATCTTTTCAGATAAGACTTTTTTTTTAATACACAGCTGCTTTATTAAAAGCTTGGAATGTTTAGGCTTTATCTATGTAGTTTGGAAAAAAATGAAGTCATGCAACTGACTGTGTGCTCAGAGATCAGAGTGTGAAAGCTTACACAGCTCAGGTTCTGTACATAGGAAAGGCAATGGTTTGCTATTACTACATTTATTTATTGAGTTTCATCTTCCTTATAGAAGTGTTAATTATGTCCGTGAGTGGTCAGACATTGGGAGTGCAATAAAAATCAATAATTAATTAAAATCCCTTTGTAAGGAAACGTTGAACAGGTAAGAATTGTTAAGTGGGGCAAGTTTTTGCAAGATATCTGGAGGACTGGAGCCTGAACCTTGTTTCTGTTTTGGTCCTGAGCCAAAAGGCAAGTTAATACCCCTCAGACCACTGATCTGTCTCCACTTCCAGATTCCTTATTAGCTGCAACTTTTTACATGTGAAGGAAAAGTAATTCATCAGCAGATGGGGACCATATCAAAGATGGTTTTTTTGGCACTTGTACCAATCTGAAGAATGTATTGTGGTCAAAGCAGAACATGGTGAGCTTTAAAAATTTCCCTTGTCCTCCAAAACAGTGCAAAGATGATTTCTAACACAGCATGAATGCTGGCTGAGACACAAGGTGACTCACAAGAGACTACTTCAAGTCCTTATTTAAAAGTTACTATTCTTAAAAATGGAACTGGGAAGAGATGCTTATCAAAACTAAAACAAGCAAAAATCCACTTGTGCCTTCCATGTCTACATAGCATCTTTCCCAAGGTGCCTGGTGAAGTTTGGTTCTACAAATACAGTGGAATTTGTTTCAAAACACTTGATTAGTTAAAATATTTTACTCCAGGCAGTCTTATTCTATTAGAATAATTTTAGTCTTTTAAGCCTCAACTATAAACTTTAACTAAATAAACCAACACTAATTGGTAGATTATATTTTTTTTATAAATTCTGTAATTACAACTCCTTGATTTAAATGCAATCACAAGGGAGGTAGAACAAGGTATTTGTTTAAATAACTTATGTAATTGAGGTGTTTCCCTGCAGGTTGTTCAGCTGCTACATTCGCAAAACTCAAATATGATAGATTGGGGTTGGTTTAATTTTTGTGGTTGGTATTTATATTCTTTGTAAGTTTTTTAATTTAGCTTGTCATCCAAGCTAACCAAAGCACAGTTGGTTTGTCAGCTCTTTCATTTTTCTTGGAACTATGGATTTTCATTTGTATGCAGGTTTTTTAATGGCACATGAGTTACTTTGTATCTCACACAGTGCAAGATCTAATTAGCTCAATCTTAATGGCAAATAATTAGTGATGCTTTTTTAATAGATGCATAAATATATGGAAGGGAAATATTACAAGAACAGGAGCTTTTCAATATAATGTCTTGACATGGAAGCAAACCTGGTTCCTCTTAGTAATGGGAGTGTATGAGTAATTTCAGAAACTCCTATAACAAATTTTAACCTGTGCTTATCTCTGTAATGGAGCTGGGTTTATTTCTCTCTTCTCCTCAGTCTGTAGAATTGTGTTTCTTTGGTTTCCCTTGTAGAATGTGATAGTTGTGCTCTAGATGATAAGTGCACCCTTGGGCTTTTAAGGAAGCTAAGGTTCTGCAGTGACTCATACTTTAAAAGTAGTGATGTAACATTTTTGCTCAACATTTGGCAGGGGGAAGCACTGTCTGTTTTTAGAGAGCACCACGAATGGTCCCGTGACAAGGACATCAGGAGCCCATGCTGAATTCTGGCACACAGTGTTCTTCACCCCCCTTCATCTCCAGGGCAGGATGTCCCATGGTCTGGAATGTCCCTTTGGTCAGTCTGGGTCACCTGTCCTGCCTGTGTCTCCTCCCAGACTCCTCACCAGTGTGGCACTGCAAAAGGCAGAAAAAGCCTCAACTCTGTGCAAGACGTGCTCAGCAACAACGACAACATTCTGTATTATCAACTCTGTGATCAGCACAAATCTAAAACTCAGCTCCACATCTGCCACTGTGAATTGCCCCAGTCAAAACCAGCTCAGGGGCTTTTATGTTTCAGTTTGTACCATAGAGTGAATGGACCTAGGAACATCGGCTCCTGAGGCCCACAGGCTTTGTGTCAAAATTTCTGGCTACCAGTTTTCCTGGAGTTGGAGAGTGAAGTCTGCCCTGTGAGTAAGAGGTGCCACCCTCAGGATGGTTGCTGGTGCTCCAGCTTTCCTGCTGGTGCATGAGTTACTCAAATCAAGCAAAGCTGGACCGTGGATCTGTGCCTCTTCCTGGATGGGCACCCTGGGCTGCTGTGCCTTTGGGTACCCACAGATTTACACTGAGGACCAGAGGAGGCCAGCAGACACCTCTGGGGGTCCTGGGGGTGGGGAGGCACAGGGGGTGCCCAGGCAGGCACAGACCCTCCCTGGCTGCCAGTGTGCTGTGCTGGCTGTGCCACGGTGCCTTTCACAGGCCAGGGGGACACCAGCCAGGAGTTGTGGGGGTTTTAAATTTGTTTTTTCCCTGAAGGATGATCACATGTGATTATTATTATAATTTTAATGTATAGCCACAAAGTATGGCTAGCTATACCATTGCAATGAGTGCATTTCATGTGTTTTATTCTAGGCAGGCAGGTGTGACAGGATACAATACCATTGTGAACAATTGGTCTAAAACCAAATAATATGGAAAGGGTTTTCCTCTAACTAATTAAATGCTGTGATTCAGAATATGGAATGGAATGTTTAATCATGTAGGGGTTTTTTTATTCTTACAGCTGCCAGAAGTTATCCCAACTTTCTCTTTCTGACTGCACATTTACCTTTTGAATGACTGTAGCTTTCCCTCTTGGGGAAAGGAAATGTGGTGCTTATTTATGACAGGAATCTGTTATGGGCCCTTTTGTTCTCCATGTGCATTTCAGACTGAATTCTGAGGAAACCCTAAAAACTAAAGCATGCTGTGCTTAAGCCTTGGGCTCATATTTAGAGGTCCCA
>VWYP01025181.1:13478-26400 GCA_013400435.1 Pycnonotus jocosus | reverse complement strand
AAGTTAATAACTGGAAATCTGAACCCTGAATAGGGGATACACATCACAAGTCTGTACAAACACGATGCATGATACTTTTGTTTTAATACCTATTATATGTCCTCTTCTTTCCATAATTCATTTTGTCTTTCATACTCAGCCATCCTGGTGCCTATAACTTACTCCCTTCAGAGCAAAACCAGATATAAAGTGCTTCTGTTTTTCCTTTTTCTTTTTGCATCCTGCAGTTCCCATGGTGCTGAAAATCAGTTTTTAATCTCCTCAGTTAAAAATAGGTTTGAGTTCAATAAACAAGAGTATGAAATATTTTTTTTATTATTATTTTTGTTCCCCTGGAACAGGTATGTCTCTCCCTAATTTTCCATGTATTCAGTTCCTTTCCAAATCCTCAGAAGGAATCCTGTTTTTACAAGCAAATTAACTTTCTTTTTGGAGATGAGAGTTGCAGATGGTGAGATTTTTATAAAAATATTTAATCTGGAAATAAACTAAAGAGAATTTAAAACTGTGATGGGAAAAAACAGATGAAGAAAAGAATCTTGAAGTGATCCAAGAAGCTCAAACTCATTGTGTTTATTATGTTAGTGCCTGTTTGCATTTTATTTTTCATTTATATAGAGTTGTAAGTGTAGATTTCAGAAATTCTTGTAGCTATAGTGCATTGTCTCCTAGTAGGGACCTTAAACATTTGTAAGAAGTTGTTTCTAACATGTTAACCCACTAATCCTGAAATAAATGTAGAATAAGAATTTTCTGAGGTTTGCTTTTAAAATATACAAAAACTCCCAGCATTTAGTTGAGTGGGTTTCTAGGTAGAGCAAATCAGTCCAAATAAATTTGAAAGTTTTTGAGCCTGACTTCCTTTAAACATCTTTGTGCAGGTCCAAAACTTGTATTTTCATTTGCATTTAGTCGATGAATGCCTTTAATATGTTAAATTTCAATTAGATTATTAAAAAAAAAAAAAGATGGTAAAAATATGAAGGGAAATGTTTCAAACAAATGGGTGAATGAAGAAGGTGGTGGGAAATGCCTCTGAGATTTCCTTCAGCTGAAGGGTTATAACAAACAGCACTTATCCCTGTGCTGGCTGAAATAGAGAGCAGGGACAGTGCTGGGTTTATGACAATAAAAGGAAGAATTGAGTTTTGCCCCACCTGTGGAAGAAATTCAGGCCTTTTAGAGAGAGAGAGAAATATAAACTTGTCTGCAGAATGTTAACAATCACTAAATCACCGTTGCTCAGTGAATATTATCTTGGGAAAGGAACTTTTAGGAGACCTCCTTTACAAAGGCTGTGAGACGTGACTGTTTTATGTAAATAAATGGATAGCCCTAAGGAGATCGTTCATTACTTCTGCAAAATCAACTTTGGAGGTATGTGGCAGCTGGGAAAAACGCATCTTCTTTAAGAAGTGATTCCTCTTCACATTTTATTTAAGTATCTGACCAGAGGGAGGGATATGGATCACAGTTAGAGGATTATAAAGTTATGTATATCACTTATTATTTCATTCTCCAAGGCAGTATTCTGTTTAAGGAGGGAATTGAGAGAAAAAATGGACTTATGTTAGTTTTGGTTTTGTGCTAATTTATAGGCTTCTATTATAAGCTACTGAGAAAAAAGATTTATGCAGTGATCTTTCCATAGCTAGGATTGCCACTATAAGTTTTTTCTTCTGTCCCCCCAGCATTCTAGTAACTTCAAAATTACTTTTGTCATAGAAGATTGACCCCTTCTATGAGAGGCTGAAGTTGTCCTAAGTCTGAATTGAGCTAACCCTTGACATAATGTAAACAATTACAAAACACTCAAGGTGTTTTTTTTTTTAGTTTTTGCTAAGCAGCCATGCCATTTATAAAATTTGTATTCCAATGCTACAGTTCCCTCAGAAGGCAGCAAGCCCTGCTCAGAGGTAGGGAAGCAGCTCTGCTCTCCAGGAGGTTGGCTGCTGCTGCTGATGCCTTAAGTTTTAGTTTTCATGTTTTCCAGATTCTGTCCTGCATTTGTGTATTACTCTGAACTCCATATAAAGTGTTAGCAAGTTTTCCTCACAGTTTAGTCAGACAAAACAATCCTTTTCCAGCCCCAGAACCAAGGACATTGTTGCAGCTTCGGGCCCAAAAAGTAGAAAAGGTATATATTATATGAGTACTTATACTTTTATAAGTATATACTTATATAAAAAACAGAATTGAGGAGAGCAAACTGGGAAGGTGGGACTTCATTACCCGAAGCTGTAATTGAATAATTAACCTCAATGTGTAAATGGACCAAAACTTGTAAAACTGTGAAAACTCATGACCAGGTGTCCATCTTGGGCTCTTGTGCTGCCCAAGGTGTATCCTTTGAAGGCCTTTTAAATAAGCACCTACTTTATTCCTTTAATACTGGCTAGCTTCTTTTCTAGGTAGCCTCTCAAGACATCACTGCCTCTAATTTTGTGTGCTGAGGTGTGGGTACTGGTAAGAGCACCCCAACCGAGTCTAACAGCTAAAATACCACCTGGGGCTGTAGGAAAATTGAAACTGAGACAGAAGAGGCTACAACTGAGCAAGAACACTCTCTTCTGGTGTTTGGCAGAAGTTCTGCACAGTAGATCCATGGCACAGTACCTTTTCCTGATGGACTAAACCCACTGTGGTTGTGCTTGTGCCTTAATCAGACAAGGGGACACAGATCTTGCTGAGTCAGGTTGCTGTTAATTAAGGTAAATGTACATAACCTGATTCAGTATCTGCTTCTTACAGATCAAGAAATACAGCTGAGCTTTTAATTCAAGTATTATCTTGTCTTTCTTATGATTTATCTTCTCTACAGTTTTTTAGATAAGTTTTTGAGTTGGGCTGTGGTCAGGTATATGCTTTAGATGCTTCTGCAAATATAAATATGATAAAATAGAGCCAAACTTTAAAACAATTTTTCCTTCTGTTATCTGGACATGTATTTGAAATTGCAGTGACTGCTGCTTTTATTGTCAATGTGAGTGAACACTGGAAAGGGAAGGAAGGGATCCCTTGCAGGGTGGGATGTGTGAATCAGTTCTGGAGTTCCCTGCATTCATTAAAGGTGATGAATATCCCAAACATGCAGCCCTGTCAACTGCAGTGGTAGTGAACTGGGAGAGCTGAGTTTTCCACAGATCTGAATGTATTATTGTGAAAACAGCTTTAATGACTTCCTGACAAAATTTACAATGAAAACATCGTTCGGCTAATTAGTTTTGCTTATATTCCTTTGACAAGAGGGCTGTGGCATGTGCTTGTAATTCCCTTTGGAGTACAGTGCTAGATTTTAATATGTACACTTTATTTTCCAACATTTATTTTATAAAATAAGACCAAGCTTTCTGCTTTAGTCCCTGCTCTCTCTGCTATCAACTGCATTAAACAGATACACAACAAATAGAGACTCTTAGATAACAGTAATATTTTCCACAGAAAATTTGCAGCTGTTACCTAGATATTTTTCTTTATTGTCTGCATGTTTCCCTTCCTCTTTTGAGTTAATCACCCTTCCATTTAAGTAAAATATGTTTTCCTGTAGGATCATACATCTTGTCTTTTGTACAGTGGAATAGCTGAATAACAAAGAAGAGAAGGAAATGCTTATTCTTTCTTGTATATTGATTTAGAAATGTAAGACTGTGATAGAAAGAACAATATAACTTTATCCAAAGCTGTAGTGAAACTTCATAGCCATGAGAGAGCAGATTAAGAGCCATTTTCTCCAAGAATAACCTCTCCATTCCTTACAGGAGTTGCAATATTCTGTTCCTGTATTGAGGGTGGAGAACAGCACCTAAACTTGAGTGGAAGTCTTCATACCTTTTAGGCTGCTTTCCTCTTAGACATATTTTCACCCTTCTTCTCCTTCTATGAGAATGGAAAAGTAGAAAAGTTTCCAGACACTAAATGCAAGGGGATTTTTTTGGTGAGAGGAAAATTCTTTGGTTGAAATGCTCTGTCCTCTAAAAGTACAACTTAGGCTGTGAAGTCAAACAAAAAGTCTGAGCTCCTCTGAGATTTATGTCCTTGCTATATTATTCAGTCAATATCTTCAGTTATTTGGAAACATTTGGTGATTCTCTAATAATATTAGAAGTATGTTAATATTTCATTGGTTTTTTTTTCCCTAATGTTTCCTGCTAATCACTTATAGAAATGACCATTAAAAATTCAAGGATTGGAACAGCTCCACTTGTTTTGGAAGTACACAGTTGTATCTTCTAGCTCTTGTTGCCGTACTTGAAAAAACTGTTAATGGCACAGTTGGAAAAAAACCCCCAAAACCACCAAAAAACCTAATTTTCAATTCCTATTTTGATGCAATTTTTAAAAATTCATTATAATTTATTTATGATTGCATATTATCAGAATTGCAGAAGCATTGAGAAGCTTTGAATAAGTGTTTAATTATATCAGACGCTATAGACATGCAAAGCAAGCAAAAGAAAGGCCATTCTCCAGCTAACTTATAATCTTACAAGATAAAGACGTGGTGGGAGAAAGGAAGCAGCTTTGTCATCACTTTGCAGATCAGGCTCCAGCACTGCCTGATCCTTCTCCCTTTTGCTGTCCCCCCTCACTTCCATTGTCTCTCCTTTGAAATCTCTTGAACACACACACGAGCAGCTTAATACAACAGCAGAATTTCTCCCTGTGAGCCAAAATTGGATGGGTTGCTGTAAACCTGGGGCACGTTAGAGAATACATCCAAGGCATGAGCAAATTTATCAGCCCAGTGGAGCCATCGGTCATTTTGCCAAGGCAAATGGTTGGTGATTGAGGGCACTTTCCAGCGCCCTGGCTGTGGGAGTGCTCCCGCCTCCAAAATGAGAAATGCAGAGTGTAATGAAAGCTCTTTTCCTATTGCCATTTTTCACAGTTCTCTGCTGGGTTTGTTGTTTGATAAATTGCATGGGGATTGTAAAACCCTGTGTGTAAAATGCCTGTGGGACACTGGTTTATCCTCTGGGCATGTGTGGGAGTGTGTCCCCAGCAAACCTCTTTTATGTCCCATTCCATTCTTAGTGTAATTCGTTGTGTAAAACTTCTTTAATCAGATTTTTTTGGTGCTGATCCTTCAGTAGTAACATCTGAAAACATCCCATGGTTCTCTCTGAATAGCAAGATGTAACACAGTTGAAGATGCTTGGGGTTTATCCAAGACATTAAAACAGAGTATACAAGAAGGAGTGATTTAAGAAATAATACCTGTTGGAATAGAAGAAGAAAATTATTTATGTCAGTAATTTAGAAAGATTCCTCATTCAATATCATTCATAAGGAAGGTGTGTATAGAACATTTTCTTCTTTTGCTTGGATATTTTATTCCTAACAGCGTGTTACTGAATATAACTTCTTTAGAAAAGAATATTTTCACTTTGTGTAGACAGCAGATTTCTTGCCATAATTTAATACAGGATTGTATAATTGCAAGTACAGATTTGTTGTTATTGTTTTTCTTTAAAACCTGCAAGGCAATTTACTTTTCCTTTTAATACAAACAAACACATCCTAATTATAGTAATCAGTTCACATGCAATAATCGCATTAGCTCTGGTAATTATTATTTGCATCACCTGGACCTCTACTGGGCTTGAGAGACAAAATCAATAATTCTCAAGCAGGCAGAAGGGTGAGGCTGATTATGCATCCAAGTGATCAGGGACCAGATTGCATTTGATTAAATGAACTGGTGAGAGATTTTATAATTAATGTTCTTTGTTAACAGACAAAAAGCTAAACAAATGCATATGCTTTACCCTGGCTGAGAAATGGCCATTTTTCCCCTCCAGAATGTTAGAACAGGAATGTGTTTGCAGCACTGCTGATTGCTCATCTAACCAGCAGCTGAAATGAAGCATTACTGCCTTGCAGTCTAAGTGTTTAATGCTTCAAGATAAAACCTTCCATGGATGATGACAATTCAGATTAGAAGACAAGAGTCTGAGCATTCCTGTAAGCCCAGCGCATAGCAAAATAATTGTTAGCATTTATTTGTCAAGAAAACTCCCTTTGCTGGAGGTAAGATGGATTGTTCTGTGTAGTGGCAGAATAACATCTGAAAATAATATAAACCGGGTTAATATTTAAATTAAATTATAGTTTCAAGTGTGTAGAATTTACAGTATCCCTAAACTGAATCTGATTGATGAGTTAGGGGGATCTGAAGCACAAAGAGCTAAAGCACCCTGAAAATATTTTCCTATATGTTTTGTTTCCAAATAGGTCCAGAAAATATTAATTTAAAATGTAAATGTAATTAATAAATCTCCGTGTTCAGATCTCAGTTAGGAAAGAAGGTCATTGTGTGCTATTCTTCTTTGGCCGCTCAGTATGGAACCCAGCTCTCTCTTGATTGTCCAAGTCATTTCCTGTTGGAAACACTTTAGAAGACATTCTTTAGCCCTAGAATATAAAGTACTGTGAGAAAGCTGCTTCTTATTCTGATTTTTACAGAACAGATTGCTGAGAATTGTCTCGAGTTCCCATATTTTTACCTGTAAGTAACATTTTTTTTCCAGAAGACTTTGATGAATCAAAAATATCCTTGGTCTAAGTGGTGAGGCTTTCCTGCCCAGTCAGCAGCTGGGTAGGGCAGAGCCACCTCTGCTGTTGGGTACAAACCAAAGCACAGTGGGGCTGAGCTGCCACCCCTCAAGTTTGTCACCCCTTTTTTCCCCCTTCCCCACTTCCCCTCAGATTTTACACCTTTCTGTACCAGTGTTTGTCCTCTTCTACCCTTGAGTCTGCAGTAATCACCTTGCTTTTCTCTTCTTTTCTTGACTCCAGCTTCTTTAATCCCACTTTCTTCCTAACAACTTCTCAATTTCCTCAGAAACCTGAGCTGGGGTCACCTAGCTGTGCTGCATCCAAGATAAGCCTTGGATCCCAAGCAGCTGAACCCGTGGGCTGAGAGCCACATCTCCAGGATAAATGAATGGAAACTGGTTCAGGAAATGGATTTCCTGGGTGGATCAGCCTGGATTTGTGATTGGCACTTGAGTGAATATTTAAACATTTCCCTCGGCTTTACAAAATAGTGATAGAATTGGCATAATCTTGAGGTTTTCTTAAATAGAGGTATTAGTTATAGAGTTTGAGGAATACTTAAAGTTTGAAATTTGAAGTTATCTATCCAACAGACAGATCTTTAATACCCTAAATAAGTCTCCTTGCATCAAACAGCATTAAAGCTTAGCAGAGGATTTCTTGTGGAAAATTTTCCAAAAGGCTCTATTTCTATACTACAGGCATACAGTTCTGAATCTGAGGTGTCTCGCACAATGTAACAACCAAATACCCTGCATTTGAATAACTCTCAATGGCTGGACTTAAATTTTGTGTAAACTCAAGTATTAGATGCAAGAAGATCCTTGGAGAGATTTTGGTGGTTTAAGTGGCTAATGAAAATAAACTCAGTTCCTGTCTGTTGTCATTGTCCCTACTCAGGGAAAGGTTAGGTATTAATTATTTGGAGCTAAGATTTAAAAAATTTTCTCAATCAAGATTGACTTTTTTCTAAATTTCTCCACATTGCACAAAGTTGGCTGAATTAATTTTAAAGGTTTCAGGAAGGTTTTTTTAGGGATTGGGGTTTTCTCGGTCTTATTTAGCAAATCTGTTCTTACAAGTGATTCCACAGGTCAGTGACTGCAGAGAGTGAAGGGGAAGGAGTGAGTCCTGAGCAGGAATCACTTTAGTCCTGTTTCTCTTCAAAATAGTTTGTTGCCCTCCCCTCCTTTCCTCTCCTCTTTTCTGTCATTCCATTTAGCATTCACATCCTTGTGAATAAACAGCTTAACTACTGTGCTTTATCCCAGATAATGTGAAACAATCACTGATTTTTGACTCAATACATTTCCTTGCAGTTTTCAGCCATTCTGTGACCATTATATGAACACTGAGCCTGCAGAGGGGATCTTTTATGGAAGTTACAGGTTTAACCATCTCCAGTTGTAGATCAGGATCCATTAATGCTTCAAACTGGCTCTGTTTGTCATGCAGTGAGTTCATAACTCTTTCCTAAGCATTGCTTGCCTAGTCCTGGGTGATAAATGATGACCTAGTCCTTGACCACAACAAAATGACAGCTTGTCAAGGCTCCCATGAATGATGGCAGGAGAGAGATGCAATCAAATATAGACACTATTTTTAATGCAAGTATCTTGTTGCTTCTATTATTATAAATGGTTAGAGTCTGTGTAAGTGCTAAAGCATTAGCTCCTCATTTTCACTGTGGAATTAAGCTCGGCGTTCTCTGCTTATCTGAAAGTGATAGTTCTCCCTTTCCATTTGATCTACTTTTTTTTTCCCCCTCCAGCATAATGAAGAATGATGATACTTTTAGATGTTGACATTTTAGAAAGCTGAGATGGTCTGTAGTAGACTACAAATGATGAAAGCTTAATGAAAGTTATTTTCTCATAATAGCCCTAAATTGGCTATTTTCGCAGGATGGAGTGGGTCTGCTGGATTGAGATTGAACTTTTTACCCCTCTGTGGTCCTGTGGTTACCCAAAAGTAATGTGGAATGGCATTAACTGTTTAGCTTTTTAAAACCCAGAGTTAAGAGAACTGATGCAAGTATAATTTTTTTGGTGTTTTTCCTGGCTGTAGGATTCTGTAACTGGGAAGGGCTGAAGGATTGTTGTTTCCTGACATCCTCCATCCCAAGCCTGACACTCAAACCCAGACATTGTGCTGCAGGAATAGTAAAGATCCTCACAGAAAACAGCAGAAAATGGGGATGTTAAATGTCTCCACTAAGATAAACTGATTGTACTGTCCAAAATATGAAAACTTTAGGTAAATCAGCCTGTAATCATTTCACACTTGTAGAGCTGGAAATCTCCTAAATCCACTTCTCTCTAGAGAGTTAGAATGGCTGCTCCAAATACACAATACAGTGAGAATTTCCCCAAATTTCCTCTTAAAAATAGTAATATCTAAATTACCTTGTTTTCAATACCTAAGATGGTTGGTAATTTTGTTATTCTGATTCATGAAGACACCCTCAGGGTGCAGTCATTCCTCTTATTCATGTTCCAGTGGGTCAAAGACCCAAGATAATAAGCCAAATACATGTTGATACAATTCTAGGAAGAAGCTATAGTTGTTTTTCTGTCCTCAAATGTAATTTTTAGATACCAGTCTGTCTCAGCTATTATAGTAACAGTTTTTCAGGACATATGTGTTTATAAGAAAGGTTGACTTTAATTCTTGTGGTTGTCTCAAGCTAAAGACTGGTTTGCTGTATTTCGACAAGTCTTGAAATGCCATCAGCAACCTTGGCAAACACATTATAATTTCAGATAGAATGTGATTCTATCAATTTATTAAGCATAAGCCTCTATTTATAGGTGATTTATAGAATTAAAGAGGAAAGCTCCACTTTGGTAAATCTTCATTTTATAAGCCTGAAGTTCCCAGTAAACTGTTTGTTCACCCTACCAATTTAATCAGAGTATGTTGTTGAACTTCCTAAGGATATGTTCTAGTTGCTTGGCAATGGATTGTGGAACAATTTGTTTAAAGTTCAATGAACACAGAACTAGAGTAATTTATTCAAATCCACCACTTATTAAATCAGGATTTGACTTTTTTTTTTTTTTTTTTTTTTTTTTTTTTTTTTTTTTTTTTTTTTTTAAAAAAAATTTCTTTAAAAAAATTTAACAAACNNTTTTTTTTTTTTTTTTTTTTTTTTTCCTGACTAATAAAATGGACTTGAAAAGAATTAGCTAAACCTCTGTGGAATTGTCACAAAATCATTCTGATGACTATGTTGTCTATTAGTTTCTACTGCCAGTAAGGAAGATGAATGGAGATGAATACATTCCCCATTGTTTTGTGGATTGTCAGAAAGGGATTTATTTTTAAACAGTTTATTGTCTCAACATCATCCTCCTTTCAATATAAGTAACATGGAGATAATATACCTGCATTTTTATTAGGCGTCTGAAGTATCTGAATATTTCACAAGAAAGGGTATTTTCTTTCTCTGTCACTAGTAAAACACAGAAACTGTGCAGGTGCTGAGTTGGGATGGTTTTCTGGAGGGCATGAATAATTTAAGGGATTGAATTTAAAAGTTACAATAATAAATACATTTTATTTTAAATATCAGTTCTGGCCCAATTTTCCTAATTCATGTATTTCCGGCCAGAGAGTTGCTACTCCTTTAATCTAACAAAGAAAGAAAAGTATAACATGGCATATTCTTGAAATGTCAGGCTCACCTGCAGTCACTGGATTTTAGCATGGAACCCTCTGAGCTCTTGATCAGAGCCATAAAACATCTTTTATTATGCATTAGGACCTGAAAGAAGGAAATGTGAGAGTGGGAGAGTTGTGCTTTTGTTTAACATTGTCCTCACTACCTGTAAATCCTCTTCAGATCAGTGAACCAGAGTCCTGTGTCCTCTAGGAGAAAACAAAGGAAGACAGACCCAGGAGCCTGCAGACTTAGTATAAAACAAGCTGTAACTGAGGGAAAAAGAGCTGCATTTTCTTGTCTCCCCAGTGAGAGAATATGAAATATTTATCTAAGCATCAGTCAGGTCCATGGGATCTACAGCTGTCTGCAGCCCCAAGGCAATTAAGCTGAATTTCCCCTGCCCGTGCTCCGTTTTGCAGGGCTCTCAGACACGGGCAGGGTGCAGGCTGCAGCTGAGATGACACGAGCTGGCAGTGGCTGCTCTCATCTCCCTGCCAGACACATCTCTGGCAGTGGCCCTGGCTCAGGCATGGCCAGGCAAGGCCATTTGTCCCCCAAGAGCATCAAGAGCAAGGTCATTTATCCCCCAAAAGCAACAGAATCAGCAGCAGAGTGTCCTGCACTGCCCGAGATTTTCCAGGCTCCATCACAGGGTGAATGCACAGACAAGTGGAAACTCACAGTGGGGTGGCTCTCACACGTTAAGGAGACAACCAAGACAAAGATCTGAGGCACCAAGCCCTGCTTCCTAAGGGTTTTGGCATGTTCAGTCAGGATTTTGGACATATCTTTGAGACAGCATCCTAAACAGGAATCACAGGGCAGAACTGTGTCTGTGAAAAAGGAAGAGTAAATTCCTGACACTCCTTCAAAGACTAAACATGAAGATAATTACAGAGAATTACAGAACAAGATGGCAAGTTGATGAATTCCAGATATTGCCTCTTTCCAAGTAGATTTTTGCTGGCAAACTTGACAAATACTCATAATTCGTGTTGTAGATTGCCATGAGGAAAAGTGATGAGAATGAGCTAAAGGCTTCAAACCAGAAGGAAAGGAATGGATTTCAGAGACTGAAGAGGGGGATGCCTTGTGTAAAACTGCCTCCAATGACTTCACAAGAATCATCTTCCTAAGGGAATTGTAGGATTTTCCTCTGTGTATGCATGGGTGCCTGAAAGGGATTTTAAATTGTCTGAAAAAGACTTTCTTAATTTTCTCTGTCTATTAGACACACTTTAGGTGTTTCCAGCACAATATCTTCATTCCAATGCCACAAAATATTATTAATTTTTCTTTCTCTTTGGATCCTCTGCTGCATTATCACATACAACACAGGAAGAAAGTCTTCAGTTCCGAGTTAATTAGCATTCCATGACCAAAGCCTCATGTGGTGTAGAATTCACTCTGCTCAATTGCACACCTGTCTAGAGAATCCTCAGCATAACAACTTATTCCCCACGGTTTTCTCTTAGTGAGGAGAGTTTCAAGAAAAAAAAGAAGTGCAGAGCAGAAAAGAGTAGCCATCGTTTCTTGAGCAAAATTCTGTACATCTTAAATATTTTGTGTCTTGGTTAATTGAGCGCCCAATCTCTTAATTTTAAGCCACCATTTAACTCAATGTTTCCCTTCACTCCACTCAGTGAAAATAAAAACACCTCTTAGGAAAATGAGCTGAGTGGATTTAGAGTTTATCATGGAATTTTTAAGGTTGGAAAAGCCCTCTAAGATCCTTGAGTACAACCATTGACCCCGCACTGCTGCATTCACCCCTAAACTCGATCTCCAAGTGCCACATCCACACATTTTTGGCATGTTCCAGGGATGGTGACTCCACCACTTCCCTGGGTATGCTTTTACAATGCTTGTTCACCCTCTCAGTGAAGAATCTTTTTGCTAAAATCCAATCTAAGCATCCCCTGGCACGACTTGGGTTCATTTTCTCTCATCCTGACACTTGTCACCTGAGAGCCGAGACCAATCCCCCTCACTATAACCCCAGGTTGTTGTAGAGAGTTGCAGTTCTTCTTTCTTCTTTCTCTTTTATTGTCTAGTCTTAAAATCCACAGAAAAGAACAACATTTGGGGAAAGTGTCTAAACCAAACCATTAATAAACCTTCCCTTAAATTTCTATGCTCGTTTTTCAGTTGGTGTGCAAGCTTGCCGCAGTAATGGACTCACAGCATTAAAAGCTTTCATGCCTTAACAAAGGGGTTCAGAAAAGTTGCATTACCTAGAAATGAAAAGTTAAAAGGCACAGTGAAAATGGCAGGGCCTTATCACAGTTATCAGGGGTGAGAGGAGACACCAGGAATATCAATGGTTTCAGGAGCAGCCACAAGTGTCTGTGGAAAGGGAGGTGCACTGGAGAATGTGTGTCCTACACCTCTGATGAGCAAGAGTTACAGGACATTTATAAAGAAATGTGACTTTCTAAAGAATATGATTTTATCAGAGCCTAGTGTTTCGTGAGCAGTGCGAGAGAACCTGTTATTTGCAAAGCTCTTAAAATTAGTGCAGTAATCTCCTCAGCTTCATTAAATTATTTCATGGGAAAAAGGAGAAAAAAGGCAAAGAAAAAACATGCTCGACATATTTAGAATTATAGAGGATTTTTTTGTTTGTGTGGGGGGGTCATGTGTTTTTTTTCTTTCTCTTTTTTCTTTTCTTTTTTTTTTTTTTTTTTTTTTGGGTTTGGG